>BSBM01001199.1:1557500-2117500 GCA_027924585.1 Larix kaempferi
CCATTTCCAAAAGCCAATAGTCATGCAGTTTAGCTAGGATTTGGTAAATCCATTGTATTCATTGATTAGGATATCAAATCCCAATAGTCACCATTTATTGTAGTCAATATTCCACCACCTAAGTACTAAATAGCGCGTACGCACTGTTTAGTGCATACACGCTATTTTTGCGTACGCGCATTTAAAATAACGCGCACGCGCCATTTCAATTTCTAAATTTTGGCGAGCAATTCCTTTCCCACCAACGTGGTGGATGACTTGGCCGCTATGGTTTTAGGTTCGGGTTGCCAAACCAAGTGGCTTGGACTGTTTTATAAAAAAATACATATTATTCTATAACTTCTTCTGTTTCGAGCATGACTCTGCGTATGCTACACTTGTCCACTACTAATGAAATTGCACACACTTGTAGAACTATGTGTGCAGATTCCGAATATGTAATTTTTTATTAAATCTATTTTTTGTTTCTATTTTTTAATTAATTTTAATTGCACTAACGTCAATCTTACACAAAAAGTAGGTTATTTCTTTCATCTATAACTTTTGATTGGCTCAACTATTTTTAAAATGGAAAAGAACCCACACAAGTACACACAAAGACCTACATCCTTAAAAAAAAATGTTGATTGATTATGTTAAGACCATGATGTCGGGGACCAACGCTCGACCTAGTCATTTTAGGGATTCGCTGAATTCCTTAATTAAAAATAAAAATAAAATTAACATAAATAAATATGGAAAAATAGAGCTGCACTAGAACGCCCTGTTATCTACAACTGTATATAATGTTTTTCACAAAATTCCACCATTTGCATACCAAACCAGGGGACCAACGCAAACATATTCATTATGTTTTCTTAAAAAAATAACATACCAACATTAGGAGAACCCCAATTTTTGGGATTTATACTTAATTTCCATAAATAATACTTATATTTTCCGGAAGGTAATCCGATTTTCTACGTTTCATCTTCTTATGCCATATTCCAAAAAGTTGTGTAGGTAGCTCTAATATTTCTTTTTGACGTTCAGATTTCTGTTTTTCCAGAAGTCCATTGCGACTAATGCGTCATGAGTGGCCAATGTTAGCTTGCACCAACCCATAAACTCATGAAATATTTTTTGAATCTATATCATTAGAAATTAAGAAATTTTTAGATAGAATTACACATGACTAAGCTAAGTCAAGATAAGAAACCATTTTCAAAATTATTAATGGAGTTTGAATGAATTTATATGAATGGGTAGAACAAATCGCCAAATATTTGTGAGGGGAATACGATAGAAGAAAGAAATTTCTAGATTGGATTATGTAAATATGATATGACCTTACTTTAGTCAACCAAATTCTTCATTATGAGATTTGGGCCATTAAATTTATTGGGCCTTTCCTTAGTAAAGGAAAAGGAACTATATCTAGATATATTATTGCAATAGTTGAGTACCTTAACAAGTGGGAAAAAGTAGAGCCTGGCAAATCTTATAGAAAACATGTTCCAACCTGCAAGTTCATATATGAGACTATTATCACAAGGTTTGGTTTCCCACTCACAATGATAAGTGGTTAAGGAACTCATTTTGTTAATATTACACTAGAAGTATTGATGGAGAATTTTTTTATCAACCATAAGAAAAGTTCTCCCTAATATTTTTAAGAAAATGGAGATGTAGAATCATTTAATAAAACCTATCAAAACAACCAACTAAAATATGAAACATTGATAGAAATGATTGGGGTGCCAAGATACTTGTAGAAATGATTGGACCTATAGAAATGCATTCAAAAAGTGGATTAGGAAAACACCATTTGTATTGGTCTATGCTCAAGAAGTCGTAATATTAAAATTTTATCACATAAATCCAAATAAGCTGGACTATACCAATTAGAAAATCTTGAGGAGGAAAGGGTTGTATCCCTTCACCATTAGGAGATACAAAAGCAACAACACATATCTTGGCATGATAGAAACATAAATAAAAATGAATTCAACATAGGATATTTGGTACTCTTATATGACAGTAAAATCAAAGGAAAACCTAGAAAATTGGAGAAAGCTTGGCTTGGTCCACATATAATAGAACATATAAGAGAAAATGGAGTGGTATAACTAAGAACACTTCAAGGAAAACTAATCAACAAAGCAGTACTAGATGGTGGTCGATTGAAAGGTTCCATCCATAAAAGAAGAAGAAGAAGAAGAAGAAGAAGAAGAGTTGTGAAAACTTTTATTGCACTTCTAGTCAGAAATATACTTGAAAACAAAGTTATTTGGAAAAAAGATTCTTAAAAAAATAGGTAATTAGGGTAAGTAAGAAAGGAGAACTATTATTAAGAAAAATTATTTAAATAAGGAATCCAAACCTTTATGAACTAATAAGAAGCATGGTGATGAGGCCATAATTAGGTACTCTATAGCCCTTTTATGCCACACAAGCACAAGAAAGAATAAGGAAAACACCTCTATTTCTGGGAAAAATGCATTTGTTTTGATTATTTAATAAAGTTGTTTAGAGATTATTCTTCTTATGCTTAAAGGAGTTTTTATGTGCTAATTAATGAAAATAGGCATGTATGAGCAAGGCGCAGGTGATCTAGAAGACAACAAGTAAATCAAGCTCAAAGACTGAAAGATCACGAGTGGCTCAGCGCTCACATTTTCCTGATTTATAGAAAAAATCCTGTTTATCAGGATCGACATTTACAATGTAGATTTAGGTTAAGAATTAAATATAAATAAGGACCTCTGAATAGTAGGGGGTCTTGTTGAAATTTTAGAGAAACAATCTTCAACACATTTTGACATTCGAGACAGTTCTGTTTAAGTTTTTCCTTGGAAGATGAAGTTACGATTTTGATAATGTAAGACTGGTGTTATTTCAAATCTTTGAGTTTATAAGTCTTTTTCATTCCTGAAATACATATTGGGGAGGGCCCCCTCAATACGTAGATAAGGAGACTCATATTTGATGACAAGTATTTTGCATGCGTTTTGTTAACTGGCTTAATCATTATGATGTGTGAAAGTACTTTTTTATAATTGTTTACATAGTAGATTCTGATTTAAGATTCAACGATTTTCTCTGTAGTTCTGTAACACGTTGTCCGTAGTCCTGTGTATGCATTCTGCGCAGGCATGTTTTACATCTGTTTTCCAGCATTTTTATGTTAATTCCAGATAATGATTAAGATCTGCAAATTCATGCATGCTTTCCTTATTTAAGTTTGATCACATACAAGTTTAATATTTCAGCATTTTGATTTGAATATAATAATGTTCATCGCTTTTAGTACTTGATTTGAATAGCTAGATTTGATTGTTTTCTAGCATTAAGATTTCTAGATTAGGTTTATCAGCTTTTAGTATTTAATTCCTAGATTAGATTTACTGGCTTTTAGTATTTAATTCCTAGATTAGATTTGCCAAGCTTTCAACATTTCATTCCTAGACTAAATTTCCAGTTCTTCAGTATTCAATTTCTATCAAGTCTTCAGCAGATTTCGGTTATAGATTTGCATCCTTTTCATATTTTCATCTTTTTCACATCCCCTCCCATCATACTAGCAATAGGGAGAGAACGTGATGCTAAAACTGGGCATCTAGCCCCATGTGAATTAAGTAAACTCATTGATAATAAAAAAATACATATACATATGCATATTGTAAGAAACACAACGAAATTAAAATCATCTACATATCTAACATACATTCAACATTTTCATGACAGATATTAAATAAAGACATTGCATAATTTATACAAGAGAGTACTTATCTTAAAACAAAGTAGTCCGGAGTAACTGGCTATGCAACTGCAACGTTCAACCCAAACATAGGCCAATTTTTCTCATCAATCTCTCAGCATAACTTCCACCCCCGAGCTGGGCATGATTTCTACAAGGAAAATGGAACAATAGACTCACACATAGCCAAAATACACCAAAATCATCCAAGCCAACCCACAGTTGGGTTTATCAGGCTGCTAAGGCAAAGGGGAGGGAATGAATTGCTAAGCTAGTGAGCTCAAACACAGAGCCAAGGATACCTCTACAAGATCTATCTAGCTTGGCACCCACAATTCCTACACACCCCACACAAGGAAGTATTCCCTTCACTAATACACAGTCCCTCAGGCCATACCTTCCATTCTAGTGTTGTTCAAGGTGTGCATAGAAGAGTAGCTAGCCCTTTTGATCTTTCTGAGAGGTTACTCTCCTCACTAGGTTTATCAAGCCAATTCTGGTCCTCTTCCACTCCCAATTTCTTGCTCACAAGTTCAAACTAAAACAGGGATGCATATAACAGCAAAATCACCAGTGTTTGGTATGAAGAAAAACATGGGCAACCAAAAATGAAATGATAAATGGGGATTCACCCCTGGGAAGGCAAATTCATTTTTAGAAAACGTTTATGGACATTCCAGGAGAAAAAACGACCTCCATCACACCCCCAAATCGTGGTTCTCCTTTCCTAGTCACTGTACTAACCAAAAACGAGTTCCCAGCCATGGAAAATGCAGGAAAATGATGCAAAACGTGAAGGAGAAAGACCCAGCTAGCTCAGACTGCGTGAGAGAGAAAAGGCCATGGGTGAAGAATGGCTTTGAGCACAATTTCATGGGTGTTTTCTTTCCCAAGAAGCAAAAATATGATTTCCCATATTGATGGCTTGCACATACACGAAATTGGTTGCCATACCTCTCCATTCCCAAGGCATTAACTACCTCAACCAACTCTTGGAAGAATTAAATGATTGGGTGCATAAGTCAAAATGGGTAGTTGGGATTTATGGGTTCTCTCAATGAAATTTGGCTTAACACTATTGGCTCAAGGGTTTGAATAATTCCCCTCCCTATTCCTTATAAAAATCATGCCCCCATCTCTTTGTTGCATTGCATAGCTAGTTGTGGGTATTTCATTAAAATTCATATTTACATGATGTCTTAATTTACATTGTGCATGTCTAGCATAAGAACCATAGGCATCTATTTTTAATTTCCGATACATAAAACGCTAAATTGATGGCGGGGCTTTGGCCTTCAGCTCCTCACCATGATTTAATAACGATATTTACATCATTTACAATTTTAATGCAATAGGGTCAAAATCGGGATATTACATTCCCCTACCCCTTACATTAGCACTGTCCTTAGTGCTCATCAAAATTGAACAAAAATGGATATGCAACTTTCATGGCATCCTCCAGCTCCCATGTAGCCTCATCGGGACTGTAGTGCTTCCATTGCACCTTTACTTGTCTGATGGCTCGGTTCTAGAGCAATGTTACCTTCTTATTTAGGATGCACAATGGGTCGGTTTGGAATGCTCCCTCGGGTTCCCCCTGGATCACATCCCAATTAATCACATGGTTAGGATCATGTACATATTTCATAAGCAAATAGACATGAAAAAAATTATGATCTCTAGTTCTAGCAGGCAATGCAAGTCTATATGCAACTGACCCTATTATTTCAAGCACTTCAAATGACCCACAATATCTAGGTGATAGCTTGGCACAACTTCCAAGCTTCAAGGAATTCCTCCTTGGCCTCAATCTAAGATACACATGATCCTCTACACTGAATTCCCTATGCACTATATGCTTATCTGCATAGATTTTTTGTCTATCCTGGGCTGCTTTTAAATTCTGCCTGATCTTTGCTACCTCTTGTTCCATTTCCTTAAGCAATTCTGGACCAAGTACAATTCTGTTCACTAGATTGTCCTAGGTCACTGGTGTCCTACACCTTCTACCGTACAAAGCCTCATATGGACTCATTCCCAACGATGCTTGCTGCCCATTATTATATGCAAACTCTACCAAGTGTAGATAATTCTCCCACTTGGATGGTTTGTCCATTACATACATGCAAAGCATGTCTTCAGCACCTTATTTACTCTTTCTATTTTCCCATCTATTTGAGGATGGTACGCGGTACTAAAGTTCAACTACGTACCCAAATCTGCAAAGAGGCCCTTCCAAAAATTGGAAGTGAACTTGGTATCCCTATCATAAATTATTGCCTTAGGCAATCCATGTAATCTGAAAATTTCCTTCATGAAATTATTTGCAATGGCATCGGCTTTATAGGTAGACTTGACCGGTATAAAATGTGCTTCCTTTGTTAACTTGTCCACTACAACCATGATGGAATCGTGTTGTCTCACGGTCATTGGCAATCCTGTAATAAAATCCATGGAAATTACTTCCCATTTCCATTCTGGGATTGGCAATGGATGCAATAAACTTGTTGGGTTTTGGTGTTTAACCTTCACCTGCTGACATTTCATGCACCTAGAAATGTAATCAGCGACATCCTTCTTCATCCATGGCCATAAATAATATTTTCTTGCTGTAGCAATGGTTTTCTGATATCCTTGGTGACCGGAGTATGGAGCTTTATGGATTTCATCCATAAAAATCCTCCTCAAATCTGCCACATTTGGAACATAGGCTCTATTCTTATAAGTAAGAAGTCTGTCTTCTTCCAAATGGTATCCTTCATACTTCTTTTCAAGGTCTTGCTACTGCAGTTTGTCTTTTATCTGCACATACACTTCATCCTCAACAATATGGTTAACAATTTGCTGCCTCAAATCTGGTTGGAAAGTACTAAGCGCTGCCACATGCATTTCATGTACTTTCCTATTGAGTGCATCGGCCACCTTGTTTTCTTTCCCTTTTATGTGTTTGATTTCAAAATCAAATTCACAAAAAAATTCCAACCATCTAGCTTGCCTAGCATTCAAATTTGGCTGATCAAATAAGTATTTCAAACCACAATGGTCTGTCCTTAGCTCAAATTTTCTGCCCATTAAGTAATGCCTCCACATCTTTAAAGCATGTACTATGGCTGTAAGTTCTAGATCATGAGTAGCATAGTTCTTCTCATGCTCCTTCAAATTTCTTGAATCATAGCATACCATGTGGTTGTATTGCATAAGAACTCCTCCAAGTCCTTGATTGCATGCATTGGTACACACCACAAAGTCTTTTTCTGAGTCTGCAATTTTCAAAATTGGTGCACTCGTAAGAAGATCCTTCAACTGTTGGAAGCTTGCTTCACATCTTGGCGTCCATTCAAACTTTATCCCCTTCTTTTGCAAAGAAGTGATCGAATGTGCAACCCTTGAGAATCCTTCAATGAACCTCCTATAGTACCCAACAAGTCCCATAAAGGATCTCACATCTGTCACATTTCTTGGAGTTGGCCAATTCATAATGGATTCAATCTTCTCAGGGTCCATAGATATTCCTTCGTCTGAGATGATGTGACCCAAATAATGAATTTTATCTTTATAAAAGTCACATTTGCTTAACTTTGCATACAGCTTATGCTCCCTTAGCAATTGCAATGTCATTCTCAAATGTTCTTCATGCTCCTCTTCATTCTTAGAATAGATAAGAATGTCGTCTAGAAAAACAAGAACAAACTTGTCCAAATACTTGCTAAAAACACTATTCATGAGACACATGAATGTAGCTGGTGCATTTGTGAGACCAAATGGTACCACCACAAACTCATAGTGTCCATACCTCGTTCTAAAGGCTGTGTTATGAATATATTCCGCTTTAATTCTTACCTGATGGTAACCTGACCTTAAGTCAATCTTTGAAAATACCTTTTCTCCTCTCATTTGATAAAAAAGGTCATCAATTCGGGGCAATGGGTATTTGTTCTTCACAGTGACTTTATTCAACTGCCTGTAGTCAATACATAACCTGAGTGTTCCATCTTTCTTTTTCACAAATAGAACAGGTGCTCCCCACGGGGACACACTTAGCCTGGTATATTTCTTTTCCAACAACTCTTGTAATTGCATTTTCAGTTCTAGCAGTTCCTGTGTACTCATCCTGTAGGGTGTCTTGGACACTGGTGAAGCTCCTGGCACACATTCAATTGTAAAATCAATGTCTCTCTTTGGAGGAAGTCCCAGAATCTCATCAGGAAAAACATCCCTGAATTCCTGCAATACATGATAGTCCTCCAACTTAGGAGTTTCATTTTCCGTTGCCTCCAAAACATGGGCTGCGTACAATTGACAACCCTTTCTACAGAACTTATTCAGCTGCATGGCTGAAACCTGTCTAACAGAAATCACCTTTGGAATTCCTTTTACAACCCTTGGGTTTCCTTCTTCACCCATGCATTCAAAAGTTTTATTGTAGCAATCAAGTTTAACCTTGTGTGCTTCTAACCAATCCATTCCAATGAGAATATCATAGGAACCAAGTGGAAAAACATTCAGATTTGCATAAGTGAATAGCCTGTCCATCTCTAAGGGACATTTCTCTACAATTTCACTAACCTTTCTCTTAGTTCCAGTGGCTAGTTGAACTAACCATGATTTACTATGCTTTGATTTCTTTAAATCACAAATCTCAACAATTTTAGGAGTGATATAACTGTGAGTAGATCCAGGATCAATCAAAACAGAAACAGATTGCTTTCGCATCTTACCTTCAACTTCAACAACAGTTGATTGATGATCTTCCTGGCGTTCCTCTAGTGCCGCATAGATTCTAGGGATGGTCCTCACCACTTGAACCATAGTTTCAGCTCCTTGGATGTTGTGAACTTGATTTGCATTCCCATTTCGATGTGGACAGTTCCTAAGCATGTGGTCTCCTCCACATCCCCAGCATTGAAGTGGTTCTCTTGGCTCCTTTAGATCTCTTGGCTTGTCTCCCATCATCCTAGTTGGATTAGTCACAACTTGTGATGGTTTCCTTTCCTGATTTCTGAGATGAGGAGGTTTGAAACCTTTATTCCTTTGGTCAAACTTCTCATTTTTCTTGTCCTTCCATGCCTTATGGAAATCAGGTTTTCTTTTGTTTTGATCATAGCAATACTTGGCCTTCCTTATTGCCTCCTCTAGAGTTCGAGGTTCATCAAATTCAATCCTATCTTTATATGACTAAGGTATCCCACTTAGGAAACGCTGAATTTTCACCTTATCATCTCGAATATACCTAACATACCTCAGCAGTTCCAAGAACTTGTTTGCATATTCTTCCATGGTCAATTGTCCCAATATCAACTCATGGAACTCTTTGATCTTGTCATCATAGTACCTATCAGAGAGGTAATTCTGCTTGAAGTATTTCTTGAACTGCTTCCACACAATATTTCTTTCATTGATCTTCCTCACTTGCTTGATGTGATCCCACCATATAGATGCTTTTCCATTCAAGTTGAAGATGGTGACCCTTGCCTTCATATTTCCAGAGTAGTCTTGGACTTGGAAATACTTTCTCATTCCAAGAAGCCAAGCTTCAGCTTCTTGAACAGACTTTACCTCGCCATCAAATGTAGGAGGTTTTTCCTTCTTAAATTCCCCATGTGAATTGTTCTTGTAATGCCTCTTTCTCTTATTCTTACAAGATGAAGAGCTTGAACCTTCAATGGATTCCTTAGAGTCGGATGATCCACTAGAAGAGATTTCTGGAGTATATGTCCAGTCTCTAGAAACCCTTCTTGAGCTATTGGCCCTCTTGCGGGAATTCCTCCTTGAACTACTCCCACTCCTTTCTGGATTTGATGTCTGATGCCCAAATTTTATTTGCCTTTGGATGTCTGTCAAACTCTGCAACATGGCAGAATTCAACTGATTTTGTTCTTCCTGAGCTTTAATCATCCTTTAATTATCTTCTCTACAACTTTGCAACTCCACCCTTAGGCTCCTCATGGTGGCCGCAATACCTGGGGAGTCTCTTTATTTCTTCTCCCATTAGATGTTGTTTCAGTATTCTCAACATGTATGTTTTCCCCCATGGCATCTGTCTCAGGCTCATAGGGATCCTGTGCATCATCCATGATGTTGATATTCTTAGCCCAACCAAGACCCAAAATTTCCAACTACACTATCTGGAATGCTGCCTTTGATGTGACTATGATTCTGCAAAATGTGTTGATAAACACAACTATTAGCTGCATTATATTCTCATAAATTCATAAATTACTTTCATGCACATGGGAAAATATTATATTGACAATTTGTCAAATCATATACTTTTCTCATAATCAACGATTGTCTTAGGGGGACGATGGGGGTCAAGGGGGATTTCCCCCTTGCTGTAGGGAGGGTCGAGGGCAGCGCCCTCGTTTTTTTGTTTGTTTGTAATTCCTTTGATTTTGGGCAATCTGACGCATAAGTTTCATGGCAATTTTTCCATTTTTGACACCTAAAAACCTCACTGAAAAGCTGCTGAAATTCCTCCGTTTCGGCGGACTTATTGATATTTTTTTTTACTCCGACCATGTCGCGGCATTCTGGACTAAAAATTGCCGACCGTCGCTCTCTGAATGGTGACCCAACTTTTCCACTGCGACTGTGTCGTAGAAATTTAGACTAAAAATTGCCGCCCGTTTCGCGGAAATTTAGACTAAAAATCGCCGCTCATGTCGCGGAAATTTAGGCTAAAAATCGCTGCCCGTGTCATGAAAATTTAGGCTAAAAATCATCGCTCGTGTCGCGAAAATTTAGACTAAAAATTGCCTTCCGTGTCGTGGAAATTTAGGCTAAAAATCACCGCCCGTGTCGCGGAAATTTAGACTAAAAATTGCCGCCTGTGTCGCGGAAATTTAGGCTAAAAATCACCATCCGTGTCGCGAAAATTTAGACTAAAAATCGCCGCGCGTGTCGCGGAAATTTAGACTAAAAATCGCCGCCCGTGTCTCCGAAATTTAGTATATTTTCCGTCGACCGCGTCGCAGAAAAATAACATATTTTTTATCGACGGCGTCGTAGAAAAATAGCATAATTTTTGCCGACCGCGTCGTAGAAAATAGCGTAATTTTCGTCGACTGCGTCGCAGAAAAATAACATAATTTTTGCCAACACAACCTTAGGAAAAATTTAAAAAACACTTGGAAAATTTTTGAAAAATTTCCTTCTTCTTTCTTTTTGTGATGATCACTGCTATCACTGCTCAACAGGAGGTGACTTTAATTCTGCAAACTATTCAATCTTAGCCTGTTTAGGATCGATGTTGCAACCTGTGGTGATTAGGAAGGGGTCTTCCCTTGTAACTGTGATCAAATTTGGCCCATAGAGACCCAATGCTGTAGCCTATGGCTCTGATACCACACTGTCACATCCCCTCCCATCATACTAGCGATAGGGAGAGAACGTGATGCTAAAACTGAGCATCTAGCCCCATGTGAATTACGTAAACTCATTGATAATAAAAAAATACATATACATATGCATATTGTAAGAAACACAACGGAATTAAAATCATCTACATATCTAACATACATTCAACATTTTCACGACAGATATTAAATAAATACATTGCATAATTTATACAAGAGAGTACTTATCTTAAAACAAAGTAGCCCCGAGCAACTGGCTATGCAACTGCAACGTTCCACCCAACCATAGGCCAATTGTTCTCATCAATCTCTCAGCACAACTGCCACCCTCAAGCTGGGCATGATTTCTACAAGGAAAAGGGAACAACAAACTCACACATATCCAAAATACACCAAAATCAGCCAAGCCAACCCACAGTTGGGTTTATCAGGCTGCTAAGGCAAAGGCGAGGGAATGAATTGCTAAGCTAGTGAGCTCAAACACAGAGCCAAGGATACCTCTACAAGATCTATCTAGCTTGGCAGCCACAATGCCTACACACCCCACACAAGGAAGTATTCCCTTCACTAATACACAGTCCCTCAGGCCATACCTTCCATTCTAGTGTTGTTCAAGGTGTGCATAGAAGAGTAGCCAACCCTTTTGATCTTTCTGAGAGGTTACTCTCCTCACTAGGTTTATCAAGCCAATTTGGTCCTCTTCCACTCCCAATTTCTTGCTCACAAGTTCAAACTAAAACAGGGATGCACATAACAGCAAAATCACCAGTGTTTGGTATGAAGAAAAATGTGGGCAACCAAAAATGAAATGATAAATGGGGATTCACCCTTGGGAAGGCAAATTCGTTTTTAGAAAACGTTTATGGACATTCCAGGAGCAAAAACGACCTCCATCACACCCCCAAATCATAGTTCTCCTCTCATAGTCACTATACTAACCAAAAACGAGTTCCCAGCCATGGAAAATGTAGGAAAATGATGCAAAACGTGAAGGAGAAAGCCCCAGCTAGCTTAGACTGCGTCAGAGAGCAAAGTCCATGGGTGAAGAATGGATTTGGGCACAATTTCGTGGATGTTTTCTTGCTCAAGAAGCAAAAATGCGATTTCCTAGATTGATGGCTTGCCCATACACGAAATTGGTTTCCATACCTCTCCATTCCCAAGGCATTAACTACCTCAACCAACTCTTGGAAGAATTAAATGATTGGGTACATAAGTCAAAATGGGTAGTTGGGATTTATGGGTTCTCTCAATGAAATTTGGCTTAACACTATTGGATCAAGGGTTTGAATAATTCCCCTCCCTATTCCTTATAAAAATCATGCCCCCATCTCTTTGTTGCATTGCATAGCTAGTTGTAGGGAATTCATTAAAATTCATATTTACATGATGTTTTAATTTACATTGTGACTGTCTAGCACAATAAACATATGCATCTATTTTTAATTTCCGATACATAAAATGCTAAATCGATGGCGGGGCCTTGGCCTTGAGCTCCTCACCATGATTAATAACGATATTTACATCATTTACAATTTTAATGCAATAGGGTCAAAATCGGGATATTACAAGCTTCTTAGTTTGAGAGCAGTATTTTCATTTCCCTCAAAGAGACCTTTAGGATACATCCAACACCCTGAACGACAAAGATCACTCTATAGTGCACATACAGTGCTTAGCACCTCTTAATTTTTTACGCTCCCTGGTTGATAAATTAAAGTATACTTCCGATATAGCTACCCTAATTAGGTACCAATTCCTAGAGTCTACCACTTTTTGGCACTGTTGCCGGGGAGGTGCTTAATCTATAGAAGACATTTTGAAAAAATAAATTAAAATTTTTACCATGAATGCCTCGATGACATAGGGATAGATTTGGACGCTTTCTGCCTAACCACCTTATGAGTAACAACAGTTCTGATCATTTTCAATTTGAATTCCTTAACTCTGAAGATGAAGCTGATTCTAGCTACGATCCAAACCGAGATAACTTCTTTGGTAGCTCTAGCTCAAACACTACTGTGGAAGAAGAAGAGGATGAACCTAGAGAACTGTTCACTTTTCCCATTATTGTACCTCTTGGGGATGCCAGGATGAAGAATATCAACCCTAATAACCTACCAAACTTCCATGGCTTAACCTTAGAAGATCCTGGCACATTTTTTTGAATTTGAGGTAGTTTGTACGTCATTTGGTTACACTACTGATGTACAAAAACTGAGACTCTTTCCTTCTACATTGAAAGATCTATCACTCAGATGGTTTATGAGCCTAGAAGGAAACAACATTTTCACCTGGGACCAAATGAAACAATTCTTCCTAGAAAAATATAGGGACTACTGTAAGGAAAAAGATACAAGAGATGAAATCTTCAGAATGCAACAAGGATAAAGAGAATCTCTAGAAGACTACGCACAATGCTTTAAACTCAGTTACAAATGAGCTAGTCACTGTACCTTAGATCAAGAATCACTGAAACTTGTCCTTCTTAGAGGAATTAAAGAAGAAAATCTAGAAGTCTTGAACCTTCTAGGAGATGGGGATATATTCCAGAAAACCTATGACCAAATTCTACAAATCTCCAAGAACTATTCTAGATCCATAAAAGGTAAAAGTGGGACAAGGGATTCACATCCATTTATTGGAGGATCATTATCTTTAGGACCAAACCTCACAAAGTCTGATTTAGGGAACCTTCTTGATTATATGAAAACTGATATCCTTCAATCCCTAGCAATGCAACTTGATGCACTCCAAATAAAGAAGAAACAGGACGAGATCAACCAAGGACTGGTAATATTTTTCCCATGCTGTAGAAAGAAACATGAAAAAGGATAGTGCACATTGAACACAATAGAAATATGTGGCCTCTGCACTAATAATCGCTCCACTGATAAATGCCCTCTGCTGCCATCATGCAAAGCTTCCATTCAGGATCCCACATCTGAAGGTACTATAGAACAACTCTATTTTGTTAATAAAAGAAGAAACAATTTTGTTAAGCCCTTCCAACCCAACAACCAAGCCTACTTTAATCAAGGAAGTAATCAGAAAAATTGGAAGCCCTCAGCACCAACCTCATAGCCATCTCAGCCAACTCCAAACCAATGGAAGCAAAGCCAAGCACCATATCAATAGCCATATTACACACAGTCTTACTCTCCATATCCTCCACCTTTTTCTCAACCACCAACAAACTATGGAATTCCATATCCATATTCAACAAACTGGAGAGTTCCTTTACAGAAGCCACTCATCATGGCACCCCCATAGAACCAACCACCTCCTAAACCACCTCCAATACCTTCCCAACCAATTCCAAACCCAAAAAACAACAGAGCAGGACAACAACAAAGCTATAAAATTGAAATAATGCAATTCCCTACTTATGTCATGGATACCCTGGAAATAAACGAAATCAATCTCAGGTTTGGAAAAAAATTACAAAACACACACATGCGGAATAATCAAGGAGATGTTGATCACGAACAAATAACACAACCCGAAATTCAGCAGCCAACCAAGACAAACCCTCAGGAAGAAGAAATTTGGCCACACATACCAAATAGAAACCTGCCATTCCCTGAAAAAGTCATTCAAAACACCAAAGAGGAGGAGGAGAATGCTATCCTCAATGAATTGAAACATTTGAACATTCAAATCCCCATTTTACAAGCCATAAGAGATGTGCCAATCTGTAATAAGTTTATTAAAGAAAATTGCTTAAAAAGACCCGGTAGAAAAAGACGTGACCCACCAACTATAAATGTAGTAGGCCAATTAGAAGATTTAATGTTGGGTGTCATTGTCAACCCCAAATACCTTTACCTAGGCAGTACAGTAGTGAACGTAACCATTAACAACATACATATTGCCAGTAGCCTAATTGATTTAGGGGCTGCAATCAGCGTGATGACAAAGGACACAATGATAGCCCTAGGACTCCAATCGCTTATCAGACCAACAAGTACCGTACTGCAGCTTGCCGACACATCAACTGTAAAACTTGAAGGAATGCTCGAAGACATCATTATCAACATAGAATACTGGGAGTACCTAGCTGACTTCATAGTTATAGAAGTAAAAAGTAAACTCAGTGGGTACCCAATAATACTAGGGAGGCCTTGGCTAGCAACAACAGACGCCTATATAGGCTGCAGATCTGGAAACATTACAATCACCAGTGGGCAAGCTAGAAAGAAAATCACGATTTATCCTCTAGCGAGAAAGTCTACAGACCTAGAATATCAGAACTGGATAGATGATTATAATGATATAACCGACCAAAACATACAACCTGTTCTTACTATTGAAGCTGCCTTATCACTAAAATCCATTGATGAGGACAGTCATATAGATAGATTTATTCAAAATGCATCTTCTAATCATGATATTCTTGAAGATTTTTTTGGAACAGGTCAGCAACAAGAAGAGAAAACATCACCACACAACACTGACAGAATGTAGGCAGAAGTGCTCACACTTGAACAACATTCAATACAGATCAAAATAATTGAGATCATGCCTGGAAAGATAGTTAATATTAACTCCAATCTGGAGCCATAACAAGAACAACAATTAATGAAGGTACTCTCAGAAAACAACAAAGATTTTGCATGGACATACACTGACATGTAGGGTATCCACCCAGACATTTGCAATCATTACATATATATCAAAGAAGGCGTTGTTCCTATCAGACAACCGCAAATAAGTATGAACCCAACATTAAAAAAAACAGTTAAGCTGGAGTTACAAAAGTTGTTAGATGCAGGGTTCATATACCCAATCCCAGATAGTGAATGGGTCTCACCATTGGTTATAGTTCCTAAGAAAGGAGAGAAGTGGAGGATCTGTGTGGATTACAGAGAGATCAATAAGGCAACTAAGAGAGATCACTTCCCTCTACCATTCATCGACGAAGTATTGTACACATTGGCTGGATTTTTTTTTTCTCATTTTTGGATGGATTCAGTGGATACAACCAGATCCTAATCCACCCAGCTGATCAGGATAAAACAACATTTACATGCCCATGGGGCACTTATGCATACAAAGTACTACCCTTTGGACTCTGTAATGCCCCAACAAAATTTCAAAGGGAAATTTTAAGCATCTTCTCTGATTTTATTAATGATCAAATGGAAGTCTACATGAATGACTTCACACCCTATGGCTAAAATTTTGACCAGGCATTAAAACATCTAGAATTAGTCTTGAAAAAATGCATCGAGATGAGTTGATGTATGAGCAATGATAAATGCAGAATGCCAATGGAAGAAGGCATCGTGCTTGGACACCATATCTCACAGAGAGGAATTGAAGTTGATCAAGCAAAAGTCACAGTCATCAAGACACTGCCACCACCTCTCAAACAAAGAGATGTGAGAAGTTTTCTTGGGAAAAAAAGCTACTACAGAAGATTTATCGAAAGTTATAGCAAAATTGCTGCACCGATGTTTTCTCTTCTCACTAAAGATACAGAATTCATCTCGACAAAGCATTGTATGTCAGCATTTGAAAACCTCAAAGAGAAGACAATCACAACCTTAGTACTCCAGGGACCCAATTGGACGCTTCCATTCCACATACATTCTGATGCTTTAGACAAGGCCATTGGATCAGTCCTTGGGCAAGAAGAAGAAAACAATCCATATGCCATATACTACATTAGAAAAAACTTGGCAGGAGCATAACTCAATTATACAGTCACAGAAAAGGAGTTTTTGGCTGTCATACATGCCATAAACAAATTTAGGCACTACATAACTGGATACCAAGTTTTTGTCCACACAAACCATTCAACAATCAGGTATCTTATGAATAAACCTAATACAAGTGCTCGAAAAAATAGATGGCTACTCCTCTTGCAAGAATTTGACATAATAATCCTGGATAAGCCAGGCAAACACAATGTAGTAGCTGATTTTCTGTCTAGACTCACCCATGGACAAGACAATGCATTGGTAAATGATAACTTCCCTGATGAGCACCTTTTTGCAATCTCAACAAAAATCCCATGGTTTACTGACATAGCAAACTACTTAGTGTTTGGTAAATTTCCACAACATTACAGCCACCAAGAGAAGTGCAGAGTAATAAGGCAAAGTGCCACTTACACATGGATAGAAGGAATGATTTTCAAAAAAGGGCTAGACCAAATATTGAGAAGATGCATCAGAGAAGATGAAGTCCATGACATACTGCATGCCACTCATAATGAGCCATGTGGAGGACATTATGCTGCAAAAAGAACAACCTATAAAATATTGCAAACTGGATATTATTGGCCAACACCCCACAAGAAATCCTATGAATATGTGTCACATTGTGATGACTGTCAACGAATGGGGAAGCCTACACAAAGAGAAGAAATGCCTCTCCATCCCCAAATCTCTTTGGAAGAATTTGAGAAATGGGGATTTGATTTTGTTGGTCCATTCAATTCCCAATCAAATCAGAAAAGCTATATTCTAGTATGCACTAACTACCTTACAAAGTGGGCAAAAGTGGCAGCACTTGCAGCAACAAATGAAACACACGTGGAATTTTTTTTTACAGAACAAATATTTCACAGATTTGGAGTCCCAAGAGAGTTAGTTTCTGACCAAGGCATGCAGTTTACATCCAACGTCATAGAGGATGTGCTTCGAAGAAACAATGTTAAACACCGAAAGTCCTCCTCCTACCACCCTCAAGCTAATGGTCAAGCTGAGGTGACAAATAGAGAACTAGAAATAATTTTGACAAAGACAATGCAACTACACAAAAGAGCTTGGGCAAACAGATTAAGTGAAGCAATTTGGGATTATAACACAACATGGAAGACAACAACAGGATTCACCCCATATGAGCCAGTTTATGGAAAGAAAATAATGCTGCCCATTGAATTTGAAATCAAAACATTGAGAATTGCAGCCAAGTTAAACATAAAACTTTCAGACATTCAACAGGAATGCATGCTACAACTAAATCAGTTGGATGAGCAATGCCAACAAGCACTTAGCCACACTGAAATCATCTAGCAACAAAGGAAAAAATGGCATGACAAAAACATAAAGCAGAAGAAATTCAAAGAAGGTGACTGGGCACTACTGTATGACTCCGGGTTTCACAATTTTAAAGGAAAACTCACAACTAGATGGCTTGGACCCTACATCATTGAAAAAATCTATGAAAATGGAGCTATCAGAATTACAATGATCGATGAAAGAGAATTTCCCACGTTGGTGAATGGACACAGACTCAAACTTTATAAGACACCACAGTCCAGAGAGGAATTCACACAAACACTCTATCAGCAAAATCTAATGCTGATAGAGAGCATAGATAATCACTGATTCCAGTTACAAAATTAAAAAAATATATATATAAAAAAGAGAAAAAAAGAGAAAAAATGCAAAAGAAAAAAAGAGAAAAAGAGAAAAAATGCAAAATAAAAAAGAAAAAAGAGAAGAAAAAAAGAAAAAAGAGAAGAAAAAAAGAAAAAAGAAAAATAAAAAAACCCACTTAGGATTTTGGCAAACAAGAATTGATGGACTCCATCCATACCTATTAAGAACCAGTAATAAAATTCAAGTGAGCCAGCAAATTTCAACAACAAAGAAATCAAGAGAGCCAGCAAAAGAATAACAAGCAAATATCAGCAAAATTCGATCAAGAGAGCCAGCAAGAAAAATCAACAAAATTCAAACAAGAGAGCTAGCAAGCCAATTTCAGCAAATTCAATCAAGCAAGCCAACAAACAATTTCAAGCGATCCAGAACAACAGAAAAAATCTAGCACTACAGAAGACAAATCAACCAAGTTCAGAGAAACAGTACAAACGCAATGCTGAACACAATGAAAAGTCAAATCAACAAAACTTGCACAAAAATTCAAGCAAGCAAATGCAACAATTTCAAGAGAATCGACAGAAAGAAATAAAAAAGGCGTAACTACTAACATGACCAAAATAACTACAGAAGCAGATGAAATCTACTACAGAATCCCGTGCCCATACAATTAAGCACACATCATACACTCAGGTACGCTAGCATAGCAGGTAATCCCTGAACTATTTGTTTTATTTTTTAATCAAATCATTCTCCCCACAAAACGGTTATTTTTCAAAGCTGAGGACAAATTTTAAGATATTTCGGCGACATGGTTCAGAGTTACCTCACTGAATCATGATTAGACATGTCAGACGACCTATGCAGCTAGCTACTATATCCCGTGATGATCAAAGTAGCAACGCAATGTACAATGATGGAAAGGAATGTAGTGTGCAATAATGAAAAAGAATGCATAAGTCAGCAAACATGATGCACAATGATCAGGATGAGTGTGTAAAAATAGATAAATAAGGCAACATAATAGACAAGAAGACCCAATTTGGAAATATAAGCTGCTCAGGAAGTAAGAAAATTGGAAGTTCGTATCGCCACTCAGCCAGCAAGCTTCCCAAAATCCTGTGATCAATCCCAACCAGACGGGTAAGTCGTCCACCACTCAGAACTTTGTGGTTTGGTGATTATATTAACAAATTCAAAAATGACGAAGGGATTCAAGAAGAGCGAGCCGGAGGAACACACACCTATCTATGAAAACCCACAGGTGTTGTCTATCCTCCATGCAACAGGATGGATGCCTTTTATCTCAGGACTGAGAGGGTCCAATACTGAAGTAGCCTTATAATTTGTTAGGAACCTGAAACACATAAAAGATGAACAATATGTCACCTGGAGAAGGGGACTACGCATCAGGCTCGACGAGGAAGCAATTGCGAAGTATACAAGACTTCCCATGGGGCTACATTGGGGTAGAGATGACCGGGAAGCTAACCTGAGGGCGAAAGCAGCCTTCTTCAGATAGGGGGAAGGCTATGAGGAAGACAAGAACGTAGTCAAAATAATCACCATGCCAGTGCCCTGGGATGAGATAGCTTCCGTTGTCCTGAGATATATAACATGCACAGGGAGACTTAGCTATATCCCGATCTTCCACTTCCGAATTTATGAGCTTCTAAGACATAGGGTCCATATTACACCAAATAATAATATTAGCATTCCCTACTATCTTCTTCAGTCTCTCGAAGAAATGAGCAAGAAGGTAGTGCAAGGTATGTTAACACCCAAAAAGTGCTCACTACCTCATCTACCCCATTGCATGACTCATTTGTCCATATTTCCTACCATATTTGCCTCCCAAACCTTAAAATCCCATTAAAAAGCCTCCAAAAGGCCAAAAAAGCCTCCAAAAGGCCACAAAACCATTAAAAAGCCTCCAAAAGGCCACAAAAGCCCTTTTTTCCCCAAAATAATCCAAAATAGCAAAAACCCTCTAAAAAGGGAATAAAAAATACAAAAAAAGAGGAAAAAGAGGGAAAAAGGAAGCAAAAACCCTATACAACTGACCTAAACCATATGGTGCCAAAAATCATGGGCTAGCACTCCACCATTAAAAAACTATAAATAGGTGATGGAGGCCCCTCATTTCATATCCACAGTCAAACACACCCTTACTCTGCCAAAATCACTCTTGAAACCGTAGCTCACCCTTGAGCTACTTTCACACTTGAGTGCCCCTTTGGCCCATTTCCAACCCTTTGGAGAAAAAGAAAGGAGCAAAGCTGGAAGCTTGGAAGCAACTCTCCTGGACTGCTACAAGAGCTTCACCATCCTCTACACTTGAGGTAATCTTTAATACAAAAAGAGAAATCTTTTGCCATATTTTCATGTTTTGTCATTTATGTTAATGCTCATGCAAGGTTAAATTTCATATTTTTTTAGTGCTTTAATTTACTGTTTATTGAACTGCTACTAAAGAGTCCCTTCTCCTTAGTAGGTGCTCATTTGCACAAGCTAGGGTGAAAATCCTAGCTACAGTTTTGGCGACTCCCCTTGTATTCCTTTAAATTTTTGGTTATAGTTTTAAAGTTTTAAATGTTTATAATTTTTTGCAATATTTTTCTGTTTTTTCCTTTCGGCTGTCCCTTTCGGCTGCCGTAAATCGCATCTTTTACCGCCCGCAGTTGCGTTCCGATCGCGTCTTTCAGGCATTTACCTACGATCTGACTGCAGCTCTCAGACTGTTTCCCGCTACCTACCGGTGGTTTCCATTCTGTTACCTCCGATCCGACCGCGCCTATTAGATTGTTTCGTGCGGTTCGACAGCGGCTGGTAACCCATTTTTCTGCGGCCTGCTTGCGGCTTTCAACCATTTTTCTGCAACCTGCCTGCATCTTTCGGCCTTTTTCCCGCGTCCTGCTTGCAGCTTTCAGCCATTTTTCTGCAACCTGCCTGCGTCTTTCGGCCATTTTCTCGGGTCCTGCTTGCGGCTTTCAGCCATTTTTCTGCAACCCACTTACGTATTTCGACCATTTTCCTGCGTCCCGCTTGCGGCTTTCAGCCATTTTTCTGCAACCCGCCTGCGTCTTTCGGCCATTTTCCCGCGTCCCGTTTGCGGCTGTCAGTCATTTTTCTGCAACCCGCCTGCGTCTTTCGGCCATTTTCCTGCGTCCCGCTTGCGACTTTCAGCCATTTTTCTGCAACCCGCCTGCGGCTTTCGACCTATTTCCCGCGGTCCGACTGCGTCTTTCGGCCAAAATCCCGCACCCTGTCCGCGACTATTGAGCTGTTTCCCGCGGTCCGATCGCCCAGATTTGCCACAGACCCGTGGTCTGTTTTCTGCACTTTTTTCCCTGTTTTGAACCCAGCACTTTGCTGCAATATTTTCTGCACCTGCACAGCCATCTGTCCTACCTGCAGCCATACTTCCCTACAGTCTTTTCTACAGTACTATTTCTGTTCCCTTTACAGAATATCATTTAAATTTCAACATTTTAATTGAAATGAAAATTTTGCATTTCAAAGTTTAAATTCTGTATTGTTATTTTTAGTTAGAAAGTTGCCCACCCCGTGGCACTTTTACTTGGGTTCATCATCTCACACGCACACACTCTGTCACCTAATTCAAGTGAGCCATAAAATACTACTTAACACAACCAACATTCTAACCCCACTTGGGGAACACATAATAATTTTTGTAGTTAGGTAGGATCAGGGGGATAGGCATCCAAATAACACCCCTCGGTTGCTTACATTTGAGACATAGCTGTTGTCCATTAGGGAACCAAAATCCCCTAGTATTTTTTGACACAGTTTAAAACCAATTTATCGGGAAGGCCTCTCCCCTAGGAGGGTTGAAGTCGCTAGACTGGTTCCGGAAGCTTGAGTGGAATACTGCAATCCATTCAGTAACCGAAGGATACCTTTTGCAGTTCTCGGTTTATCACCCATATGGGGATACAGCGGTGATAGAACCAAACGACAGCTTCACCCAACTGAACGTGTCATGAACGGGGTATCTTAGTTGCTTTTCTTCTAGGATTGACTACCCAGTGTCCCTCCCGGTAGGGGGATATCTTGAGCCACTTGGCTCTACTATCCATATTGTCTAACTTGGATTTCATCACCTTGCAGAGGATATGTCTAGTTGAGTCAGAATACTATTTAGCTAGGTGTTTGCATGCTCCCTTACCTCCTTTTGGTCTAGCGAGTCCACTATTTTTATTTTTTAGGAAACCTGCTACTTGTTGGTATTCTGACCATTTCTGTTGATACTCCACTTATTGTAGCACAGCTGTTACAGTAAGTGTTTTGAGTTGGTTGTTGGCCTGAGTGCCATATTTTTTGAGCTCTCCTTCTGCACACTCGGTTGCATTAGGGTTTTTTGAGCTGTTTTTCACTCAACACAACCCCCAGATATTTGACACCATCTGTCACCATTGAGTCCCCGAGACATTCTCGGTGCCTCCGGGGCGAGCCCCCATAGCATGGTTCACTTGAAATCACCCGTCATAGACATAGATCTTCATGAATTGATACCACTCATCATAGATCTTGAGCCTTGTCACTTGACTCCACTCGTCAATGACATAGAACTCCATCCCCCGATCTTGACGCCCCTTATTTTACCTCCGATTATGAGGCAGAGTTCGAGAACCCCATTTACACTACACCAACCAATCCCATGGCTGGCATGACTTCCACCCATTTCTTTGTAGGGACCATTGGTGGAGCATCCACCACCACACCAGCTACCACACCTACTTTGGGTATGCCCTCGATGGGGCCCACATCTACCATTCCGATCACTGTACCCATTCCAGTAGCTGGCATACCTATCGCCACTCCATCAGTGACTCACACTACCCTTGGCAGTGTAGGACCGTCCCATACCACTTTCGTGTTAAGATTTAATATGCTAAGACATAAAATAGCAGCATTACATTCCATTTCACAATAATAGCATATACAGGATCACTGAAGAAACAACAAGCACAGCATAAACACAAGAGACAGAGATTTATCCTGGGAAACCCTCATGGGGTAGAAAACCCAGCAAAGCTTCCTCAATATAGATGACCAGCAATATACAAAGATGAAACCCTGAGACATGATCTCCTCCTCCACAATAGCAGACCTCTCCTCCATAAGTGCGCTATCCTCAAGTGAGTGAGTGTATCAAATGAGGAACACACGTCCTCTATTTATACACTACTCTGATATGTATTTTACACAAGTACATGTAGGCTCGTATTTAACCATTAGGTTAAATACCCCATTATAACTGACTGGGCCGACCCCCACATGGTGGGTCTAATAACCCTAGTTACCACACCCAACTCGGAGGAATAAACATCTCCGGATTTATAGTATAATCACATCGGAGGTATGGAACATCTCCGAAATAAATAATATACACACATAATATTCTTTGAAGTTACAATATTTCAACACTCCCCCTTAACGAGAAGGATATTATAACAGTATCTGCACGAGCAAGGAGTCATCAACATCATACATGATACATCTATAAATCATTGGAAGCTTTCTCAACATCATCAGTAACTCAAGCAGTTACTGGAACATCTTCAATACTGGAACATCAACATCTTCAGTACTGAGTCTTTATCTTCTGCAGAACTCGAACAACTACAACAACATCAACATCTGGATCCTCACGATCATCAATATCGTCATCTCACAATCATTAGCATCGTCATCACACGATCATCAACATCGTCATCACACGATCATCAACATCGTCATCACACGATCATCAGCATCGTCATCTCACGATCATCAGCATCATCATCACACGATCATCAGCATCGTCATCTCACGATCATCAGCATCGTCATCACACGATCATCAACATCGTCATCACACGATCATCAGCATCGTCATCTCACGATCATCAGCATCGTCAACACACGATCATCAACATCGTCATCACACGATCATCAGTATCGTCATCACACGATCGTCAGCATCGTCATCAACACATGTATCCATAACAATACAAGTATCCACATCATTAGTACAAGTATTCATGCCAATACAAGTATACATATCATCAATACAACTATCCATACTGATACAAGTAATCATGTCATCAATACATGTATCCTACCGATACAAGTAACCACATCATCAATACAAGTATCGATACCGATACAAGTAACCACGTCATCAATACAAGTATCCTACCGATACAAGTAACCACATCATCAATACAAGTATCCTACCGATACAAGTAACCACATCAAAAATCACTTTCTCGGAGACCATACGTCTACGGATCAATTCAGGGACCGAAGTTCGGGGATGATACAATCCCCACTTCTCGGAGACCTCACGTCTACGGATCAATTCAGGGACCTAAGTCCGGGGATGATACAATCCCCACTTCTCGGAGACCTCACGTCTACGGATCAATTCAGGGACCTAAGTCCGGGGATGATACAATCCCCACTTCTCGGAGACCTCACGTCTACGGATCAATTCAGGGACCTAAGTCCGGGGATGATATAATCCCCACTTCTCGGAGACCTCACGTCTACGGATCAATTCAGGGACCTAAGTACGGGGATGATACAATCCCCACTTCTCGGAGACCTCACGTCTATGGATCAATTCAGGGACCTAAGTCCGGGGATGATACAATCCCCACTTCTCGGAGACCTCACGTCTACGGATCAATTCAGGGACCTAAGTCCGGGGATGATACAATCCCCACTTTTCAGAGACCATACGTCTACGACTCTCTTTAGGACTGAAAGTCCAGGGATGATCCAATCCCCTCAACTGTCCACTAAGGACTTCATTCTTGGAGACCTCACGTCTACGGCTCTCTTTAGGACTGAAAGTCCAGGGATGATCCAATCCCCTCAACTGTCCACTAAGGACTTCATTCTCGGAGACCTCACGTCTACGGCTCTCTTTAGGATTGAAAGTCCAGGGATGATCCAATCCCCTACCTGTCCACTAAGGACTTCATTTTCGGAGACCATACGTCTACGGATCTATTCAGGGACCGAAGTCCAGGGATGATACAATCCCTACCTGTCCACTAAGGACTTCATTTTCGGAGACCATACGTCTACGGATCTATTCAGGGACCGAAGTCCAGGGATGATACAATCCCTACCTGTCCACTAAGGACTTCATTTTCGAAGACCATACGTCTACGGATCTATTCAGGGACCGAAGTCCAGGGATGATACAATCCCTACCTGTCCACTAAGGACTTCATTTTCGGACGTCTACGGATCTATTCAGGGATTGAAGTCCAGGGATGATACAATCCCTACCTGTCCACTAAGGACTTCATTTTCGGAGACCATTCGTCTACGAATCTATTCAAGGACTGAAGTCCAGGGATGATACAATCCCTACCTGTCCACTAAGGACTTCATTTTCGGAGACCATACGTCTACGGATCTATTCAGGGACCGAAGTCCAGGGATGATACAATCCCTACCTGTCCACTAAGGACTTCATTTTCGGAGACCATATGTCTACGGATCACTTTAGAACATGTGTTCAAGGATGATACAATCCCCACATGTATTCTCATCAATACAAGTACAAGTATCCTCAACCATACACGTACATTAATCAATACATGTGTCATCAAAAGTATGTATTCTTACCAATACATCTTATCATCAAAAGCATGTATTCTCACCAATACATCTATCATCAAAAGCATGTATTCTTACTAATACATATAACATCAAAAGCATGTATAAGTAAAACTAAGTATTCTAAGTATACGAGTCCTAAATCTAAATATTTCTAAGTATCTAGGTGTAGAGAACAGGTTACCTCATCATCGACCTTGTTGTTCGATGAGACAATCTCATCATCAGTGACTATACTACTCCCCCTTTCGAGGAGGGTCCTTTTGAGCTACACCAAGCTTGTCTCGAAAGTATTCAAATTTCACTTGAGACAGAGGCTTGGTTAGTATGTTGGTAACTTCTTCACTCGAGGTAGAGGTTTGGTTAGTACATCGGTAACCTGTTACGAATTCAAACTTTATAGTTCCTTTCTGTGTCATATCTTGTTAGATCCCTATGATCTTTGACTTATCATGGAACACTGGATTCTATGTCATCTTGATACAACTCTATTTGTCACATAGGATCACAGTTGGTTCTATCTCTAAGTCAAACAATCCTGAAGCCAAACTTCTTCACAACTAGCAGAGCAAACAACCATATATTCTGCTTGTGCTGAGAGCCACACTAGACTGCTTCTAGCTAAACCACGAGATCATGGCTAATCCTAGACAATAACATCCTCTTGATGTGTTCTTCTTGTCTGATACACTTTCTGCCCAATCAGCATCTTAGTAGCCATCTGAAGTCATGATCTCCAAGATAGCACAGATCAAAGTCTATCGTATCCTTTAGGTGCCTCATCACATGCTTTGCAACTATCAGGTGAAAACATCTAGTTTCCACTAGATACTGACTCAAGGTATTCACAACAAAGCATATATCTAATCTAGTATATGTTAGAAACATCAATGACCCAATAATTTGATTGTATAGAGTTATATCCACTAACTCTGATGAGTTATCCCCTAACAGCTTCAAGTTGGAATCCATAAGAGTGGCCATTCCAACACCTCAAGTCATATTTCTCATCATACTTTCCCTGGTTGAGAAATATTCCTTCTAAGCCTTGCCATACTTCCAGACCTAGGAAGTAAAGCGTCAATTTGAGATCTTTCATTTTCATTTCTGCATTGAATGATCTTCTGCATATCTATCTGTGCCATCTCTCGTTAGATGGGTCTACTAATATGAGCCTTAATATCATTCGAACTCTGTGGTGAGTTTCTTCTTGCATCCATGTCATTTGTGTATAGAAATCATATTCAACCTTGTAGCAAAGGTTGAGATCCACATCACCCATGGTGATCATTAAGCTTATCAATTTATTATCGATCCTAGGTACCTATACAGAACCTGATTCACACTTCTTCTTTAATTACACCATACTTGGAGCAAACATCTTGTCGTGATTCTCTTCCCCTTTCTAAGAGAATCTTCTAGCCATGAGCCTTCTATATTTTGTTTGATTTGTAAATCTTCTTGTTTGAACATCCACCACTTGTACGGTGTCCATCATTCTTCATGACCTTTCCTACAAATCAAAATTAAGTACATGATTAGTAATACTTCATAATCATCAAATCATATTGACATGATAACCTATTATGCATACAGATATCATTTACATAGTGATGCAACTATTTTGACCAATACTTTGGCACAACACTTTCCCATATCATGTATGCATACAGTGGCTATCTAGATGCCTTCCATCTCTACCAGAACATACTATCGAGAGTGTGCACAACTCTCAGCATGTCAGCAAAGAGGTTTCATTCTAGACAAGCAACAATGGAATGTTTGTCCAACTTACCAATCATATGCATATTAGTAGTATACTGTTCAATGTTCTATGGATATTTACACTCAGCATGATATATTATAGGAATACAAATATGCATACAACCTATTACAGGCAATATCATTACTATTTCAAATAACAACTCAAATACTTATCTTTTATGTTTGTGTGGCTGCCTCCCGCTTGATCTTCTGTATGTCTTTTGAACTTCTATTCATTCTGTACCACTGTGCATGCTCAAGAGTCATCCTCATGATCTCATACACAAACATACACTCATTAGTATGTTCTAAATGATATCAAAACATTATAGTACTAAATAATCTTGAAAATGTATAGTCATGATTATAGTTAATAAACATTAGTATTCAAGATTTCAGGGAAGTCTTCTTTTACTCATGCATATCATCAATCAAGATAAAAGATATAATATGCATAATCCCTTGATTACTAACTTTATGAATAAGCATAACCAATCATTCCAAGTATACTTATATAAGGGATCCTAACACAAGGTAAGATTCATGGGAAACATACCTGGATTAGTATATCTACTTGGTTATGTACAACATACCTAAACAATCTCTTCAATGATTTAGAGATCCTGAGCTAGAACCTGCATGTCTCATAGGTTAAGCATAATATAACAAAGTCATACATACCTCGTAAGTAGAACAAAGATTATGGATGAGTCTTTGTCTTCATGTTTTCATGGTCATGGAGCCTGATTTGTCTTTTGTGATGTACCTGTATCTTGTTAGTAGACAACATCAACCTCACACAACATCATAATGCATTAGTACAATCATAAGTGTCAACACCCTAACCAATGAATATCTTCTATCATGCATTCATAATTTTGTTAAGGTGATACAAAAAATCTAAAATCAAGATTGTACTAACCGTAATAACATGAAGACAAACATACCATAAACTTAATCATGAACAAATCTCAAAACATACCTCGATGAGTCATACATGTCGAGATCGCTTGTAATCTCCTTATGTAAAGCCTTAGCCTCATCTCCCTCTGAAACAGTAACTCCTTCACTTATGCAGGTGACCAATCCATCTTCTTCTAGGATTAACCCTATCCACTTGATTTGCAAGAACTGGACCTGGAGCTGGATATGGGTTTGTCAGAGAAACCCCAAAAATTCAAACTTTGAATTTCAAACTTCCGAAAGGATAGAAATATGCGCCTTGATGAGCTGATCAAACTGATATATTCATAATTTGAAAACTGCAAAGTTTCACTCCTCAATTTTGCCTTTGAAACTTCCGGATTCACTAGACGTGACCCTGAATTGGGGTTTGGTGAATCCCACTCTTCTTCCCAATCAAAATGTTTGATCCAAAGCTCTAAGCTTCTATTTTTCTGAGGAGCTTCCAGCCATGGTCACAGATTTCAAAAATTCCCATTTTTACAGAAGCCCTAATTTTCCACTTTTCTGATCAAAGTCCCGAACTAGGGTTTGATCAAGCCCGACCTTCTGCCCAACCAAAAAATCTGATCTTGGTCTCTAAATTTCTATTTTGATGAGTAGCATTCATCCGTGGTCTCCGTTTACAAAAATTCCAACTTTATTCAAAGCCCTAAATTCTGCAAGCCATGAATGAAGGTATTCAAAAATAATTATGTTTTGACAGAAATATGTACCTGATTGTTTCTAGTGTAACTCCAAACTTTTCAATCCGCAGGGTCTGAAAACGTTTTCTGAGATAGCCTGACCTATTATCTTTCCATCCTGACAGGTCTGACCTCAATTGGATTCTCTGAGAGAGAGTTATGTCAAATGTTGCAACGTGACCTGTTTTGGGATAAAACCGAAGAGCGAACTTGTACGGCGTGCGACGTGTCACTGTTTGAACTTCGGCCTCTGCAAAACTTTTCTGAGGTATCTCAGCCTGTTATATTTCCATCTTGATAGGTATGACCTCAATTGGACTCTCTGAGAGAGAGTTATGCCAAGTGTCGCAACATGACCTGTTTATGGGATAATACAGGAGGGCGAATTTGTACGGAGTGCCACGTGTCACTGGTTCAACTTCGGCCTCTGAAAACGTTTTCTCAGATAGTACAGACTGTGTACTACTTGTCACATTTTACGAAATTTCATTTGGAGCTTCCTAGCCCAAGATATGACCTTTTTCCCAAGGTCACCTTATTTTGACTCAGATCTGGAAGAGGCAGAAACCCTATATTGTACAGATCATAAATCACAAAGTACAACGAATTAGAGGTTGTCCTTTGGACACAAGGTACCTGGAGATTTAATCTTCATCCTGTAACAATTTCAGATCCGAAAAATTCTCCAAAACGGATTTATATCGAAAGTGCTACGATGACTGGTTTTTGCTATGTAAAACCCTAACCTTCAAATTGTCGTAAGTAAAGCAAGTGTCTTTAGTGCCATACCTTGTCTTCCTTCAGGTTATCTCTGATACCATGTTAAGATTTAATATGATAAGACATAAAATAGCAGCATTACATTCCATTTCACAATAATAGCATATACAGGATCACTGAAGAAACAACAAGCACAACATAAACACAAGAGACAGAGATTTATCCTGGGAAACCCTCATGGGGTAGAAAACCCAGCAAAGCTTCCTCAATATAGATGACCAGCAACATACAAAGATGAAACCCTGAGACATGATCTCCTCCTCCACAATAGCAGACCTCTCCTCCACAAGTGCGCTATCCTCAAGTGAGTGAGTGTATCAAATGAGGAACACACCTCCTCTATTTATACACTACTCTGATATGTATTTTACACAAGTACATGTAGGCTCGTATTTAACCATTAGGTTAAATACCCCATTATAACTGACTGGGCCGACCCCCACATGGTGGGTCTAATAACCCTAGTTACCACACCCAACTCGGAGGAATAAACATCTCCGGATTTATGGTATAATCACATCAGAGGTATGGAACATCTCCGGAATAAATAATATACAAATATAATATTCTTTGAAGTTACAATATTTCAACATTTCGTTCCTCCACTTGGGGGAAACATCCCAAACCCAGCCCCTCCACTTGGGGGCATTGGCCCCAACATGGTCACAGCCACTAGTATGTCACATCCTTCTACTAGTTTTCCATTCATGGCTAGCCTCAACCTTCCCGACCTAGCTAGAATGACTAACGATCCCATCAGACACGACCCTACGTGGCCTCACATTCCCACCAAGCTGCCCTCCGACATCCCTAAGTTTGAGGGCAAGGCAGGTGAGGACCCCCAGAACCATATTATGTCCTTCCATCTATGGTGTTCCTCCAACTCCATAGTGGACGACTCTGTCCGCCTCTGTCTGTTACAGCTCACCCTCACTGGCTTTCCAGCTAAGTGGTACATCGAGCAGCCCCATGGGACCCATGCCACCTTTACTCCCCTTGCCTCAACTTTCCTGCAGTTCTTCCAGTTACTTGTCCGCTGTGACGCGGGAGTTGAGATCCTATTATCTTGCAGACAGAACACGGCTACCCACATCACTGACCACATTCATGAGTGGCGTCGACACCGCAACCTCTACAAAATCAAGTTAGACGACCGTATCTTCTTAGATTGGTTTCTAAAATCCCTCCTTCCTGTCATTGCCAAGGATGTGGCATCCGAACGAACCCAGTCCGAAGAAGAGGCCATCCTCAAAGCCAAGCAATTTGACCTCATTTACGCCCAGTCGGGTTATCTGTATTCCATCATACCTGATGCCCCTCATGGTGATTCCTCTCAACACGATGCACCGGGGGCATCCCATGCCGTAGATGGCATCATTGGATGTGTTGCCTAGCATCCCAAACCCTTTTCCATAGCACGTCCTAGCCATGGCCTCGACCTTTCGTGGGCTACATCATAGTCCGGAGCAACCAATTCGTAAGCTCCTATGGCACATCACCACCATTCCCACGGACCCTCCTGTCCACCTCAGTGCTTTGGTCATGCATCCCCCGCTTACGCCCCCCAGTCGCACCTCAACCATATTACCACCCACAGGCTGCACCAGCTCTTGTGTCCTCTCAAGCCCAACATGCTTATTACCCACCACAGGCAGCCCCTGCGGGAAACCCAAACCCGTTCTGCAGACGTATCAGCAACCCCCACAAGGTTCCGCACCTGCGCAACCTCCACCTACTTATTATCCACCGCAGCCTGATCCCGCACCTGCATAGCCCCAGAACCCACCTGCTGCCCAAGGGCAAGTGTACTCCCAACAGAATCCACAGCAGAACCAAAATAACCAGCGCCAATAGGGCCAGCAAAACCGTGGCAAAGGCCGTAACCGTGGGAACAAACCCCCTCCAGACAAAGGCGGTTAACCTCCCAATCCCCCAAACAACAATAACATAGCACTTTCCAACCAGAACCCTGATCGGCCGCCCAAGCAGGCCAAAAATCCTAATTTGCGAACAAACCATCCTTGTTCTATTTGCGGATCTATGGCCACTACACACATGCTTGCCCACATTTGGAGCGAGCTCGACAACTCTTGACTGATGATGCCCATTGCCAAGGGCACGTGGCTCCTCAGGCACCACCCAACCCCCCACCACCTTAGCATCAACCTTTGGTGCTGCAAAACCCTTTACCAACCCAAGGCATAGTGAACACTCAACTGTTGGCTCCCCTTCAAGGCAACGCGCCACCACAACAACAGATCACTTATGCCGCTCCTGATCAACCCATGCTCGAATCAGGTACCCACCACTTGTTAATGATGTCATCAGCCGATGTCAACCCCCAAACCCGTCGAAACCAATATGGCCCCACCCCTGAAGCCTCTCCCACCGACAAAAACACTAACGCTCATCCCACTGATCAGATCTTACGTATACCTCCGGCTCCACTAGATGGCGCCTCCAAAGCACCTCGCTTCCCACTTCGTTGCATCAACAATAATCCCAATGCTTGCGCTGCGTCAAATTACAACATTGTAGATGACTTAGCCCAGTCTCCCGTAGCCATGTCTGCGTTAGAAGTCTTAAAAAACTGTCCTTCACAGCGCAAGACTTTGCTCTCCGCCATTGGTGCTATTGACCCAAATGATTCACGACTGATGGCCTTCGATTTGGACCAGTCCGAACCACGCCTGCCTTCCACTTTAGCATTCCAAGTTTCTGTTTCCGTTCTGAATCTTGTCATCCATCAGTGCATTATCGATGAAGGTGCCTCTACATGCGTTATGTCCACATTCGTTTGGCAGAAGTAGGGATCCCCTACTCTCTAGCAGTCCACCACTGCGTTGCGAGCCTACGATGACCATTCGGCTCAACCCCAAGGTCTCTTAGCTAATGTCCCCATCCAGTTGGCTGGTAAAACCGTGCTCATTGACATAGAGGTAATCAATGCCCAACTTCATTATAACCTCTTACTTGGCCACAGCTACATGTATGCCATGCGGGCGGTTGCCTCATCCGTTTTTCGTACCATGATGTTCCCCCATGACGGACGCGTGGTCAAGGTCGACCAACTCACCTATTACGATCCCAATGCCCTCACTGCACCCGAAAATGTTCTCCCCATGCTTGAAAAACCTGTTTGTGGTGCAACTACCTCGTTTGTTTCCTTCGTGGGACCCAGACTTTACTCAGATACGTCGATGACCTCAATATTCCAATCCATCCCACCCCCGTCACCCGCGACTGAAGTATCTGACCTATGTACCCTTTCCCACAATACACAAACACCCAACAATCAACCACCCTTGTTACCCAAACCACCATTGGTACCTAGTCACATTGTTGTTACACCCATCCACACAATCCCCTTCCTATTCCCTCCCTCGGGCATAGTAAGCACCCCGGTTATGGCTACTCTTAGCCTCCCTGGGTTAACCTTGGGATTACCCGTGTGGTATATTTCGCCTCCCGTTCCCTCACCGACACCAAATGTCGTCCTATAACCGGTGCAACCCATTGCCACTACTAGTCAACCACCTCCCGGTGTCACTACCCCTTCGTCATCTACGAATCCCCCCCCTCTTATCAAGCACACTGAGGGCAGAGGCCCACAACCATACACTGCTGTACCCCCGCCCAAAACCGTTAACCCCCCCCGTGTTTCGTGCTCCCCCCAAATGCTCGCTGTGTGATGAGTTAGGCCATCCGACTCATCAATGTCCACAATTACATGCATTACAAGAACACATGCAAATGCTTGACGACGACCCCAACATCCCGGTTGTCAAACTCGATTCAACCCCTAAGCCTCGTGATAAATCACTGCGTGCCAACCACCCTTCTACAATATGTGGTATTTACAGCCATTACTCACATCATTGTCCTGATCTCCCAGATTATAGAGCAGCTCTCTACGAGATGAATAATTTGGACCTTGAGACGGCACCCCCCACAATTGAGGAGATCCACCCCCCAGTATCACCCTCATCCGGAGAGATTCACACCATTTATATGATCTCTTCAACTACCACTCCCTCGTCAACCGATTTGACAACTCAAATTTTCTGCAATGATGAGGAGATTCTAGAGGCTCTCACTGCCTCGGATTATCCTTGGGATGACATGCATCATCGTTCCTATTTCCTCCCAGAAGACTCCTCCTCTACCACAGCTACCCAATTTGCGGTTGAGTCCAAAGATTTCCTTCCCACCAAAGTCGAATGGTTTAAGGATCCTATTCCCGCTCCTGATGCCTTTGAGGAAGGTAACATGGCGAACATCTCACCCGTCATCCACATAGATATCTTTGAACCACCTGGTGCTCTTGAAATCATTACATTAGGAGCCTCCTGCAGTGAGTATGAGATTGGAGAGTACAAAAAACTTTTCCAAGAGTTCTGTGATGTCTTTGCCTGGTCCTATACCAAAATGCCTGGTCTCGACCCTGCTATTATAGAGCACCACATTGACACATGGCCAGATGTACCCCCCGTTCGCCAGAAACAACGCCCCATTCATCCTTCAAAGCTCCCCGCTGTTAAAGCAGAGATTGAGAAACTTCGCAAAGCAGGATTCATTTATCCTATTGCATATACCACCTGGGTTTCAAACCATGTTCTTGTTAACAAAAAACAAGGCACCATCAGAGTATGTACTGACCTCCGCGATTTAAACCAAGCCTGTCCCAAAGACAACTTCCCCACGCCATTTATTGACCAACTCATCGATGCATGTGCAGGGCATGAAGTCCTATCTTTCATGGATGGTTTTTCTGGATACAACCAGATTCAGATCCGTAAGGAGGATCAGTACAAGACTGCCTTTACCACCCCATGGGGCACCTTTTCCTATCGTGTCATGCCTTTCGGCCCCAAAAATGCTGGTGCCACCTTCCAGCGGGCCATGACCTATTATTTTCACGATTTGGTCCATATCCTGCTAGTATACCTTGACGACCTTACAGTTCGTTCCCGGAAACGATCAGACCACCTTAACGACCTTCGGCAAGTCTTTCTGCGTTGCCGCAAATATCAAATCCGCTTGAACCCACACAAGTGTGTCTTTTGCGTTCCAGCAGGCTGATTGTTGGGTTTCGTTGTTTCCCAGAAAGGAATTGCTGTTGATCCCTTTAAAGTCCAAGCCATCATAGACCTTCACTCTCCTCGCACGCTTCGGCAGCTCCAGAGTCTGCAGGGGCGATCTAATTTCCTTCGTCGCGTTGTTCCTTATTATGCCACCGCCGTTCATGCTTTCTTATGGCTACTTCGTACCCACATACCCTTTGTTTGGGATAAGCAGTCAGAAGCTGCATTCGAAGCCCTCAAGAAAGCTCTCACACAAGCCCCTTTGATCTCCCCTCCGAATTTCTCTCAGGACTTCATCCTTTATGTCTCGGCATCCGATTATGCCGTGTCCGGATTCCTTGTTCAAGAAGGCACCGCTCGCCAGGAGAATGTCATTTATTACGTCAGCCAGACCTTGTTTGGACCACCCCTACATTACCCATATGAGGAAAGACTAGCCCTTGCTGTGGTCTTTTCCGTCCAAAAATTGTGACACTACATTTTACTCAGTCATACCACAGTTGTCGCCGACTCCAACCCCATGGTCTATCTCTTAAACCGGAGGCTCCTGCAAGGTCGCGTTGTTAAATGGGTAATTATCCTCCAGGAATATGACCTCACTTTCAAAACCCCTAAGAGCACTAAAGCCCTCGCGCTTGCCCAGCTTATCACCGATCTCCCCTCCCTTCTGCCGTCCCCACAAATCTCCAATGAGTTACCCGACAATCACTTGTTCATCATCTCATCTGATGACCCATGGTACGATGATATTTTGTTATACCTTCGCACGTAGGAGTTCAGAGCCAACATCAGTCATGATGGACGCCGTTGTATCCATCACCAGGCCTCTCGATATCTCCTCTTAGGCGATGTCCTTTACCGGTGAGGGGTTGACATGATTCTCCGTCATTGCCTTACACACGAGGAAGCCAAACACGTCCTCAATGAATGTCATAGCGGTGCCTGTGGCGAACATTTCTATGGAATGGCCACCGCCCAAAAGGTCATCTGCGTCGGATACTTCTGGCCCACACTCTTTACCGACTGCATCACAGTGGTCAAACATTGCCATAATTGCCCCCAAGGCCCGGACACCACCCGCTCCGTTACACCCAGTCGTCACCGTTGGTCCCTTTTGTAAGTTGGCCATCGACTTCATGGAATGTAAACCCCCATCTGCCAACGGCCATAAGTACATCATTGTCGCCATCGATTACTTCACCAAATGGGCTGAAGCCATGCCCACCTTCAATTGTAAAGCTGACACCGCTGCTCGTTTCTTTTTTAACCATGTTATCACTCAATTTGGGGTCCCCAAACAGTTGGTCTCAGACCATGGTTCACATTTCGAAGATTCCCTTTGGCATGAGTTATCCACCCTACTGAAGTTCGAACATCAGTATTCCTCTGCTTACTACCCCCAAGGGAACGACCAAGTAGAGGCCATTAACAAAATTTTAAAAACCATCCTCCAACGCACTGTTGACCGGCATAAGTCCAATTGGCACCACATGTTATTCCCTGCCTTATGGGCTTACCGTACATCCACCAAAACCGCCACCGGTTTTACCTCGTTTCATTTAGTTCACGATGTAGAGTCTGTCCTCCCCATCGAGTGTTAGATACCTTCCTTACACATCGCCGTCGAGCTTCTCCCAGACACCTCCCCACTCGAGCAATGTCTGCTATCGCTCGAACAAGCTGATGAAGACCGTCGTGCCACTCTCCAGACCATTGAAGTCGCCAAGAACCGCTCCAAAGCTGGTTATGACAAACATGTACACCCTCGAACTTTCCGCGAAGGGGACCTTGTCCTCGCCTATGACCAAGCCCACGACAAAACTGGTAAAGGAAAGTTTGAATCCATGTGGCAAGGCCCTTACATCGTGAAGACCTATCTCGGCAATGGGGCATACATTTTAACTGACTCAGAAGGTCACCCTTTGTGTAACCCCCGTAATAGGTTGTATCTTAAACGCTTTTATCCCTAAATAACCCACGGCCCCATTGGTCTGTATTGTACAGTTTGCTCTCTTTTTGTTTTTCACCTTTTTTACCACAATCTTACATTCATCATTTTTGCATGATCACAGATGGACCCTCTTCCACCTCATTACATTGGTTTCGCTGTTGGAGCAAGCCGCTGGTCTCCAAACCTGGCTTCTGCAGCATGGGTCTTATATTCCCCTTCACATGAATTGATTCACCTTGACGGAATATATATAGGCGCTGCTACCAATAACCAGGCGGAGTATGATGCTGTGATCGGTCTCCTGACTGCTGCCCTCCAGATGGGCATATGTCACCTTCATGTGTTCCTTGACTCCCAGCTACTTGTCTCCCATCTCAACAACTGCTACCAGGTGCATGATCCTTGCCTCTTTAGAAAATTCCTGCGCACAAAACAACTCAGCTGACAATTTGAATCCATAACATTCACCCATGTCCCAAGAGCTCAAAATAGTGTCGCAGATCAAATGGCTAACAAAATCCTAGATTGGCACATCAATCACACCATGTAAAACCTCCATCATGCATCATCATCCCATAACATCTCATCAAAAATATATAAAAATCCAAAAAGATTGCCAGGGGCATCAACGTGCCTATCACCACATAAAACATTTGCATCCATGTGCAATAAAAATAAAAACACATTCATATACAGGGGCATCCACGTGCCTAATGCTACATACATCATGTTGCATCACATAAAATACACAAGGGGCATCCATGTGCCCATCACCCTATGCTACTTGCATCCACGTGCAGTACAAACATATAACAAACCATAAGCGCATCCACGTGCGTACACTAAATAATCATCGCAAACAGGTGCATCCCTGTGCATATATATATATCAAAAAATAAGCGTCAATATGCTACACATGTCCTGAGTACCCCCGTACTCAGCTATACAAAAAATATCTATACAATACGCCTCATAGAATACATGCCATAGCTACAAAATCGGGGGGAGTCCCCTGCACTCCCTAATGAGAGTCATACCCTCTGTCACTGCCTGCATCAGCTGCCTCCGAGTCCTCACCCTGCTCCTCCTCCGGCAGCTCCTCATCCCCTGCGGGCTCCTATGCTCGACCCCTATCCACCAAGATAGCTAACCGGATCGCGATCGATCGAAACTCCCGTGGTGCCCTCAGACAGTCTTGAATCACCTTCGGGTCCACGTCCTGCCACCCATCATCAGTCACTCCAACCAGCAACTGATCCAGAAGCATCCATACGGACTCCAAAGTCCCCTCAGAGTCCCGTCGACGCACCTCCCCTCGGCCTGGCAGGGATGGTACCGCCACATTCCCCCTGCGAGCTACATGTCCTGGTGGTGGTCTCTGGCCAACATCTGTAGATCACACATCAGTCAGTAACAGTATATCAAAACATATCATACCCACGACTTGACATCCATAACATGCAAGCAAATCAATACGTACCATCTGGTCCCCACGCCTGCCCTGGTGGCTGTGGTGCCTCTGGATCCCCGGTCTAGTCCATATCTATGTATGGATAATCATCCAGTGTCAGCGGCATCTGCAGCCATTGAAGGTAGAGCTCTTGAGTAAATGCTATGAATAAAATAATAATAAAATAAACATCACCATATATATATATATATATATAAATAATAATAATAATAACAACAAATAAGAATAATATAATAATATAATTAATTAGTGAAATGGTGTAACTCTTTATGAAGAGTTGCATTAGACACCCTTTAAACATCTATAAATACAGGAAAGTCTATCTTGTAAAAGACATCATCTTTATATCAATCAATATATTATTCTTATCTTATCCAATATGAGATTCGGATTCGACTATTAATCTAGTGAACGGATTCGTTCACTGCATTTGGTATTTGGTATCAGAGCGAGGCTTGTAGCCACCAATCTAGGATCTTGTCCAAAACCAGGCCCGTGGCCCAAAGAAGTAAAAAAAGAAAAAAAAAAAAGAGAAAGAAATAAAAAGGAAAAAGTAAAAGAAAATAAAAAGAAGAAAAGAAAGACAAGTAAAAAAGAAGAAAATAGAATATAGAAATAAATAAAAAACAAGTGAGAAGAAGTGAAAAGGAAAAAAAAAGTAAAAGTAAAGTTTAGAAGTGAGTAAAAGTAAAAAGTAAAAGTAAGAAGTGAAACCGCACATGGTTTTAAGGTGCACATGGGTTTGTGAGAAGTGGGTTTGGTTTTATTCCCTAAGAACAAACCAAAAGTGAGATTTGAACTTGGGTGGGGAAAGTAACAATCATTCTTCCCAACCACCTAATCTACACACAATCCACAAAGAAATTAATCTAAATCAAAAGGTTAAACAACGTGGAGATTAATTAATATTGGTCCATAATTGTAAAATATTACAATTGTTTGGGAAATATATAATATTAAAATAATATTATTATTACATTTAAATAATAATAATTATTATAAGGGGAAAGCAATTATTGTTAAAAAAATAAAATAAAATTTGAAGATCGGTTATCACCAAAGAAATCAAAGGAAATCATCCCACCGTTGAAGAAGTCAAAAACCATGGAAGCCGATTTGCGAGAAAAATTAGAAGCTGCGTTAAAACGTTATCTAAAAGACAATGAAGAATTGCGCCACATAAATAACAGTTCAAAAATAAGAATTGAATTACAAGAAAGGGACAATGAAATAAAAATCTCTGACCAGGAAAGGCGTATTGAAAAATTGAATGCGCAAATTGATGAATTAAAAGCCGAAAATAAATTCAATCAGAGGTTAGGAAATCAAGATATAAAGAAGGAAATAAATAATTACGAAGCAGAAATAATACACTTGAACAAAATCGTTAGCGACAAAGATGAAGAACTAATGCAGTTACAACATAAATTAGAAAGTCAAGAATCAGAGGTCAGCCAGTGTCGAAAATAGATAAAAGTTCTTCAACAACAAAATGACGACTCTAAAAAGACACATAATTCAGAGATCACGAAGAATAATAAAGCATTATCCAACAATGCTAAAGAAATTTTTAGACTAAGAAGTCATAATAAGATACTAGTCACAAAAATTAAGAAGTTGAAAAATAGTCGGAAGATAAAACAATCTATGGACGACATTGAAGGGAAACTTCTAGACAAGCAGGAAGAAAATAGTTGTATCAGAAGTCATAATGAAGATCTTAATGAACAACTTAAGACATCTGAAGATGACAGAAAATTGCAAGTCGAATTGATTAAGAAGTTTCAAAATGATAACAGGCAGTCAAGAAACAAGTTGGAAAAGATACAGAATGAAACCTTAAAACCTCAAGAGACGAAAATAAAAGTCCCAGCTCAGATCAATGCTCAAAAGACGACACTCGTAAAAGAAAATGACATTGTGAAAATTCCCTATAGACACCCCAACCATAAAAACCGATATTCTGAAAAGTGGGAAATGTCGAAAGACGATGGTACTAATGTGATCAAAGCTCTTAACGACAGATCAATGGGGAATCCCAATAGTCAACAACAAATCAATTTGGGATGGATTGACCCATCCACATATCGGAAGTTATGCTCTACACTTAGAAGTTCGTACCGACATGTTTCGTCAGCTACGACATCATAAGGAACGGTGCGAAAACGTTATAAGGCTTTGAGGACAAAGCCTTTCTAAGAGAGAGGCAATGCTATGAATAAAATAATAATAAAATAAACATCAACATATATATATATATAAATAATAATAATAATAACAACAAACAAGAATAATATAATAATATAATTAATTAGTGAAATGGTGTAACTCTTTATGAAGAATTGTATTAGACACCTTTTAAACAATTATAAATACAGGAAAGTCTATCTTGTAAAAGACATCATCTTTATATCAATCAATATATTATTCTTATCTTATCCAATATGAGAGTCAGATTGGACTATTAATCTAGTGAACGGATTCGTTCACCGCAGTAAACTATCTCCCAACCTCACCGCCACCCCGACGACGCATCATCTCTCCCCATCGCACCATGAACGGCTCCCTCAGTCCTCCTGCCCTGACCGGCACCCGTGGCCGCAGTGTAGGTACCTGCTCCATGAAGAAGGCACACAGAAAGGATCCATAACAGAATCCCTTGCCAGATTCCTTCACCGATGTCAGCTGCCGTTGAACACAAGTCAGGAACATCTGGCCCCAAGCATAATAAACACCATCCAGCACCCGCTCCACTAGCTGCATCTGGCCCCCGGACACCTTCTCAGGTGATTTGGACCCCAAAACTCGAACCACGCACGCCGCAATCGCCTGTACTACTGGCTCCTGCAGGTCCACCACCCGAAGTGCAATCCTCAGCACCCTAGCCTCTAGAATACAGTATCGCTCCAACATATCCTCCATATCCACATCCGCAGATACTCGTGGCTCTGTATCCGCCACCCTACCCAGACAGGGCAACCCTGTCAGGAAGTATACATCTGTGAGGGTGAGATCCACCCTCTCTCCCTGCACCCTGAATGCATGAATGTACGGCTCCCAAAAGCTCACTAATCGGTTCAACAGCAGCGCTGCTGAACGCATCATAGGCACCTGTGTAAACTTCAGCAGTTCGCACAGCTCCAACGTAGATCGCACATGCCGATCCCTCTAGATGACATCCACTATCTCATCCGGGACATCCCACTCTCGCCAAAGCACCAACGACATCCTGTCAATCACACAAGGTAAACTCATCAGACTCATGTCAAAGAAGTAACCCTTTCCCCCCCAGGGGAAACCCTAAAATCTCGATCCCAATCGTGGCTTTAGGGCCCCTTGCCCCAGTTTCCAACTGCGGCTGTCAGGGCTATAGGCACGGTCCCGTACTGTTCCTGTAGGAGCCGAACTCGCGGTCTGGAACTGTGTGTCCAGCCTCAAAATGTGTGGTACCAGACCGCATATTCTGACCTGAACCTCGCGGTCCATGTCCACGTGATCTGCCCTGGAACCTGCGGTCCCCGATCGCGGTTCCACCCCACAAACCTGCGGTTCATCCCACGTGGACCGTACAAAAACTACCCTCGGACCCACTACCCCCCCTCGAACACAATGAAAATGCAGGTATGAGTTTGTCGGAATACCTATAACTCTCGGATCTGAAAACGACTAGTTAGATCGTCCAAAAACACCAACTCAGCTCTAGTCCACTCTGATCACTAGTCAAAGTCAACAAGTCCAAATGACACTTGTCATGTTGGACCCACTCACTATTTATAGTTCGTTGACTTTTTCTTGTTTTGGCCATTCTGAACCCATACGGAGTCCATTTTTTGAACCGTTTCCACCACTGGAATTAGCACGACGAGAGCGTCATGATGGTCAACTTGTTCTCTTATTTTTTCCACATCATTTTTTGAGCATTTTTTAGACACCACTAGTCACCTCGGTTTGCTTGCCACTTCGGCTGCTCTCTGTTTTTGATATATTTGATACCATCGGATTCATTTTTCCGAGCCTGTGATGATGCTTGAGATCATTTCTCGCTCTCACCCCCATATTTTTTGGGTATTTTTTCCAAAACGCCCCCCGTTGCCTCGGTTTGCGTGCCACATCGACCGTTATCCGTTTTTGACACTTTTTATATCATCGGATTCATTTTTCTGAGCTCGTGATGATGCTTGAGATCATTTCTCACTCTCACTAGGTACAATTTCACCATTGTGTCCCGACACCTTGCTGCCTCGATTTGCGTGCCACATCGACCACCATCGGATTGTTCCACATTTTTACATAAGCCATTCACTCCTGTCATACTGCAATTATTTCGTTATTTTGCCACCATTCATTATCCCGCAAGGAGGCCCACCAGTGCTCCCCCTACCCTCTTTCTTGGTCATCATCAATGTTCCTTGATTGAGCACTTCCTCCTTGCTTGGCCATTCCTTTCGTTTGGTATAATTTTATCCCTTTTTCGGGACGGACAAGTCCTTTATGAAAAAGGAACTTAGGGAGTTTCTGTTAAACTCTTTTCTGACTCCTAAAATAATGAAAAGATCGCCGAGCAATCTTGCTTCCTTTCATGCTCGTTAAAGTACCTGAAAGGGCATCTATCTGGTATAAGTTTAACCCTTTTCCGGACCTGGTAGACTAATTACGAAAAAGGAATACTCTAGTCACATCGGCTAGAAGAGTTCTTCATTGCATCCTTTTATGCTTCTTTGGGCCTTGGAGACTAAAACACGAAAAAGAAACCCCCTGGAGTCTTCTTATCGCTTTCAGACTCTCTAAAATTGAAAAGCAACCATGAGCATGAACTGTCCTGGGCTCATACAAATCCACACAACAGTACCATTCCATTATTTCAGAGTCTTCTTATCGCTTTCAGACTCCTTAAAATTGAAAGCAATCACGAGCATGAACTGTTCTAGGCTCGTATAAATTCACATGACAATGCCATTTTAAACACACTTCTTCTAGTTCCTTAACCCATGAAGAAGTCCCCCCGTGCCTCTTGGCACTATGATCGATCATCTCGGTAGCACCCCCAATCAGGTCACCTTTGTTTAGAGTATTCTGCAGTCTCATGCCACTTTAAACCAACTTGAGTATCACTCACCCCAGTCACTATCCTTGATCCATTACAGCTATGATCCCTTTCACACCAGTCAGTTTCATTTGCTGCCCGATTGTCCCCGCCATCATACTCTGAACAAAGGAAGTTTGAGTCCACCTGCTCTACTTGCCCAGTTATCCCCCGCAGTATGTCAGTCCTCCCATCAGTACTCTCACACTTCGGTTCTCCACCTCGCGCTCCTATCAAGGAAACATCATTGCCTTGCTAGTTGCAGGTCTCCCTCTGTCGACGACAGCCCCTCTATTCCAGAGGATAGACCCAGAGGTCCCTGCACCTTGGACCCATCACCATCTGTGGTGAGTGCCTATGGACCATTTTGAGAGGAGTCATCATTGCCTCTCCGACTTGTTGTTTCTCACATGCTCGACATCAACACCTTGATCGCATCGTTGAGAATCGCGTAGGGTTTATATCCCTTTAGTTATTGGTCGAAGACCCCGGATTTCCCCCGACTCTATCACATTGGTGAGTCACTTCGAAACGCCCAGTTATATGTTCCCGTGGATGTCCGGGTTGCGTTGGCGATTGTATTTGGAAGCCATCCAGTTATATGCTTCCTTGAGTACCCATTTCAGTTCCAGTTCAGTGTACCATTGAGGATATGACTCCCAGTCACTATGCTCCAGCAGCTCATTAGTTCCTCTGGTACCCCACTCAGCAGCACTATAGTTATTCTAGTGTACCAGTTCTTCAGTTCAGACATGGTCATCCCAACAGTATGTCCCAAATTTGTGTCCCCTCTAGACCCTTATGATGTACACAGTGGTTCTCTATGTATCCTACAGGTCCCCCTTTTCAGGCCTCACAATTATTTTTTATGTATCTTGATACGAGCATGGGAATGCCCGCCTCGTCCATATGTTCAGATTATTCCTCATTCATTATTGAGTTCATGTACTCTCAGTTTTTGCAGTTTGTTCGGGACCATTGTTCCGGGCTCTAGTTCGTTTCTTCTCTTCTCCACATCCTAGGAAAGCCATAAAAGACTTATGATGTCTATCGGCCATACGATGAGCTCCTACCCTCACACATCAGGGGGCAATCTGTTAACACCCAAAAAGTGCTCACTACCTCATCTACCCCATTGTATGACTCATTTGTCCATATTTCCTACCATATTTGCCTCCAAAACCTTAAAATCCCATTAAAAAGCCTCCAAAAGGCCACAAAAACCCCTTTTTCCCCCAAAATAATCCAAAATTCCTCCAAAATAGCAAAAACCCTCTAAAAAGGGAATAAAAAATACAAAAAAAGAGGAAAAAGAGGGAAAAAGGAAGCAAAAACCCTATACAGCTGACCTAAATATATGGTGCCAAAAACCATGGGCCAACACTCCACCACTAAAAACCTATAAATAGGTGATGGAGGCCCCTCATTTCATATCCACAGTCAAACACACCCTTACTCTGCCAAAATCACTCTTGAAACCCTAGCTCACCCTTGAGCTACTTTCACACTTGAGTGCCCCTTTGGCCCATTTCCAACCCTTTGGAGAAAGAGAAAGGAGCAAAGCTGGAAGCTTGGAAGCAACCCTCCTGGACTACTACAAGAGCTTCACCATCCTCTACACTTGAGGTAATCTTTAATACAAAAAGAGAAATCTTTTGCGATATTTTCATGTTTTGTCATTTATGTTAATGCTCATGCTAGGTTAAATTTCATGTTGTTTAAGTGCTTTAATTTACTGTTTATTGAACTGCTACTAAGGAGTCCCTTCTCCTTAGTAGGTGCTCATTTGCACAAGCTAGGGTGAAAACCCTAGCTACAAGGGAAGGAAGATGCACTAGCTCACCATGGAATTATCAAGTTAATAACTTGTGAAGAATTGATGGTGCAAATTCTAGAGCTCTCGTGGGAGGAATTTGTGTTGGTCTCAGCCGAAGATGTGCAAAGAATGAGAGGCACGCCTAATCCAGGCATACCCCTATCATCTGGATCAAAATAAAAATCCACCTTTGCATCGAAAGCTAAGCGCAAAATTGACCTGGATAGCGTCAATGAGGTTATGGCCGACACCCTGATCAGAATAAATCATTCCAAGGATGCTTCTCGCCCAAAAGAGTTAGGGGTTTTTGCCAACAGGTAAGGATCAAAATGGCAGAGTAGAAGGTTGGCACAAAACAAGCATACAAAGAAGGTAGAAAAAAGGCCCAGCCCCATAATTCAAGACTTATCTGACGATGGCGATCTCGAGGTAGAACATGACGACCCTTCTACACTTGTAGAAGATGATGCCTTCCAGTGGAACCCTGCTGATGAAAATGTGAACCCTGGAATCAATGACTAGCTGACTCAGGCACTGACCGAACTAGCAAAATTAAAGGAGGAGCTGGCCACCTTAAAACTTGAAGCAAGGATCCAAAGAATCTAGCCAGGTTCACCAGCACCCCCACTATTTGTACATGAAAAGACCCAAATTTTAAAGATGCAGCACGGAGGAGAATTAAAGTTGGTGGAACAACAAAACTTAGCGCTAAAAGAGAAATTGGGTCAAGCTCAGGAGGAGCTAGCTCAGAGAGACCAGAGAATCCGACAATTGGAGGATACCTTGACCACCACTGCTAAAATCTATGATGATATATTGGGACTCAATCCACCATCCAAAATATATATGGTTTACTTAAGGGAGAAGTGGGGAAAGTTCCAGCTACAGAGGCTAAAGCAAGGCCTACCTCTAGAATTAAACACTCCAAAAGAGTTCGTAGACACTTCTCTGAGATGCATAGAATTGGAAAAAGATCAATTATGAGAATTTTTATTGCATAACTTCGTGGTACCAAGCTCACTCAACTGGTCTTCGAATCCTTACATGGGCGACTTCCAGTTAAGAGCATTATGCTTCTAGATGAACCATGAGATAGAGAGATCACACGATGCTCATTTCTACCTTGTAGAGGAGTGGAAAAACCCATTATGGATCAGGGATGAGGCAACTCATCCCGAAAAAGTAATTCAGGACCACTGTGCTATCACCACAGATGAGGATTTAATTCCTATCCTTCTTGAAAAACAACAGGAGGTAGTAGCACATTTCGACCTCACCAATCAATGCACCTGCAGAGAAGTTCAGGAAGCCATTGGGGAAAGGTGGACAATGATCTCAGAAGATTTGAAGAAGATGAAGCCTCACTCCCCCCACTAGTACAAAATGAGAGATAAGTGACCAGGCGACCAAAACATTTGGTCACCATAGTTTTTTAAAGGGATAAATGACCAAAATTGATAAATTTTAAGAGAGCTAACTAAAAATGACCAATTTGGTCACGGGATAAGAACTAAACTAAAAATGACCAATTTGGTCAAGGGATAAGAACTAAACTAAAAATGACCACATAACAATTGGTCATTTTTTTGGTTATTTTTAGTTGTGTCACTCCGACAATGGAAAATTACAATTTTGATAATGAATTTGTACAATTTACTAAATTTTAACACTGCAGGTGGATTCAAAGACCCCCTTCTAAGGGGGTCTTTGAATCCACTTGCAGAGTAAATTGTAACATTGTAGATGGATTCAAAGACACAAGCTAGTATTGAAGTTATTACATGATGCCATAGGCGAACTTGCTAAATTTTTTTGCAATTAGAATATCATTTCATCTGTATTGTACATACTCATATATTCCAGTTCAATTGGTCATCCCTCCAGATAAGGAAAGCGACGCCGGGTGCCTAGAGTTCGATGCGGGGAAATATAAGGGCTTCTTAATTAAGGCCAAGGCTCTAGAAGCTTCGCAAGGTATTGTGAAATTTGTTGAGTACTGTTTATCAAACTTGATATATATACTACGTCAGGATTATTATATATATTTACTTGAAGCTGTGTTTGTCAAACTTCATAAATCAATACTTATTATTTTTGGACTCCTTCAACGAATTATCAGAAAACAATTCTATATTATATGAGGAATTCATAAGAATACATTCAAATATTTAAAAATTATAATGAACATATTTTAAGAAATAAAAGCTAATTAAATGATTTTGAAATTTATAATAATAAAAATGCTTTTAGATATTGAGTATTTTTGTTATTTTCAAAATAATATTAATATATATAATAAAAAGATGAGACTTTTTTTATCTTCAAAATATTAATATAATGAGAAGATGATATAAATGATAATTTTAAAATTCAATATAATAAAAACACTTTTAAATATGGAGTTTTTAAAAATGTTTAAATAATTTTGTTTTTTATTTTTATTTTTAATATATATACGGATAGAGAATACCAGCCTTAATGATTAATTAAAAAACCTCCATAGCAATCTCTTATTTTATCCCAAACTCTAACTTTTATAAAAAAAAAACAATTTAGGGAAACAATCATGTACTAAATTAGAAGATAGGGCGACTGAAATAGGAACATTAAGTGCAAGGTTGCTAGGTGTGACGTTTGAAAGGTGACCATGACAAGTTGGAGTCTCTCAGTCAATGGGGTGACTTGGTGGTGGAAATTGGTTGAAGAAGCTTTAGGGATTGTAAGTGTGGAAATGTGTTGAAGAATAGGTGGTAGAATTAAGCACTCAAGTTTATAAACAAGAACAAGAAGGTGCACTTTCATTAGCATAAGTGCGATGTTGAATTAGTTACTTGACCTTTCCTTAGTCATGAAGGCCAAAGACGTTTATTGAGGTGTGAGACGTAATTTGATCTTGGTACAATTGCAGGAAACATTTTTGGTAGTGGCATAGTGTGAAGGTTAATTAAGCAGGTTCCACCGTAAATGGATGAAGTGCTTGTTTATTGAAGACAATTTTGAACAATGGAATATTAATTAGATGAAGCAAGTGGGTTTTTGAAGGCTTTATCGAGACAAAAATAGCCTTAAGTGGTGGATATTAATGTAAGGCATCTTGTTTTTTCCTTTGGAAAATATGGGCATCCCTTTAGTCTTCTTGTAGGTCGATGAGGCAAATTGGAATGATTTGGATATTGCTCACCTTAGCCATGTGCAATATGTAGACAATATCCCTTTGAGTTAAGCCATATTGATGCATGAATATGTGCTTGCCTAATGGAATAGAACATGATATTACTGGAGGGAAATGTAGGTCAAGGTAGTGAACAATCTAAGATTTTGAATGATCATGAAGTGACAATGCCATTGGTGTCTTATGGGGGAAATTGAGGTATAGGGACATGCCTTATCCAAGAGGAAGATGTCCTAATTAGTAACCAACACATGGACATAGTGAAGTTTGGGTGAATTCGTTGTGGTGACAATTTTAGATGATAAGGGTGTGATGTTGTGCATACTTGTTGTAGTAGTGAAGGCCATCTTAGTGAAGTGCATTAGTGAAAAGCTCTTTTGAAGAAAATTTCCTTAGTGGTAAGTGCCTTGGTGAAGCATGCTTGGCATATATATTTTTGGTAAGAGCGCCTTATGGAGAATGTCTTGGTGGTTGAATGACAACCTTCCACTAGTAGCAGGACTCATGACTTGTATGGGAAAAATATGGAGTGACTTGCCAATGAGTGACATGGTGACAACAACAAATTCATTTGCAAAATGCTACATGTAATACTGGAACAACATGAAAATGAAGTGAAGTAGTTTTGTTCTAGTGGCATGCTATGGATTCATCGTAGCAAGATGGAAAAAGTGAAAAGAAGCTAACATAATTTCTACTATAATATAATAATTTTTTTTCACAACATGACTTTTAATAGATCAATTAGAATGAAGTCAACCTAATAGTAGTTTAAAGTATGTTTTGAGAATCTTCCTATCCGAAACTTGTCTGGTAGTTATTTCTCTACAGCTTAAGAGACAATATTCACTACAATGGATACTTTCTTAAGGCTAGTTTATTCTATGGACCAAGCAAGGCAAAAGAACCTATCAAACCTATCAGATGGGGAAATTCAGTATTGAAAGGTGGTATGTGTCTATTTGGATCATGAGCATGAACCCAGTGTATCAATATGGTAAATTCAGTACACAAAGGTAGCCTATGAAGGGTATGAAGGGAACCACCATCCCAACCAAGTCCAGCAGGTCCAACAGAAAGAGGAGAGGCTCGCAATGTAACCTTTTGCCTTAACCTTGAGCTTAGAATGAAGTCATCCTAATAGTAGTTTAAATATGTTTTGGGGAGTAGAGAGTAAAAAAAACACAAATAACAAAAGCATATAAAATAAAAAAATATATAAAAAAATATTAAAAAAAACACAAGTATCAATGTATTTATGAAATAATATATATTATTTTAAATAAAAACAAAACAAAATATATTTTAAATAAAAAAAACATAGAATGGTCTATCAAATGCTATTTATAAAATAATATATATTACTTTAAATAAAAAACAAAACAAAATATATTTTAAATAAAAAAATGTTATTTATGAAATAATATATATTATTGTAAATAATTTTTTTTTAAATAAAAAACAAAATAACAAAAAACAAAACAAAATTGTGAAAGCCAAAGCGCATGGCTTAACCCATGGCTCTGTCCAAAACCCCACCCCAGCCCTAGCTTGGTCTACCTGCGATGTCGAAAACGCGACCACGACGTATGGCTTAACCCATGGCTCTGTCCAAAACACCACCCCAACCCCAGCTTGGTCTACCCGCGATGTCGGAGAATGCGACCACGACCACCCAGGGATTCAGGGCACCACCACATTTGGCTCAAGGATTCAGGGCACCATCACATTTTCCTCAATTGGCACCAAATTTTTGCAGCTTGGTCCATGCCCGCGAACGCGACCACCAAGGGATGCATTCAGGGCAATCGTGACCTAGATTTTACACCACCGCACAGCTCAATTGGCACCAAATTTTTGGTTTGTCGCGAGAGGAGAGGGGTTTGGGTCTGATAAGGCACATTCACAGTAGTCGTGACCTGGATTTTACACCATCGTGCACCTCAATTGACACCAAATTTTTGGTTTTTGCGAGAGGAGAGGGGTTTGGGTCTGAGAAGGAATTTAATAATTAATTTGGATGGGAATTGTTGAGCAAATTCTCTATAAATTCCTAAAGAGGCATGTGAGGGCTTCTACAGTAAGAGAAACAGAGTTAAATTCTTCTCAGCTTAGTAAATCTATTTGGCTTTTTGCCTGCTCCACCCCTAATTTTGATATGTTCTTGTTTGTTTGTTTGTCTGTAATGATCTACTCGCTTTCCGTCCAAAAACTCTAGACACTACCTCAATGTTATCGCCAAACATTCACATCACTGTAACAACCATGTTCTGTTGGGACACCTATTTCCTTCCTTGCGTCCAACCATCTCCCCATAAATCCATCCAGCAAGCTGCGTTCCTTATCCCAATGTGCCATTATTGTTTGTCCTGAATAAAAAAAACATTATATGTCATGGTCCTTCCAATAATGAGATGTAAATATGGTACCTTCCCTTCACTCTGTCAATTCTAACTTTAAATATAGCACCTTCATAGATAACAAATAGGCCAGGTTCGTATTCTAAAAATTTCCAAGTTTAAAAATACTTGGTAGTTGAATGAGGTATTGATTGACCTATAGGCTCCTGATACGCCACCTGAAAACTCTGTAAATTCCAAGTGGTGTAGGGTATAAATTATAACTGATACACTAGGTTATAACTCTGTAATTATATATCAGGAGGCCTACCCCAAAAATTGATAAATTAATTAATAAATACATACTAGAAAAAAGAAACTGAGGTGGGAGCAGAACCAACATAATTACTCGCTGGATCGATTCCCTCTTTATTGGACCCATATTAATCATTGATCACACATTAAACCTCCTCAACGTGCCCAGGATTTGATCCACATTACAGGTGTTGTCTACTGCTATTTGTTTGTAGCTATCATTCTTCCTTTGAGGATTTACAATTTTGGATGTAGTTTAGATGAATCATCCATTACTTCCCATTCATGTTCCCATATAAATAATAATGTAGATAGTTCTTCTTAGGATCTTTCCTTCTCTGGGTTGTTATAAAGATCTGAAGAGTCAGCCAACCATATAGAAAGCATAGGGTCCTGTTCATGGTCTGATTTGATTCTGTTAGAGTGAGCATGTGGGTTATTGAAAGGGAGTAAGTTATTTCCCAACTTCCTTACACTCCACATAAAAGCAAGGGTGTAGGTTATAACACTGAAGCAATAGCGGGGAGGGAAATAATGAAACTGCTGGCTCAAGAACCTAATATAGGGTTGGGTATTACTTGTTCGGTGGGTTCTTACTTGTTCCATCTCCCTGCTTGAATCACTTTTAGGATATATAAAAAGGAAATTCAAACTATATGAGGGAATGATACAAAGGAAGTTTGATGGAGGCCTATGAAAAGAGATCCTTCCCTGGTCAGTACCTTGCTGTGTGTTGCAATCGTTGATCAATCTAGAACAGGTGCCCCATCCCAAATTAACTCTCTCAGGTAGCGTAGACCATCCCTAACTGCCTAGGCAGATGATAAAGTATAAACTATTGCATGTCGCCTTACTTTCTTCCCCCACCCAAAAGAGAGGCCGGAGAGTGTTTTCCATGGTCCCCCAGGGTCATCTTTTAATGTAGCTCTCGAGAAATCATTCAATGTTAAAAAATTATTTCGCTGCAATGTTATTGTTTTAGTGTGAAAAAACATTAGATGGATCTTGATTAGCTCGTTTAAGATAGCAAGGAGGATATTTTATACCAAGATGACAAAAGATAGGTGTATCAGGTTGTTGTTTCACAGCCACTCACATCATTGACAATCTCTCTTAGCTTATCTATGCTATAAGATACAATAATAAGACCTGTAAACATCACACACTACAATGCAACAATCAAACATGTAAACAACACAATAAGATGCAGCAATAGAACCTACAACCGAGGTGTTTGTAGTTGGGGAGATTAACATAGACTTCAGATTCAAATTTTAGCAAATGGACAGTGTGAACAAAATGCACTACAATGTAACAATAGGACAGTATGAACAAAACAACAATTCAGATGCGTTTCTTAAGCATAAATGTTTCATTGGGAAAATACTTTCATCGGAAATAGATCTACTTGTACTAGAAAAGTCTGATTATATGGAACCAATCCAATCCCAAAAACAGGGTGCAGGGTTTCCTAAGGCGAATCCAGTAACTGTGCCTCTCAACATTCAACATTCAAGCATAAGATTTCTTGTCCAAAAGACATGAAAATCATTCAAAACTGCAATAAAACTATGAAAAAATTTGCAAACCTTACATATTTATTAGGAAACCAATCAAGGATACTCTTGGTTGCACGATCTAAAAGAAAAATTTGTCAAGAAACGAGAATTATTTGCAGTGTATTTTGTGTTGTATATGAAGTTGCCTTGGAAAATCACTGCTTTACATAGAGATGTCTTAATGTGAAACAAGTGCTAAGTTGCTAACCCATTATTGTCAAAGCTTGCCAAAAATGTAAATTTAGTCAACAAAACATTTGATCTGGACTATTTTCAATTCAAATGTAAAAGAATGGGGAAAACCATAAACACATGTTTCAAATGTTGTATGCATTGATTAAGTATTTTGTGGAGGAACTAATTTTTCTTGAAAGTTTGTTCCTTTTAGTGGGACACATCACAGGATTTAGAGTCTAGACATCTTTGAGAAGGGTTTCTTGTTGTCTTGTGTGCAATATTGTTGTGGAATTGAATTGGAATGAGTATTAAATAGTGGATTAGTGTTTTTTTACAAGAATTCTAGCCATCTAGCCAAAGCTACATTTCAATTGTATCTATTGCTTAATTATCACTAAACTAACTAAATATGGAAAGTAGCATTGCTATCTTCATTTTTTATTTGTTGTTAATTTGACCCTATCCATTTCAAAATAATTTCCTTAAATGAAACTACTGACTCCACTTGGGAGGAAATCTAGGAGTTAGTTCTTGTAGGGTTTCTCCCTAGCTTCTTATAGTTTTAAGTTCTATGGTTGTTGGTAGATTGTTTGTTTCTACCACCCCTTTCAATTGGCCCTTAGAAATTGGAAAAATGTTTCCTTCTAGAATTTCCCATCATCCTATAGGCTACCAACACAAGTTGCATGTTCACTAGCTTTGAGTTTCTCATGAAATGATGTCCTAATATGTGTGAGCGCCCACAACTTTCCATTAAAGATGTTATGAGTACATGTTGGTTTCCCTTTAGGGACCTGTGGACTCTTCCTTAGTGAATAAATTGCTTCTTAAGGAGATTTTTATGTGGTTTTCATGGCTTCCTTAAGGTTGAGGAAGGTATTTGGGTACATGTTTTGTTAATTTAGTATTGAATTTTCCATCTTTTCCTTGCATTTGCATTGAATTGAAAGGAAAGTATGTTGCATCCTTGTGTTTTGTAGTTGCATTGTTGGGTTTTTTTTAGTAGGGTTGAACACTACCCTTCGAGCAAGCACCTAAATTTTTTTATAAAGGTATAAATATGTTGAGATAATGGTTCCAAAGGTGACGCCTCTCCTCATGAATAGACACAAAAATCGGCTTCATGGTGGTCCAATCTAACACTTCTCTGCTGCCCTGTTCATGGCCATAATGAGAAGAGAGTTGTTTACACAGCTGTTTTTGTGCACATGGGATTGATTTTAGGGTTGCAACCTCAAGAATTTGCTTCAAACTATGCACAGAATTGGAATTGATGCCTATTGTTGTTGATTTATGGTCAAAACAAAGCTGAGAATTGATCCAAAACACCCAAAATTATCCAATTATTGGAATGGACAGCCCTAGGATGTGCCTAGGAATGTGTTTTATTGCTATTAGGAGGCCGACATATGTTCAGGCTGCCCTTTTTGATTGTCGAATGGGTCTGTTCATGCCCAGGTTTGACAAAAATGCACCAAGAACTCTGATTTTCCGCCCCGAATTGATGAAAAAGACTAGGTTGTTGTTGGTTTTATATAATTTTATTATTTTTTATGAAGGACATGTGTCAACTCCAAGATGAGCATGGAAGGGGTTACCCATCCCCCTATTGAGCTGTAGAATGCACCTCTCAGCGCAACTAGATTTAGATGGCAGTGCATGTTAAAACCTACCTTTCAGGCTCATGATTTATATATTCAATAGAAATAACGTGTTGCAGTTTATCCAAAAGTTAAAACTTGGCCATCAAGATGAAGAATTGAAAGAACATTAATGTAAATTATCTGTCTCCATATAATGGCCCCTAACATTTTCTGTGGCTTTTACACATTCCACACTAAATCCTTTAGCTAGTCCAATCTTACAACATCCCAAACAAATCCTAATTAGACATAAAATCACCAATCAAGTCTTAGTTCTTTTACAAACATGAATCAATACAAAGTTAAGTTAAAACAGTAAAAAACTAACTGCCCCAATAGGAAAATGCTCTAGATTTTCCTTGCGACATTGGACATTGCTTAAATCACATTTTTGTTTCCATGTTTTCACCAGAATATCTCTGCTCTAAACCCTTTTGCCTAGATTTACATGGCAGTTCATGTTAAACCTCCTTTTAAGCTTCATGAGTAATATTTTCAATAGAAATAAGATGTTCCAGTTTATCCAAAAGTTAAAACTGAGCCATCAAGTTGAAGAATTGAAAGAACGTCAACGTAATTATCTATCTCTAGATAATGGTCCACAACATTTTTCGTGGAATTCACACCTTGCACACTGAATCCTTTAGCTAGTCTAATCTTACAACATCCCAAACAAATCCTGTTTGGATAGAAAATTACTAGTCACCTCTTAGTTCTTTTGCAAACATGAAGCAATACAAACTTTTCCTTGAAACAATTAAAAACCAATTGCCCCTAGTTGCACATCCAGAATTAACCAAGAGGGACATAGTTACCTCTTAGTAGCTCTTGCCAAGACCCCTTTCCATTTCTTGTCTTTCCCGTTTCAATCGTCGAAATAGCCTCTGCTCATTGTGGTGACTCAAATGTGTCTTTGGTAAATCTTTTGTACCAAGGACGACACTCTGAGGTAAGGGATTTCACTCACCGCTTTCCATCTCAGCTACATAACAATTTGGACAGGTATACTCTGCTTGCCTTCCTTCATTCCTTCTACCATTGAAGAGAGTACAGATTTGATGTTGCCAGGCCTCACATTTATCATACTGGACCCACTGCAAAGTAAAATTCAGATCAATCAGTATAAGCATCTTCTCCAAAACAAACAGTTTTTGTTAAGTTCTCTTACATACACATCCATGTGCTTACCGCCTCTTCTGTTTATTCATCATTCTTCCTCTTCTCTATCCTTGAATTTGAGAAAGAGAATCCATCTACCTCAATAGTGTCACCTCGTACTTCATTATAACAAGGTAAGCAAAAATAATGGCGTGTCTCACCACTGCCTAGGTATAAACCCTTAGATATAAGCAGGTATTATAAATGATATCCATACTATAAATGTTTATTTATCAAGTCACTTTCAGACTCGTAGAGTCAATCCTATCAAATAAATAGTTCTTATCCTAGAATTAACTAGATCCATATGCTCGTCTTATATTTCAATAATATAAACAACTACAAGATTAGAGACCAAAATTCCTCTTTAATATTTATCCAACACCTCAATAGATCTGGTTGAGACTAGAGGTTAACCATCCCAATGGAAAGGTTGACCTAGACCTATCATGATGCTATTCATGCGGAAAAATCCAAGTTGTTCCATAATAGTCTTAGATATGACATTTAGTTTGGAGCCACTATTAATTAAACAACAATGATAAATATTTTCTATGATATTCATGTGTACTTAAAAGGGAGTATTCTCGTTAAGTGGTCTAAAATAATTTATCACTAAAGTATCATCACTAAAGTATCATGTTTAGGTCATTGGGTATTAGTTTTACTTACTATTGTACTATTGTTTATGATTTAACTGTATTGATGAGGTTGTTGAAATTTAACACAGTGACCCTTGGGTAGTGTTAAAGTTGAAAGAGTTGAAAATTATGTTTTAAACATCAGATCTGATTAAAACAAAAACTACACCAGAAAAAATCCAAACTATGATTTAATTATCAAAGCGAAAAAACTCCAGAGGTTCTGAACTGAGGGCCAACAGCAGGAGAGCCAAATGTATCAATTGTTTGCATGCCTTGCAATGTCTGCCCTGAAGATACTGAATGTTGAAATGAAGTACCCTGAATGGATCCTTGTTTTTGTCGTGATTGGTGAGATGTGTATGCCGATTGTATATTCGAAAGTTGATCTGTTTGTCCAGAAGGGGCCATGGGAGGATGGCCAGTTCCCTGAGGTTGTCCAATCATGCTTCCCCTTGGATGCTGTTGCATATTACAGGTGACCACATTGAAAAATCTCCTTATGTGGAAAGTGTCATTTATTTGAAAAGACATTTAATTTACATACTATCATTTTATGGTATTCACATTTTTTGATTCCTTGGTGGGTCTTGTTGCTCAAGCATATTTTTCATTTAAAACGTTTTCACTTGTGAAAGAAAAATGCCAAGACTATTTACACCATTCTTAGTCTTAACTTTTCTGGATTATTAAGCGAGTTTAGACAATTGCTTGTGTATAATGATGAAATTTCTATCTATTTGTTGTCATCTCTGGTTTGGTTTTCAGTTTGGCATGATGTTGTTCATTATATTACCTCTCCCACATTGCTTCTGTTTCCAAATATTTGCGTGTTATTTTACTTAATTTTTTTGTTTGGGATAATTGTTGTTGTTGATTGTAGTTGTGTACTTTGAAGGTGCTTGGTATTCCCTTTGTGAAATGTTTGTGAGAAATTTATTGGGATGATTGAGTAGCTCCCTCCAACATCAAGGGCCTGATTTCTTGGAGCCTAGAAGGTACCCAAGGGCCCCGAAGAGTCTCTAGGGGTTCTTGGTCTGAACTTTCCTCTTATAGTGATGATAAACTTCTAGTTACTATATGGAACACTTGGATCACATACTATGAGAGAGAGAGATAAAAGTTGTTTTCCCTTGGTCTTGTGGGTATAAGGGTTGTCTTCCAACTTGGTTGTGGTTACCTCTTGTGGAATTGTGGTGTGGTTGGTTAGATCTTGTGATGACCCTCCCTTGTTGGTCTTTGTGCTAGCGCCCCCCTTCTTATGGTAGCTTGAACCTCCTTCTTGTGTAACCCTCCTCTAAAGACATCTTGACCCTAAAACTAAATGACCAAAGAGAAGGTGGAACCTTCTAGGGGTCATTGAAAGGTTAAGAAAAAATAAAAGCCCCTTCTATTTTGAGTATTGACAAAGTAACCCTAAAATTTAGGAGGATCCTTCTAGAAGTCACCAAGAGATTATAAGTATGACTCTAATCCTTCATTATGTCTCACTCATGAAAGCATTCTTCTCTTTGAAATTGGGATATCTAGTCTAGGGTTTATTGTGCAAGTTTTGAAGCATGTTTTGGAGTTGGCTCATTCGTCTAGGGATGCCATCCTTCTTCATTGCTTCCATTGAGGTTTTATGGCTTCCTTTCACTGCTCAGCAATTTCCAACCATTGGTTAATATTTTCTTTCGGGAAACTGGTTAATGTCTTTGGACATCTACACTCTTTGCTAAGCTAAAACACATATTCTCTCTCTCTCAAGTATGTTTATGCCCACAGGTAAGGGACGGACTTGTTCCTTCTGAGATATCTGCTTCTGAGAGGATACATTTGATCTAGAAGTCAATTTTTTTGAGTACAAGGAAGGTTCACTCAATGAGATAAGTTACTCGACCTATTTTGCTTTGATAATTATTTTTACTTACTACTGTACTATTGTTTATGATTTCACTGTATTGATGAGGTTGTTGAACTTTAACACAGTGACCCTTGGGTAGTGTTAAAGTTGAAAGAGATGAAAATTATGTTTTAAACTTCAGATCTGATTAAAACAAAAACTACACCAGAAAAATACAAACTATGATTTAATTATCAAAGCGAACAACTCCAGAGGGTTTGATCTGAGGGCCAACATCAGGAGAGCTAACTATACCAATTGTTTGAATGCCTGGCAATGTCTACCCTGGAGAAACTGAATGTTGAAATGAAGTACCCTGAATGGATCCTTGTTTCTATCGTGACTGGTGAGATGTGTATGGAGATTGTATATTCGAAAGTTGATCTGTTTGTCCAGAAGGGTCCATGGGAGGATGGCCAGTGCCCTGAGGTTGTCTAATCATGATTCCCCTTGGATGCTGTTGCATATTACAGGTGACCACATTGAAAACTCTCCTTATGTGGAAAGTGACATTTATTTGAAAAGACATTTAATTTACATATCATATCACCCAATGCTCTTAAGGAGGTGTAGAAATTAATATCTCCATTAGGCAGAGCAGTTTTTAAACACTATCTTTGTCAACGGATGCATTTTTGTAAAATTTTACAATTCAATTTTGTTAATGGTAAATTAATTTTGTTGCAAGATACGTGTTGATACTGATATGAAGCATAGACAAAGAGAGGGCAAGTTTGCACTAATTAAAAACACTAGGTTAATTATGTCTCGCAATTTAGAATTTCAGAATTTTGTGCAAGTTTGTTTGAAATACATCATCTCTTACTTCAACGAAGCACTGGAAAACACATTAGTAGTCAAAGTTACCTTTAACAGAAATGTGAATAGATTTTAGTGCAAATCTATCTGGTCAAATAAGTTAAGTTTCCAATCCATTTATTTGTGAATATGTGGGAGTTTACCTTAATACACCCATTACTAATTGTTTTAGCTCTCTATATTTATAGGGAAGGAATCATCCTTTAAAAGTATATTTTACAATCATTAACCTCTGAATCAGTCAAAGTATACACTTGCTATCATGCTAGGGTTACAATCTAGATCTAATTAAAGCTTTGGTCCTTGGAATGGAAACCCTTGGAAGCATGCATCTTGAACTATTACAGATGGTTTGCAGAGACTGTAGGTGGCTTCTAGATGTTGGAAGAGCACAATCTTTGCACACTGCAAAAGTTGTTGAGTAAGCATTGTTACAAGCAGTAATTAGTTGAATTCATCTCTACCATATGTCTTTCAATTCATGTCTATTGTCAAGATTTAGCATAATATTTTCCATGACATCAATAATCAAACTCTGATTATTTCTTGTCTCAATTATTGTCATAGAAATATGTAAAGTGTAGTTGTTTGGTTTCATAACGAAATTTCATGTTCTCTTACTTTCTACACTTCCATTTGATGTCCTTTCTCGGCTTTTGAATATCAGGTTCAATATAGCAATTTTGGTCCTTGGACGAGACCATATTATACCAAGTGTATTTAGGATTGGTTTTGATTTGCTTGAATCTTTTGAAGCCAACAAGATGTCTTTTGCAGCAGACTCCGTCAGTTTTGAAGGATTGGTAGGGAGCAAGGAGCTAGGTATCCAAGTACTGCAGACAACATTCGAAGTTCATGAGATGGCACAGAATGAGGTTTGTGCTAACTATATTTTTGGTTTCTTATTATGGAAAAGTCTTATAATTTAAATTTTGTTTTGGGTCTCTTGATTGGGAAAGTCTATTTGCAATTCTTTGATTTATGCAATTATTGTAATTTGCAGATTATTGAGTAGACTAAATTTCTCATAATTTCTCTGAAGCCTCAACAAAGCTTGCTAGTCATCAGGTGATCTCATATGAGCACAACTTCATGACTGTTTTGTATTATTTTGTACAAATATCTAATTTTTTTTTGCAGATTACTTGATCAACTAGTCAAGCAATATCCACGTCTGCTACTGGAGCACGCTTCTTGCTTGAAGGAGTGCTTAGATTATTTCACCTTTTTGAATTCCTTATATACTTCCTCTCTTATCAGAGCTATATGCCAACTTTTTCAGATGATCCGTAACCTTCAGGTGATTATCCCAATTTTAAAATAACACTCATTTCAAAAGAAAAGATCTAATAAAAATAGCCAGCATTGACAACTCTCACATTCACAGAATTACATTGTTCTGGTTATACAAAAGGCAATGTTTGGACGGGAAGAAGCTGCACGCATGGTTGCAACTAGAGCCATAATAGATTTAATTATATCAGAAAAGCAGTTTCCTAGCAATGATTCAGAAACTTTTCCATATTCAAGTCAAGCTAGCTGTAGTCAACAAACAAAACTCCCTGGTCCTGTAGGGTTGAATCTATTTCAAGAGCTCAAAGCGTTATTGCGAAGGTGTCTTTCACAACAGGTATGTAAACAACATGATCCATGATATTTCTTTCTAGGTTATGACACATAGATTTTAAGTACTTGTATAACTTCCTTCAACATGCACGAGTCAAGGAGGCTATGTACAAAGGGCTTGTGAAGCTTGCACTAGTTGATCCTGAAGCTGGAGGGGCAGTCTTTGATCTATTATGGCCTCATTTCCTTTGATTTTTCATACCTCAAGTGGTGCCTGGTTAACTTTTTTACTGTTTTGTTCTTTGCTTGATAAAATTGGCATGGTGACATAGCTTTTTGAATAACTTAAAGCAATCATGGAGTAGCTGAGATGCCCTTGCTAGAGATATACCATGGACTTGCTAAGAATAGATACTTGATGAAGGGTTTATGGAAGCCAAAGAAGTCATTGAAGTGTACTACTCCTAGTTCTCACATGTTGTAGTTATGTAGGATGGTGGACTCCTACTGAAACTCAGTGCTTGTGTTAAATTCCAAAATGGTATAGTCGGTTTGGATGAGCCATTATAATATCTAATTTCTTGTGCACATCAACTTCTTGTCCTTCAACCACATAATAAAATAGGTCGACAGTTAGAATACTCATTGGCATGCTTTGGGTTTTCTTTATCTCAAGAGAACGAGGTATTTTGCCAATCTATTTGCCCAATTTCAACACGCTGAAATATTGTAGACTAAGAACTAATGTGATCATTTCAAGAGACGATTGCATTTAAGTTTTTAACATGCCCATAAGATTTACAGGTTGGTGGAATCCCAGCTAGAGAATCATTTGCAAATGCCTTTATAAACCTAAGAAAGAGCTTACGAAGTTGCAAATTGGAAGGTGCATGTTTCAATACCTGATAAGTTTGATTATTTTTGCATAGGTTTCTTCCTAATTATGAGTTGTGTGGCGTTTTGACCATGTAATCATTTTTTTTGTCACAGAATATAGTTTAGATAAGACCCAAAATTTCTCTCTGGAAACTCCAGAAGGAGAAAAAAATGTTGAACAGGCTCGTGCATTTTTGGGAATTTTGGAAGTTTTAAGGAATATTGTAGTCTCATATATGAAAAATGCAACTGATGCAAACCCTGTAGAGGCTAAAAATGAACTTAGAGAGCTTCTTGAATGTTATGGTTCTCTAGAGCACTCTGCACTTCGAAAGCAAGGAGGGCCTCGAAAAGGTTCTATGAAACCTTCTTTAGATTCTAAGGGACAAACTCAAGAAGCTGGAACTCATTCCAACCTCAATTTGAAACATGGTTCAATTGCAGCTCCACCAAGTTTTCAAGAGAGAATCCCTTTCTTAACAACTTCAAACATTGCTTACCTCTTAGAGGCTTCATTGAAGTTAATTAACACTGATAACATATCTTCCATCTAGCCAACTTCCCAACATCGTAGCCAAGGAGCATCTCAGAAGCAAACTATCCATCACTTCAAGCTTGCATCATTTGCATTGAGAACATGTTTGCGTCATCTGAAATCATTTTCTACTGAGTCACTGATGCAAGGGGAGTCTCAAAATCCACTCAAGGCCCTTGTTTTTGGTGACATGAAAGTTCTGGGAGGTCCACTGCTGCAATTAATGTGTTTATTAAAATCAACTTCAAGATTAGTTTCAACATAGGAGAAAACAAGGAATAAGGAAAACAGGGTGAAGAAGGCATCTGATGAAGCAGGAGATGGACTGATCCATACATCAGTTATTTGTATGGATATGTTATGCAAGTATAGTTTTACAACAAAATGCTTGTCTGATTTACTTGAGGAAATGCTATCTGTTTCAAGAAATGAGGAAGAAGTTGTAGATGACATTGATATTGAGATGGAGGACATTTATGAAAATGAAAGTGAAAGCCTAAAAAGTAAGCTAATACACCTGTTTTTGTGGAAAAAAATCCGACCACTTTTGGTTGAGCTTCTTATGCAGACACATTTTCGAGAGTTTGAGGTAATAGGTTCCTAGAATTTGAAGCTAGATTAATTCTTAACATATGCAGTTTGCTTTCTGCAAGCATGTTTAGAGTTAGAGTTTAAATAATCTCTTGTGTAGTTTTAAGTTCAAATTTTGCATATAGAAAAAGCTCAATTGCAGCTATGATATTTTATTTTTAGTAGTTGTTTTCCATGCCCCATATTAATGTTTTATACTATTTTGTGTCTTGATCCCCAAACAATAGGCTGATATGTATGTGCATGCTACATGCTTCTTGTTATCTATGTTAAGAAATCTAAACCAAAAAACTTAGCTACATATTCTCCAAATCTGACTTAAACTCAGTCAAACACTTAGCATTTCACAGATCTCAGTCTTCAACATCCATAAAAAAAATGCATATCACATGCACACTTTCCAGTGAACAGTAAGTTGAAACACAATAGCTAAGTACACATTTGCAGCAGAAATAACTCATGAAAAACAAACTGTAAAACACATTTGACATAGGAATATTTGGTCCAATGACCTTGAAAAAACCCCAAAGGGGAAAACCAGTCAAGAGGGAAATGTAGATGCCCAAGATCAGGAAAGAGGTATGTGACCCTTTTCTAGAATTTGGCAAGATGGTGTTAACTGTTGGAAATTTTATTCTCATATCAATCCATAAGGAATTCTATTTAAGGGTGCTAGCTCAATGCTAGAGCAGCTGCCTTATAGGCAGGAGGTTGGTGGTTCAATTCCTCCGTGCCCTCTTTATATTCTAAAACCACTAGAAAGAGATAATGACAAAAACAATGACCAAAATTTGCATATAAACGACCACCAGTACAACATGAGAGATAAGTGACAAAAAATGACCAAAATATGCATATAAATGACCACTTTTGAGTTGGCGATCGCTGGTAGCAAATTAGTGGTCATTTATCACGTGACAAAAATGTGGTTATAAATTTGGTCATTAATTGTCACAATTAATGACCAAATATATGACCAAATTAATGACCAAATATATGACCAAATATATCACCACAAGATAAGTTATAAATGACCAAGCTAAATATGACCACATTTTTGGTCACGTGATATATGACCGCTAATTTGCTACTAGTGGTCACCAACTCAAAAGTGGTCATTTATATGCGGATTTTGGTCACTTATCTCCCATTTTGTACTAGTGCCCTTAGGCTAGAAACTGCACTCACCAAGGCTAAGTTGTATAGAGAATCCTTAATAAAGCACCAGCTCAGATGGATAGGCATGAAACTGAGTCCACCATTATTTCTCCCGTTGACTATCAAAGAACAGATCGATGAAGAGGAGGAGAAAAGAGCATGGGCCAAAGATGACCAGACCCAGGGATATTATAGACAGGAAGGGACTCTTAGGGTTGTTTCCAGGGATATTAGAGAAGTTGTCTAAGAACAAAATGTGTCACCCAAGGATGGGTGACTCCTTCAAGTCTGGGGGAGATGATGAGCCCAGAATTAGGCACTCTATAGCCCTTTTATGCCACACAAGCAAAAGAAATAATAAGGAAAATACCTCTGTTTGTGGGGAAAAATGCATTTGTTTTGATTATTTAATAAAGTAGTTTAGAGATTATTCTTCTTATGCTTAAAGGTGTTTTTATGTGCTAATTATATGAAAATAGGCATGTATGAGTAGGGCGCATGTGATCTAGAAGACAACAAGTAAATCAAGCTCAAAGACTAAAAGATCATGAGTGGCTCAACGCTCACATTTTCCTGATTTATAGAAAAACTCTTGTTTACCAGGATCGGCATTTACAATGTAGAGTTAGGTTAATAATTAAATATAAATAAGGACCTCTGAATATCAGGGGGTCCTGTTGACACTTTAGAGAAACAATCTTCAACACATTTTGACATTCAAGACAATTTTTTTAAAGTTTTTCCTTGTAACATGAAGTTATGATTTTGATAATGGAAGACTAGTGTTATTTCAAATCTTTGATTTTATAAGTCTTTTTCACTCCTGAAATACGTATTGGGGAGGGCCCCCTCAGCACATAGATTAGGAGCCTCGTATTTGATGAAAGGTATTTTTTATGCGTTTTGTTAACTGGCTTAATCATTATGATGTGTGAAAGTACTTTGATAATTGTTTACATAACAGATTCTGATTTCAGATTCAACGATTTTCTCTGTAGTTCAATAATACTGATTCAGTAGTTTTGTAACATGCTGTCCGTAGTCCTGTGTATGCATTCTGTGCAAGCATATTTTACATTTGTTTTCCAACATTTTAATGTTAATTCCAGATAATGATTTAGCTCTGCAAATTCATGCATGCTTTCCTTATTTAAGTTTGATCACATAGAAGTTTAATATTTCAACATTTTGATTTGAATAGAATAATGTTCATCGCTTTCAGTACTTGATTTGAATAGATAGATTTTATTGTTTTCCAACATTAAGATTTATAGATTAGGTTTATCATCTTTCAGTATTTAATTCCCATATTAGATTTACCAGCTTTCAGTATTTAATTCCTAGATTAGATTTTCCAAGCTTTCAGCATTTCATTCCTAGACTAAATTTCAAGTTCTTCAGTATTCAATTTCTATCAAGTCTTCAACAGATTTAGGTTATAGATTTGAATCCTTTTCATATTTTTCAGCTTCTTAGTTTTAGAGAAGTATTTCCATTTCCCTCAAAGGGACCTTTAGGATACATCCAACACCCTGAACGACAAAGATCACTCTATAGTGCACATACAGTGCTTAGCACCTCTTAATTTTGTATGCTCCCTGGTTGATAAATTAAAGTATACTCCCGGTATAGCTACCCTAATTAGGTACCCATCCTCGGAGTCCACCACATGGTAAATAAGAAGTCATGATGGTTAACTGGAATATTACATGATAAGATGAAAATTACATCAAAGAAATGGAGTGATAGAAGGTTGATAAAAATCAAGCAAACTTAGAAGGAAAATGAGCTATTGATACTTATCAAAATAAATTGAAAAGGAACCCAAAAGAATTTAACAATATATATGCATAAAAGCTTCATAGAGAACAATATTGGTTGAAAAAGCATGAGAATGAAAGGGTCGAAAAGGAGTTGACTAGTCAAGAAGTCATAGTTGGAACCGATTCGACTAATTGAAAATTTGAAGTTGACCAAGGTTCAATGAATTAGAAGAAGTTGAAGTCAAAGAAGAGTTTGTTAGTCGCATTGAGAGCCAACATCAATTTCACGAAATGCATGCTTTTAATGAACCATAACAACAAATTGACCATCACACAAGTGACCAATGTACTAATGCATCTATTCTAATTATAAATAGGAGGGGAAATGATGACAAAATCCTGAAGATAGAAATTGAAGATAGAATCAGAAGAGCCAAAGAGAAACTAGTAAGTAATAAACTAGATTGAGCAAGAATGCACTTAGACAACTAGATTAAGAAAATACCCTTAGAGATGCGAGGGCTAGTTCTCGAAGCAACCCCATCTAGAAATATTGAACATAGAATGAAGACATGAGAAGACAAGGAATCTATGACTGAGTTGGAAGAATGAATGGATAAAATATCCCATGTAAAAATGGATGAAATATACTAGAATAAATATTGGGTGAACTTCAAGAAATGGGGTGTGGTCAGAAGAAGGTGGAAGGATGAAACCATCATGCTTGAAAAATACAAGATTTGAACATACCTAAGTGTCCCATATCTCACAAACTTTGAGGTACTTAAGGAAGTATAAATTAAATTTATTATCAGTTGATACCATAAAGGAAAGATCTGGTTGGACGGACCTATTAAAATCACATGAAAACTCATCAGGAGGATTATAAAGTTGCCAAATATAGGAGACGTTATACCTAATCCAACTAACCCATTGGATTGGATTGAGAAAATTAATGGAGGAATGACAATAAATAATTCAAAAGGATTAGTAATTATTCAAGTTAAGGAAGAAAGGATGAAATGAATATATGTTAAGCATCATATGTTGCACTATATATGTTGGATTTGGTTAACCATCATATTATATGTTATTTGGATTTGGTAAGCATCATATGTTGCACTATATATGTTGGAGGTTATAGGATTGTAATAAATCTAAATTATATATTAGGTTATTAATTATTTATTAATTGTTAATAGTATAATATGACATGTCTATTAATAAAATAAACATCCTTTCACTATCGGCCATATATAATCATGGGCCATTATCATTGTAATCCTCATCAGAATATAAAAAACATTATTAAATATAAATATATTGAAATATTTCTCTTTCAAGTGGTATCATATCTCTTAGTTATCCCTCCGCACTAATTCCTCTCCCTCAACTCCCCCCCCCATGCTCCTTCCTTACCATCTTCTAGTCCACTCTAGGCCACTCCACTCCTCCAATGATCCTCTTCCCATACTCACTTCTCTCCATTCACTCCTCAAACCCGTGTTCATCCCACTCTAGTCTGCATCTCTAGTACACACCAACCACTCTAGCCATTCCCACCTCAACTCATCTACACTAGTGCTCTTACACTCATTCTCACGCCAATATCTCTCCATCCCTCTCTCTCTAACCTTCCATCTCCCTATCCATTTTCTTTCACTGCTCCCACGCTCCCATTCAAATCCACACACTTTAGCTCTACTCCCACACCCCCATTCAACTCTAGTCCATCCCCGCATCCCCTACAGCTCACTCCACAATCCCTCTTCTTCCTTCCATACTCCCCACTCACTTAATCCTACACTATCCCTACCAACCTTCATCCCCGATCCATAACTCTTCATTGTTCTCTTACCTCTCACACACTCTATGTGACCTACTTGTCTACATCATCTCCCATCCAATGAATTTGCACCACCCTTCATTCCCCTCACCCTCCCCCCCCTCTACTCCACATCCCACACCACAAATCCTTTCATCTGCTCTTGCTACCACCATATCCACATGCTACTACCCATATCTACTCATTTCTCACCCTCCCATGCTACTCATCCAACCACACTACTCTACACTAGCACTCACCCTTCCCATACCCTCTCCCTTACTCCCACACTCATACCTTCCCACGTGATTTACCTCTCCTTCTTTATCCCATCTCCCCTCCTCCTTTGTGCTCCTTATCCACGGCTTACCTAGTACACACTCACGACTTGCCTCCACTCTACTACATTTCCCATTACCTAAAATTGATCCATTCATCCACCATTTCCTAAGGTTTAAAACCCTAACATCCCCCTTTTTCAAAAAATAATAATATTATAATAATATGATTTTTATTATTAATAATAATATTACTAATCCTTAAATCTATTATTATTATATTATTTAATAATAATAATTATCATTTAACCCTTAGTACTATTGAAAATATATTATTATTATTATTAATTTTTAATAATAATTATCATTATTATTTTCAATAGTTAATTTTTCAAAAAAAAATCCTAATAATTTTTTGGAAGATTTTTATAAACTTGAATTAACATGTCTTCAGCTTTTTATGTGAGTATTAATGTTCTTTGTGAAAGACTTAAAAGAGTTGAAGAAATTAAAATAGAAATAAACAGAGACTTTGAAGAAGTGAAAACGTTGAGTTAATACAATTACAAGAAGAAGAATCTAATAAGAATACTGACAACAAAAATGCAGATGCACAAGCTCAAGATTATAATGATACAATCGATACTTATGAGTCCTACTCCTCAAGCAAGATGAAGGAATAATAAGTGGTCACTACCTCTGAATTTTCAAGTGAGATGGAGCACGAAGAAACACTGAATAATAATGATGACATCAATCAAGCGGGTGAAAAGGAAGCAAGAAAGACATCTAAAAAACTGACCAAGAACCAAATCAAGAAAAAATGATTAATGAATATGAAGTCAAGGAAGATGGTAAATACATCATGGTAAAAATAAGTGATCACAAGGATAAAAATGATTACATGGCAGAGCATATGAACCTTCATTATGAGACGGAAATTCAAATTGCTACGACACCCAGGACAGAAGAAAAAAAAAATCATATCGGTCGACTCCTTGTATTCCCCCTCACCAAAGGATTGGGTCATAAGATACAAGGAAGGATAAGAACCGACGTTTCAAATGCAATGCTCCAAATGAGACGCTAGGTTGAAAATATGCATATGCACCAAAAATTAATGAATATTATGTCATTCATGTGAGCAAATGCTTACAAGGAATAGAAGTGACTTGCATAAATGATCCAGGCACTTCTAATATTATGTATATAAACACTTTTCATCCTCCAATGTGAAAATAAAATATAAACACCAACTCTTCCATATTCAATTATGACATCACATTCCACACAACTGTAAAATATATAAAAATTCCTAGTGAAAATACAGAGAAAAGATGAACCAAAATCCATGCCAAGAGCCCAAACTGAAGCCAAGGCCATTATAAGGAAGATGGTAGTAATGGCGAAGAAAATAAATATGTAGAGGAAAAGAATGAAGTCAAGAGTTTGGAAGATCAAGGTGAATCTGGAAAAGATCGTTTGACGAGAATGCCAAAAACATAGATACAGATGCCTGTATATTAATGAACATGATGTCGATTATGATTGTCAATGAAATTGACTTTGATGATCATGATGATGTAAAACTAGAAGAGAGGATTAATAAGAAATTGCAAGACATGTTCCAAACCAATATTTTGGTTCCTCCAGTAATGTCAAGCAATCGTCCTTGCCATGTGGCCATGTGGTCACCAATGCAGGTCCGATTGCTGCAAGATGTGTCCTCCCTATAAGCATCCTTGTGAGAATCATTGGTTGCATAGTTTTTGAGTTATTATTTGTGGAATCTTATGCACACCATGCATGGATAAATATGAATGGAATTGTGAACAACTGTTTCAAGAATTATTGAATTGTGGTAGTATTATTTGAAGCCAGAATTCCTTTCCAACACCACTCACAATTGTAAGAGATAAGGATGATTCTTATGAGATTTTCATTTACTATCATATTACCACTAAAGATAAGTTTCCTATTTCGTTTATGAAAGAACTGTTGAACAAAATTCATCTGTCAGGGAATATCTCATCAGGTTCAGTAACCTTCCTAAAAATACAAGAAGTTAAGCGAAACTAAGAAAACACCATTCAAGTATTCTTCTTTTATACAAGATTTGAGGATAAAGCTTATCAGGATGGATGACTTTTAATAAATCTAAAATATATATTATGTTATTAATTATTAATTAGTTGTTAATATTATAATACGACATGTCTATTAATAAAATACATGTCCTTTCACTATCATCCATAAATGATCATTGGTGATTATCATTGTATTCATCATCGAAAAATAAAAAACATTATTAAATATAAATATATTGAAATAGTTCTCTTTCAAGGACATATTGTGGAAGAAGGGATAGTATACAATTGGGCCGTCCATGTCACTAATATATTAAGGATCAAATATTGAGAGTGTCAAGAAATCAACAAGGAAATTAGATACATGTTTCTACTTATCTATATTTCTATGGAAAAAAATTTCTTCGTTAGGAAACCGGTGTTCACTTCCCCAAATGTATCCAAAATGTGGAATTTTTAGTTCTTTGCACCAAAATGGAAAGGGAATCCTGATGACCTAACACCACAATACATGTATACAAAAATGGCTGGAAATCATAAAGTCAACTTGTAATAAGAGGAGGGGACCTTAGAATATTTTTGAAACCTTCCACCCCATGTGCATATATAGTTATGCCCCTACTACACCAAATTCTAGTATGCCACAAAGTGGTTTCCAAACGAAAGGAACTCAACTACTACCCACGGTTCGAGCATGTATTTGTTGAGATTACTCATAAGTTGAAAACAATTTACAAGGTACCAAAAGAAGCTAAGGGGGAAATAAAGTAAATCATTAGACCCTTGATAGAATTATAAGTAGAAGACGAGAATGAATAAACAAATTTTATGATCCCACTTGTAACTGGAGTAGCAGTCATAGAAATTCCCCCCATAAATAAGACTAAGAAATCAACTATAAGAAAAATTATCCAAGAAAATATCGACTCTGAAAACCAATGGAATGAGGATGAATTTCAGGACCCAAGACTAAATAAAAAATTAGAATAATCAACAAATAAAGTATTGACGATTGAAGATAAAGGGAAAGGGAAAATGGTTGCAAGGGAACAAGTAAGAAACATTAAACAAGTGTGGAGAAAGAATCTATAGAAGCAATTGAGAGAGCCAAATCCATTTTCAATAGGGCACTAAAAAAAATACCGTTAAGAAACAATTCCAAGAAAAAATGATTCAATTGGAGTAGAAAAATTATGAACAAACAATGAAGAGGAAGAAAACATAGGGAACTAAAATAATAATTATACACCCGACCAAGCTATCATGTACAACAATAGGGACTATGCTATCCAAACCAAAAAGAGATCACATTGACCTTACAAGAGATCCCAAATTCACTACACCTACGCTAATAACATGGGAAACTAATGGAGGAGGAAACCAAAAAAATGGAGAAACAATAAGATGACAGCGAAACATCGTAGCATAATAGATAAATGGATATATAGAAAGCCAAGGCCAACAACATAGTGAACACATTTCAATGCAATTTCATCAAACACCACAACAGACAGAACAAAAAAACAAAGCATTCAAGACATCAATAGACATAATCTACTTAGTAAACCGCACAAACTAAATCAATACTATTGACATTAGGACCAAAGTAGTAGTTTGAATATACAAATAAAAATGAGAAGTTGAAGAGGGTGTTTACCACCTTTTGACTAAAAGACAAACAATGAGGAAGAGTTGCAGTAGCTTTTGAACTAGGTGACACTTCAAAATTTAGAATCAAGACATCAATAGACATAATCTACTTAGTAAACCGCACAAACTAAATCAAAACTATTGACATTAGGAACAAAGTAGTAGTTTGAATATACAAATAAAAATGAGAAGTTGAAGAGGGTGTTTACCACCTTTTGACTAAAAGACAAACAATGAGGAAGAGTTGCAGTAGCTTTTGAACTAGGTGACACTTCAAAATTTAGAATCATATAATTATATAAGGTACTCACCAAAGAAAGAAACAAAAGAATAAGTAACACTTCTAAGAAACTCAAGCATGTAGGAGAGAAAAATAAGAAAGTATGGAGTTGTCGGGCCAGTATAGAAAGTGTAGTCAATTCCCCAAGGGATCTGGTCAACTGCCACAATAATTTAGAATTTGAACTTGTTAATAAGAAACATAATTCGATGGTACAAAATCAATAGTTAAAACCCAACTAGTCATCAACAACTTATGGGAATGAGTTTGAACAATTTGAACAAATGAAGGAGTAGATATAGGAAACATGAACAACTATTAAAATATTAGCACCATTTTAATCAAATGGCCCATATACTATGCTAATGTTTGTAGTTGACTTAAAGTTACTTAGTCATTGATACAAGAGTTGGATAGAAAATGATGGACTACAACCAAACTTAGAAATTGGGATGCATTAAGCAAACAAATAGAAGAGGAAAGGAAAACATAAACATAACTAATGACTTGGGAACAATAATGGTTTTAGAAGGGAAATAATGCATAATTAGAAGCTGCAGAATCCCATCATATATGGGATGTGCATTGACTAATAAACAAAGTGCAAGAAGAAAATGACCCTGGCAATGTGGAACCAAGAAGCACCATTACAACAAAAGATGGAGGACTTGGCCTAAATGAGTAAATAAAATATTATAGTGGAGTGGATTATTGAGGAATGGGATGAGTTTACATTCTAACTGAAACCAATTTCACCCCATATTCATCAACTATGCTCAAATGTTGTTAACAAATCCCCCCCTTCCATATGGTTGGCCCAATCAACACCAGGACCAATGCGACTGGTGTTTCAGTTTTTCAATCCAATCTCTTCACTGAATCAACCTTCGCCAACAAATGACACCAACAATATCCAGATAGAAGATTCATATGATTTTTTCTTTTGTAAATTTTAATATTTTATTAAATGTGTAATTTTCTCTCCTCGGTTCTTTGAGATGAAGAAGACTTTGAGGTTGGGGGAGATGTTGGAGGATCCTAATTGACTAGGTGACTAGGCTAGTGATCAATTAATCTAAAGTAGTTGAATGACCAAGGTAATTATGATAGTTACAACTACCTCTGGAATGTAAATGTATAAATAGCTTTGATTTGAAGAGGATTGTAATGATTATAAATAAAGACTACTTATTGTTGGGTTCCTATTTACTCTTTTCCTCCTTCTACATTTGCATGCTTGTATGATATTTGATGTATATTATGTGATTGAACTATCGATATTTTCCAATGTAATCACTTAGATTACAAAAAGTGCCCATAATGTGTGGAAGAAAAATGTAGGCCAATGATTGAATGATGTTCTTGCTAAAAAGATTCCTAAAAGTCTTTTTTTTCTCAATAAGTCTAGGTTAATTCAAGATATCAAATTAATGAATTCAAGAGTTTGTTCTCAACCCTACTCACCATCTAATCACAGCATACATAAGAGATGTGCTGATTATTACAGTCATTGTCCTTGCTAAGGCTAGAGGCCACCTCCTTTCATTCTTTTTCCGTTATGTTTAGTGAGATGCACTAGCAAAAAAACCTTCAACTCTTGTAATCATTATATCAATGAGCCCACAATTCCAATTAAACGCTTTTACAGGTAAACATAGGAACTTGAAACTTCAACAATAAAGCCACTAACTAAGAACTAATTCTTGGAGTTTTTAAAAGCAAGATCACAATCATTAACTTGCATTTTTCTTTTTCTTCTCTACATTGTAGGCACTATTCCACCAAACCTACAACATACATACATCATACAACCTTTTCTACTCGTAGAGATCCATTGCATTATCTACAAAAGAAGACCATTTCAAAACCTTCTGCAAATGACAATTTTTAAAAATATCACGATGAACAAGCACACTACCTATATTAAAAATTCAAATAATGGTCACACATTTACTAAGTTCAAATTTCATTGCATGTAGCCGGAATTAATCTATGGCATGGATAAATTTCAAATAACTGTCCTTTCATTGAATTCAAATTTCAGTGTGTGTTGGATGAATTGATCTATGACACGAGTATATGTATGTGGGATGCCATGGAATGAGTTACCTAATAGACTACACCCCTGGGTACGATATCTATACAAGTTTCAGGGTGAAAGGGATAAGGTTATCAAATTTTTTTTATCAATAAAAAAGACACAACTAATATTAAAAAACTTATCTTGAACCACTTTTCTTCTTTATGTTAAACATTGAAAATGAAGTAATTTGACTGCTCCATACCCCACTTTAAACACTTGTGTATAGTAACTTAAAAAAAATCAAATAATAAAATATAATTTATTCCTAAACTTTTTGAAAGTTCCTATGCACCCATTAGTCAACCACGAGACTATACTCTAAGTGCTATAGTCTATTACATTCATTAAGTAATATATTAATAGGTTTCATAGTCTATTGTCAAAATGTTCATATAGTCAAGCACATTTAATAATATATAAATGGGTTTCTTAGCTGAGTCTCACAATTAGAAAACCAAATAAATCAAAGTATACATCAGTAAGTGCACAATATTTGGAATATATTCAGTTGATCTTTAAGATCACACCTGGATAATTATAGAACTGTTTTTTGAGTTGTATCCATAGTCAATGAAATTGTATGAAATGTAACTTTTTTTTTATGTATATAAATAAAGTTATGTTTTTTTTGAAAAAAAAAAAGTTTGTGATGGTGTTTAATCTTTATGTTTTTATTAAATTAAATTAATATATTTTTTTATAAATGATATTTAAGAGAGAAGTACAAAACTAAAAAGGAAAAGAAATGCTTAAAATGTTTTAAAATAAATATATCAAAATTTGAAATAAGAAAAATAAAAAAATATATTAAAAATCAAACCAAAAATTTAAATTAAAACTTAATATATTTTCATACGAAAAGATGGGAAGAGTAGTTAGTTACTGAAAAATGAATAGTAACATCACACAATAATAAAAGCTCAATATTGGAATGTTAAAAAATCCAAAACCAAATGTTTATGTGAAAGTTGAAAGAATCCATATTTAAAACCAAATGTTTATCACAAATCTCATAATAAATTAAATAAATTTACTTTAATAACATGAGCAATACACATTTAGTTAAATATTTATCACAAATCTTATAATAAATTAAATAAATGTACTTCCAATTTGAACTCTCTTTCACATAACTTATAAATAATTATAAAATATGTAATAATTAATCTTTAATTTTTAATAAATACTAACACACTTTCCCTATAAAAATATTAATCATAAAATAAATAATTAAAATTATTTTATATTATAATTAAATAATTATTAATAAAAATATTGAATTGAAAATAATTCATTATTCCAATGATTATACAATGCTATTACATTTAAAATTCATTTTTTCGTTAACACTATAAAATCCTTACTTCAACACTAACATCTTTAAATTAACTCAATTTTTCATTACCATTATAAAATCCTTACTTCAACACTAACATCTTTAAATTAACCATAAAGTTAATTAAAAAACAATATTAAAAAATAAATTAAAAACAAAAACAAGTTTTAAATATCCAAACGCATAATTTTATATTCCATGCTTTTTTATTATCATTATGAGGTAATCCGAGTTAGCAAATCTTTATATAACTTAACATCTTCTCAACTAAAGTGACTGTCGGCAAGGTGTTATCTTTGGATATATTTATTTTTTTCATTTAAAAAACGTTTGGATATATTTAATCATTTAATTTAAAAAGCGTTTGGATAAAATTCTTAACAAAAGAATTTCAATACAATTTGCCATAGCCGTCACGGATTTCCTCCTTTTGCTTTTTAGCATTGTTCATGTGTATCTTTAAAAAACAACCATTTTACTCCTTTGTGTCGCCGTGGCTTTTGATTTTTAAAGTAAAAACCCTGACACGTTCCATTCAAATTATATATTCTCTTGTCAAAGTGAGGAAGAGAAGTCAATCATCATAACTTCTTTTGATAATAATACCGACTAAAGAAAGTAGATGCCAATGAATCCCTCGTAAACACAATAAAAAAAGTTATTCCATATTCAAATTTTAATAAATTATGATATAGTTACGAATGTTATAATTTTTTTAAAGAGTAGTTGAAAACCTAGAATATATTATTTTTAATGATATATAAATAATATCAATGTACATCAATATTATAATATGATACATCATGTTTATGTTAATTTTTGCTAGTTCATTTGGTTAAGACGTGGGTTTCGTTAGCAATGCGACCCGAGTTCAATTCCCTTTAGGGGTGACTTAGTTGGGAGGCGACATCCAAAACCCAGTCAAGTTGAGGCTGGTGCAGTCCAGGTCAGGTGCGATCCAATACCCAGTCAAGTTGAGACTGTGCGGTTCAGGTTGGGTGCGATCCCCAAGTGATTTTGATGGCTACAAAAAAAAATGATACATCATGTCTATTTCTATAGATATTATTTATCATCATTTACATATTTATTGTATTCATATCAATTAATTCAATCTTATATATTTATATAATAAATATTTATTGTATTCATGTCAATTAATTCAATCTTATATATTTATAATATAATATTTATTATTATTATTATTATGAAAGAGTGATTCAACAATGCACGCACTCTATCGCTGATCTACACCCTCGACATTATATAGTAAAAAGTGTTATTTACTAGCACAACCACTTAACTTGTGGCCAATGAACACCGATAGGTCACAAGTTAAGTTTTATGAGCAAGTTATATGTTACTTGTTCTCCATGCTTAGTTGTAATTGCCCGTTGTCTATGCCTCAACTACCTATTACCTTCTTTAGTTAAATGGGTTGTCTGTCACTACCTATTATCCATGCATGAGCTAAGAGTTATCCATGCATGCACTACCAGTTTTTTTTTTTTTATATATATTTTACAGTTGTTTATTTGGAATTTTGAATGACGTCCATAAAATCAATTTGGACAATACACTTGTCCCGTCCTCCTTCAATCTAGAAAAAACATAGATGGTAGTCCACCCCAAATTCTAAGATATAAACACCGATCCATGTAAATATAATTATATGTGATTTCTCTATGTATTTATGATTGATTTTAAAAATGAATTATAAAATTGATTTCAAATTGTATTAGTGAAATTGGATTTTTAATTTGGTTTAGAAGAAGTTTAAAAACACGTCAATTTCGATCTCCAGACTAGTTTTTGGTTGGAATCCAACGATGTTTTTTAAGAAATTCCATTTTTTTGTTATTCAAATCGTGATTTTAAATTCATAAATTGTCACAAACCTTGTGACCTCCCAATACCAATTGAACTGTGAAAACAACCATAATTTTACGTAGAAAACACCCATGTCCTTCCAATTCGTTTTTCTACTGGTTAAATTGGAATTTATAGTGAATTTATGAATATATTTGAACAATACAGATATTTAAACATGTATGAAAGCTATGCAAGCATAATTGTTACGAATGCAATGCCATTGAAAACAATAATTCCAAGCAATTAAATAGACATTCAACAATACTACCTTAAGCATATTTCAATGTTATTTACAACACATTTCACACAGGGAAATACTTATATGAAAATGTAACCGACTGTCTGTAGACCAAAAATGTTCCACCCATCCATAGGCTATGTCAAGCCATATCTTACTTTGACAGGCCACCCCTGAGCTGGGACTATCAATCCACAAGAAGGTGTTAGTTTCTTTGACTACATCTATCCTCATATGAGGAATGAGGCTCCCTTCTTTGAGTTAACAGTACCTTGGTCTCCCTTCTCTAAGCTAAGAATACCTTGGTTTTGCTACCCATAATTCCTTTCCAGGATCGAGAGAGTTCCATTGTTCTCTGTATGGTTTATTGTGTACAACAGGATGGTGATGGTAGAGAATGGTACAGAGTAGTATGGAATGCTACCTCGGGTGACAGGGTTCTGTAGTAGATAATTCGGGATTGGCAGCCAAAAGGTATTCTCTCTGAGATGAAGGATGATGGAATGAAGGATAAATCTCTCTATTTATATGCATGCTTGAGGCTAGACAAGTGACACCAAAGTGAACAAGTGGCATGCATGAGGTTGGACACTTTTCACTTTTCCAAAGAGAGTTGGATAGGTGGCATGTATGGGTTGGGTACTTTTTCCCCTTTTTGTGGAAGGATAGTCCCCCATCTCTTTTATTTTGTCCTTTAGTCTGCAAAAACCATTGCTTTTTATATTAAAGAGTGGGAATTTACAAATTTACATATCTTGTTCACTCTGGACCATGTATATCAGGCTTGTAGCCCTTTCATAAATATTCACATTTTTATACATATTGGGGTTAAAAACAGGGTCTTACATAAACGGATTCAACACTCTAAAAAAATCCATGGCACCCATACTCTAGGAATTTAAACATTGTTATTTGGAATTTTAAGAATTACTTTAAGACTTATGCCAGATTTCATCGAAATCACATCAGAAAAAGAAGTCCGAAATAGTTGAAATTGCCACATGTCAATTATGCTAAGTTCTTGTTCCAATGATAATAAGTTTTGAGCTATTAACTTAAATATTAAATAAATAAAATTGCAAGAGAGGAAATTATATCATCAAACAAAGTGAATTATTATGTGAAAAGGAAGAAAAAGACTATAAATACTAACAAAAGAAATGGTTAAAGATTTAATATTTCCATGGTGGGTAGTGTTAGAAGAGTGGGTTTCCGGATTTGGTTACATATAAGTAATAAAACTTGCACATATAATAAAATACAACAAAAAAAGTGTGAGGATTCACTCAGAAGTAAAACAAAACATAAATCTCATGTCGAAAGCATTGTGTGTATAGAAATGAAACATTCTTGGCAAACCAAGAAATATCTGTAGTTCACCAAGCATAAAGAAAAAATATTCTCTTGCAAATAATTATCTCATATAATTCCTTCTTTTAAGTATTTGTTCTAGATGTCGCCCACAGTCGGTGCAAAGGTTATGATAAGGCAATCCCTTCTCCATGGGGCTCAACACATGGCTCATCTCAAGCCTCGATGGAAGCCCCCCTACCACAAAGCTTAATTCACCACATGATGTAACAACTATCTTTAGTGCAACTTTCCCATCATGCAACAGTTTTGTATGTACTCTATCGAAGCTTATGAGCTCAACCTTGAGGTTTGCACCTCGGGTGAGGAAATAAATGCTATAAACCATATGCATCTCAATCACTTTTGGTTAATGGATGACTTGATCATAATAATCCTTTACGTGCGAAGGCATCATGGCATAGTAAGGAATTTGTGGTCGCAACTATGGAGAAGAATGAACCTTTTATTTCACAACCTCTCCGAGGAACATGGTCATTGGAACAAGATTCTGCTGGTTATGGTTAGAAGTTTCAGTAGGGTGACTGTGCAGGGGCGAGGGACTATTACTCCGAATTACAATTTAACTATGAGAAGGGTCTTTAGCAGTAGTGTGAAGGTGCCAATGGCTGAACCAAAGCCTTCATGATAGCTGCAACGTGCTGTCAAGGAGGCCTTGAGATACCAGACGCACACCCCAATCTACGTCAAGGAGGAAATTGCGGCATCACAAATCATTATTCAATCTTAGTTTGAGGATTCACAGTTCATGGTGGATTCTAAAAAGATGGCCGAATGGGTTGTGGACCTAGGTGACACTAGGTAGAGATGCACCTTTATTGGTCTATGAAAGCTCTGCATGGTTCCATGATGTTTGAAAGAGACCGGGTTATAACTGACCTTAAGGAGAAAATGGACCCTTTCAAAAACATGAGAAAGGAGACTCACCTAATTCATGTGAAATTTGATATTATGGCTTGTTGGCAAGTAGTGGTATTCCAAATCTGTAGTGTTGCTCCACGTAGCACCTCGACGGCTCCTTCGACGGTGACAAAACTGAATTTTCAAGCAACCATGGCCGACAAGGTTCCTCCAACCTGATTCTCTTTATTCTATGATTTTCTCATGTTGTCATGTTTTTATTTATGGAAGACTAGCCTCAAGATGTCTAGGTTTTTTTGGATGGTGACTGGCCTTGTTCATGCAAGCCTTACTCCAGTTTAAAACTCTATTTATTAGAAAGGACTCTTTTGTTCTGTAGATAGTAATTTGATTCTTACCTTAGAGTTCAGACTCTCTCTCTCAAATATATAATTATTTTGCGAATTTCTTCTAAAATTGATGGAACCTTGTAATACCTTATTTCAGAACTTAAGCGGACCTACTTTCCACAATGTGGAGGGTCACATGTTTCAGAACTCAAGTAGGATATGTTTTCCACACTGTGGATGGTCCTCTTGAGCCAAAACTATATCATTTTTGTACTTTAAAGTTAATTAAAGGTCTTACTCTCTTATTCACAAAAAAACTATGTCATGTACCCACCCATCCATCCAAGGAAAGGGAGGGAACATGATGCCAATCTCTGGGGATTTCACATAATCTTGACCCATTCATTAGAATCATATGAATAAATAACTTGTGTGCAGATGTAGAACAAATTGATTATGCATAGCGGAATTAAACTATCCACACACACATATATTTGGTATGCACTCAACATATAAATAACAGTCATTAAATTATACATTGCAGAGGCAAAACACATAGATAGAAAAACACTTATCTTCATGGTGCAATTGGTCCCAAACAACTAGCTATGTCGCTGCCACATTCCACCCAACCATAGGCCAGTTGTGTTCATCAAGCTCTCAACACAACTGCCACCCCCGAGATGGGCATGATTCTTACAAGGAAAAGGGGACATTCACTCATTCACATCCAATTAATCATTTCATCTGAGCCAAGCCAGTCCACAGCTGGGTTTATCAGGCTTACATTTGAACCCTAGATGCTAGCACTCAAGCTCAAGCCAAAGCAATGGATACCCATAACCCATACCCAACATACTCTTCTCTCACAAAGCAAGCACAAACATGAGGTAGGGATACACATTTAAACAATGGGATTTACAAATAATATGGCCATGGGTTTTCCCCAAATCGTGGGCACCCCAAAAACGGATTGGGAGAAGGAAATTCGACCATATGGAAGAAAATGATTTCTCCCACAGATATAACAACATTCAGTGGTTCAAAAAGCCTCTATACACCCCCAAATCGATTTCCTCTTTCTTCCCAACTGGTATATAACACAAAAATTCCCTTCTCTCAGCTTAGAAAGAAGTAAACACAGAAAAACCATGGAGGAAAACACCTAGGTGACTCCATGCTCATGAGGAAGGAAGACTGGTTGATGGATAATGGCTTGGGGGAGCAATTCATGGCTCTTTTCTTGCCCAAGAAGCAAAATGCGATTTCCCATGCAAGGTGGCTTTCCCATACCTGAATTTGGACAGCCATACCTCCCATTCCCCAAGGCATTAACTACCTCAACCAACTCTTGGGAGAAATCAATGATTGGGTACACAAGTCAACATGGGTAGTTGAGGGTTCATGGGTTCTCTCATTGACACTTGGCTTGACTCAATTGGCTCAAAGGGTTTGAATATTTTCCCTCCCAATTCCTTGTAAAAACATGTCCCCATCTCTTGTTGCATTGCATAGCTAGTTGTGGGTACGTTATTAAAATGCATATTTACAATTTCAATGTGCCTGGCTAGCACGTAAACCATATGCATCACTAAATCGATGGCGGGGCCTTGGCCTTGAGCTCCTCACCACGATTATATAACAAGATTACATCATTTACAATTTTAATGTGATAGGGTCAAGATGGGGACGTGACATTCCCCTCCCCTTGGAATAACACCGTCCTCGGTGTTCCAATACTCTAGAGTATATACCCACTTTACACATGCCTCAAAATTCACAACTGGTGGCAGGTCTGTCCTGCGTTTCATCTCTGCAGGTGGGCATTGCTCCACAATAATCCCTTCCTTTTATTCACCTTCCAGCTGATCTACAAGCCTGGAATTTTCATGGATGCCATCTTCCTTGTTGTCCTGGAAACTATTTGAGGAATATTTTCAACCAAATCAAATATATTTTGGCCTACTGCCATGGTCAATGTGCACAACTAGCTCTCGCTTTTCTCACTAGCAACACTTGGCTAGTACTAGCTGCACTCGATGGCTTTCAATGTCTCACCTGTGAGACTCATCATGGCAATTCCTGTCAGGACAAGCATACCACTGTATCAAAATTAGCTAATTATTTTCCTAATTGACTTGGAACGTCCATGCGTTACTCATGAGACTTCCACATATTTCATGCTTTCCCACATTCACATGAACTCATTCATGTTCATCCTTTCACAGGAAAATAACTAATTCAGCATTCACAATTCATTTCAAGCAAATAACACAATCAACTTCATCTATGACATGCACTCAACAATATTTTGTTTCTAAGATGCATTAGTCAAAAGGAAAGAGAAGAGTAAGAGTTCCCCCCTCTTAGTCTTATTCCAATCCGGAGCCAATGTGAATGTAAGTGTCAATGTGAATGCTTGACTTGCCCTTTTTGGCTATGACACTTTAGTGTCTAAGGTCTGTCTAATGCCTTCCAACTACGGGAACCTTCCCCATTGTTGCTTACAGGACCTTTGGCTGCTAGGACCCACACAGTTCCACTAGCCCCATCTTTCATTACTGCTCATACTGAGCTCTTTAGGACAGTCATAGGTCCACATGCATCCTCCAGATGCTTTCATAGTCCTTGCTTCCAACAGTACCTACACTCAAGCATTGAATCAATTCACATGCTTAGTGTATTTTCATAGGGTTTATCTCTAGACAAGAGTTTGAGAAATCATAATCAAATCATATACACATGTATTTCATAAGCAAGAAGTTGCAAGATGACCAAATACTTATCTGTATCGGATATCTTCACTTTATTACACATGATCCTTCTTTTCTTTCCAAGCATTGGATTTCCCGTGGATACAATAATGAATGTTGAGATAGCACGCAGGCTACTCCACAACCATTCGAATAGGAAATTCTAGGCCAGTACGCCGACTGGTTTTTATCAATTAATTAAGGAATGTTTGGCCAGCACGCCGGCTGCTCCACAACATCAAGTGGTTAATGTTCCCACCCACTATTCTTTGAATTTACCAAGAATTTTATAGTGCCCAACCGGTTACTCTCTGGATTTACCAAGAATTTTTAGTTCTTTCAGGGTCCTTGCTTCCTACAATGGCCAAGGTTTCCAACAAGGAAACAATAGTGTATCAGCTTAGCTGTTAGAAGACTTATACCTGAAATATTCATTATTCCAAACAAGAAATAAATGGAAATGAATACTTATCTATATTGTGCATTTTCCTTGCTACTCCACAGGTTTCCTTCTCTGCTTTACAAGCCTTGGATCACCTGTGGGGTAGATGCTTGACCAACACACATGCTGTTCTACAACATCATCCGAATAGGAAATGCCAAGCCAGTATGCCGACTGGGTTTATCAAGCATCCCTAAAATCAATATGCTAAGCCAGTACGCCGACTGGGTTTATCAAGCATTTCGAAAATCAGTATGCTAAGACAGTATGCCGACTGGGTTTATCAAGCATACAACAACCATTTCCAAGCTAGTTCTTTGACTAGGTTTGTCAGGAAATAACACCCTTCATCAATACCTCCACAACATGCAAATAACCAATGCCAAGCCAGTACACCGACTGGGTTTTTCAAGCATCAATTTAACAACTTGCCAAGCCAGTACACCGATTGGGTTTGTCAGGCATCAATTTAACAACATGCCAAGCCAATACACCGACTGGGTTTGTTAGGCATCAAGCAACCCTTTGCCACAACACCCAAATAACCAATGCCAAGCCAGTACACCGACTGGGTTTATCAGGCATACAACAACCATTTCCAAGCCAGTACATCGACTGGGTTTATCAGGCAATATGAACAACATAATATGATTACATGGCTCCTTCTCTTATGCAACCAGTGGTTTCCTCCAGGAAATCCATAGGTGACTCACTTGACTGCAGGCTAGCATGGCCCCACAATACCCACTCACACTACACAAGGATGATACCCCTTTTCTGCAACACAACTCCTCGGGCCTATCCATCTCTTCTAGTGTCCTTTAGTGTGAGCGTAGAAAGGTTGCCACTGCCCATACAGTCCTCTTGAGCATCCTTTCTTCACTTTGCCTCTTACATGCAACACCAAATTGCATCTGTGTAAGATGATAGCACAAGAAGGATAAGTAGACTCATCAGTATTGCTGCTCTAAAATTGTAACCATATTTAATATCATTCACTATCAAGTATTGAAACACCAGGAATGCATCCATTCCCTTAGGGTGTAGTCAATATTGAAAACCCTAACATAACCCATCACCCGAAAAGAATGCATCCCTTTCCGATGTGAGCCATGTAGGCCTTAGTCACACTCAAGCAGTCTGGAACAATAATGAAATAATAAAACATGCTCTGCATATTAAATCTAATAACCAGACATGTATATCCTCAGTTAGGGTTACTGAATACTCATTCGTTTCATATATGTATCTTTCCTTGATTGGCGAAGAATGGGGCTCCCTTCTCTGAGTCAATAGTCCTTCGGTTTGCCACCCCAATCTTTTCACATGCCATAACCCACACATGCTTTCTTGGCATAATTTACTGTCTCACTCACATGCTTTACCAACATGCAGTTCGGTTGAGACATTATCAACATTTACAATGGCATTTCACTCGAAACCCATTTCCAAAGCATGGGATCCTTCCCATCTAGTTTGGCTTCTGCAGACCATCACACATGGTCTTCCTGCAATGTGTCATCTTGGCACACTTTATCAAATAGCCAAACAGTCAGCAACATTTAGCAATAAGCTTCAAATATGATTGTTCCATAACCAATCAATAACATTAATAATTAAATTCAACATGAATTTACAATTCTATCTCCTACAGAAATTGATTTGCTTAGCAATGAGGCTATCCTCATATTGTTTGTCTCTCGTAAGTGGTATCACTATGTCCATTATGGTTTCACCATTGCTACCATACATGAACATCCACCTACAACATGTCCTCCTCACACAATTCTATATAAGCCAAACAGTGATTAGCAATTATAAGCAAATTCTCAAATCTGAAATTTGTAAATCTATTTTCCTACAGAAATTAGATTTGCAACTATGAGACTATTCTCATAAACTTAAACCAGACAATTTTTCAGATTTGTTTCATGCATAAATTACAACTATGAGAACCTTCTCATAACCTTTGGTTTCAACACATGGTAGATCCTGGTCTTTACTATGGACTTGTCCTCATTGCCATACGCAAGACCTTCTTACCTGAAAACTGAAATTTCAATCAGCCATACACGTTGTGAGTATGTATGTATATACTCTCTTCATTGCTACAACAGTCACTGAAGTGATCTCAAAATTATAATGCTCAATAATTCAAACACTTTCAGCTGTTAACATTTTAAATGCAATGAAATATATACATCTATATATATGCCTTAAAAATTGCAAGATATAGTCACACTATCCATGCAATTTAGATAAACAGTAAATACTCATTACTTCACATTTCATGCAAACTTTCTCCTCCATTCATAGCAGCTCATGAAATGCTCTCAGTATTAACCATTTCATCTATTATCTAAATGCATTGAAATCTATACATATCACAACCGTGCATTCTCGCAATGCATCTTAACATGTGCACCCGCACATATGCATGCACATTCACCACATTTACATAATATTGTAATTTGCATTCACTCAATGCATAATACCCCAATACATCTTTGCATCAATCCACGGATACTATGCATTCTAGCATATTATGGCCTAACCATTCATAGGGCATGTACTACCACAACATGACTATAGGTCTTTAATTTCTTTGGTTATTTAAACCTCTAATCCAGCATACACAATGGCATGTTATAATTTCATATGAATGCATTGATGTTTCTAAGAAACTATAGGGTGTAAGGCTCATTGCCTTCACTTACCCACACCTCACCATACTTGGTAGGTTGACATTCACATTCAAGCACTCAATACCACATGTAGACAAAAATCAACATAGTATGAACATAGTTGAAGGGATCTTACCAAATCCTCTTTCAACATCCATGCATTTAAGCGCATATAACCATTACCTGCATGGTTGTTATTAACATCGCTTGATGTTACCTGATCAGTTGGCCTCTTACCAAGGATACAAAGTCCTTTCTCCAACCTCATGATCACAGGTTTGTTTCATCATCCTTTCTTCCCAAGGTTGTTGGTCATATGCAACATCATCATCCACATCTTTAATCATGCTTCTATGGTCATGACATGGAGTTCCTCCTCCACATCATAGCTAATCCTTTTCTTGGATTCCCTACCAAGCACGCAAGGAATCATTAGTTATGATATTCTCATGAATTAGCAATTTAGTATATACGTACGTGTATAACATTCATTCTTGCTATTTTCCAAATATGCAATTCTTATGCTATAAATAAAAATAGTTTTAAGGTGAGGAATTTCCTTTTCATCCTCCATAATGGATATTACAACCCATTACTCTTGCTGAGAATTCCACAACCCTTTTATGTAGTTCATAGTGCACATTCCAAGCATAGGGAATGTATTTCACACTTTTCAACGACTGTCTCCGGGGGACAACAGGGGTCAAGGGGGCTTTCCACCTTGTGGCTGCCACTACAGGGCGGGTCGAGGGCAACGCCCTTGTTTTTTTTTTTTTAAATCCTTCAATTTCATGCAATCTAGTGCACAAGTTCCATGGCATCTTTCAACTTTCGGCGCTTGAAAAATCTCTCTGAAAAATGGCTGAAATTCCTTGTTTCGGAGCAACTCAGCGAGTTCTTCTGACCTGTTTGAGGCCAACTCACCGAGTTCTTCCGTTCGAAGACTCAATTTTTCCTTCCGATCCATTGCGGACCAACTTGCCGAGTCCTTCCGCCATTGCATGGTGACTTGTTGAGTTTTTCCGAAATTTTCTCTTGAATGCTGAAAAATACTTAGAAAAACCTTCCGTCGTTTCAGACCATCTTGCTCAGTTCTCCCGCTATCTCGGAGCAACTCATCGAGTTCTCCCGCTGTTTTGGAGCAACTTGCCAAGTTCTTCCGAAATTTCTTCTTTGACGCTGAAAACACTTAGAAATTTTTTCGGACCAACTCGCCAAGTCCTTCCGCCGTTGCGGGGCGACTTGCCGAGTTCTTCTAATCGAACTCAGCTTTTCCTTCAAATTTTTTCCATCTTTTCGCCAAACTTATTGATTGTTTTTCCGTGTTGCAGAACGACTTGCCGAGTCCTTCCGCAGTTTCGGGCCAACTCGTCGAGTCCAACCGCCGAAAACACTTAGAATTTTTTTTGAAATTTTTCTTCCTTTCCCCGGGCACTTCCTCAACTTCAAGCCAACTTGCCGAGTTTTTCCGCCGTTGCGGAACAACTCGCTAAGTTCTTCCACAGTTTCAGCGAACTTATTGATTTCCTGTCGCATTGCGGAACAACTTGTCGAGTCCTTCCGCTATTGCGGACGAACTCACCGAGTTTTTCCGTCGGCTCAGTTTTTTTGGCAGAAAACTCATAGATACATAGAATTTTTTTTTTGATAAATTTTGAAAATTTGAAATTTTTCTTAACAGTCTATGTTAGGCAGGAAGCATACTTACCTGTGCAAGTTGTGATAGGTATCCCATGAAGGCCCAATGTTGCAACCAGCAGCTCTGATACCATCTGTCATGTACCCACCCATCCATCCAAGGAAAGGGAGGGAACATGATGCCAATCTCTGGGGCTTTCACATAATCTCAGCCCATTCATTAGAATCATATGAATAAATAACTTGTGTGCAGATGTAGAACAAATCAATTATGCACAGCGGAATTAAACTATCCACACACACATATATTTGGTATGCACTCAACATATCAATAACAGTCATTAAATTATACATTGCAGAGGCAAAACACATAGATAGAAAAACACTTATCTTCATGGTGCAATTGGTCCCAAACAACTAGCTATGTCGCTGCCACGTTCCACCCAACCATAGGCCATTTGTGTTCATTAAGCTCTCAACACAACTTCCACCCTCGAGCTGGGCATGATTCTTACAAGGAAAATGGGACATTCACTCATTCACATCCAATTAATCATTTCATCTAAGCCAAGCCAGTCCATAGCTGGGTTTATCAGGCTTACATTTGAACCCTGGATGCTAGCACTCAAGCTCAAGCTCAAGCCAAAGCAATGGATACCCATAATTCATACCCAACATACTCTTCTCTCACACAGCAAGCACAAACATGGGGCAGGGATGCACATTTAAACAATGGGATTTACAAATAATATGGCCATGGGTTTTCCCCAAATCGTGGGCACCCCAAAAACGGATTGGGAGAAGGAAATTCGACCATAGGTAAGAAAACGATTTCTCCCACAGATATAACAGCATTCAGTGGTTCAAACAGCCTCTATACACCCCCAAATCGATTTCCTCTTTCTTCCCAACTGGTATATAACACAAAAACGCCCTTCTCTCAGCTGAGAAAGAAGTAAACACAAAAAAACCATGGAGGAAAACGACTAGGTGGCTCCAAACTCATGAGGGAGGAATACTGGTTGATGGATAATGGCTTGGGGGAGCAATTCATGGCTCTTTTCTTTCCCAATAAGCAAAACACGATTTCCCATGCAGGGTGGCTTGCCCATACCCGAATTTGGACAGCCATACCTCCCATTCCCTAAGGCATTAACTACCTCAACCAACTCTTGGGAGAAATCAATGATTGGGTACAAAAGTCAACATGGGTAGTTGAGGGTTCATGGGTTCTCTCATTGACACTTGGCTTGACTCAATTGGCTAAAAGGGTTTGAATATTTTTCCTCCCAATTCCTTGTAAAAACATGTCCCCATCTCTTGTTGCATTGCATAGCTAGTTGTGGGTACGTTATTAAAATGCATATTTACAATTTCAATGTGCCTGGCTAGCACGTAAACCATATGCATTACTAAATCGATGGCGGGGCCTTGGCCTTGAGCTCCTCACCACGATTATATAACAAGATTACATCATTTACAATTTTAATGTGATAGGGTCAAGATGGGGACGTGACAAACTATTTGTTCTAGACGTATACATATTACATAGTATAAGTCATTGGAGCATTATGTGTAAAGAATCATAAAACCTAGTGTTGATGAGGAGGAGAGGAGGAAAAGGGTTTCGAGTTTCCATGGCGGTGGCTAGGGTTTCGAGTTTCTGTAGAGTGAGTGGGCATATTTCTACGGGAGTATTATTTTTCTTATTCTGGTTAGTTGGTTGACTATTATTAGTGTGGGTCTCTAGAATTTATTGGCTATTGTTCCTGTTTTTAGTGGATTAGGATCTTGTTTTCTGGCTCCATTGGGTCTTGGCGTCTGTGGGGGGATTATCTTTGAGGTGACAGAGGGTCAAGGTATGGGTTTGTGCCAGATGATTCACATTGTTCGTGGGAATTCCAAGGTGCTTAGGGGAATTTATTCATATATGGGCCCCCACATTACGAATGATAGATATCCTCTCTTTTGTGTGTTGATGTATATGTAACTTCGGAATGTATTTCACCTATGTATATTGTACTTCTATAGAGAGGTTATTATTCCTCTATACAGAAGTGTCGTCATTTGCATTAACAAGTGTCGCAAGTGTCGTAACTTGTTGTGATTGGTTATTAGAACACCGAGTGTGGGGTCGGCCTTGATTAGTATAACCATGGGTTATTAGACCGAGTTAGACAAGTCAGCCCTGCTAGGTTATTAGGCAGGTCAGGTCATGTATAAATAGAGTGCGGGAGGCACTCTATTTGATCATCTCATTATTCACTTCTACATTACTCGGAAAGTGGCGCACTAGTGGAGGAGGAGGTTCAGCTGCTAGGAGGACTATTTCTATGTACTTTGGTTGTATCATTGCTCTTTTTATCTCTGAGGAAGTTGTGGGGTTTTTCACCTTTATGGTTTTCCCCAGTGAAACTCTGTGTGTCTATTGTCTCATGTGATTGCTTGGTGTGATTGATATGCATTGTTATACTTGATATGCTGTACATGTTATTCTCTCAGTAAAGATCCTAGAGTATGTTGAATTAATGCGAAAAAATTAACATGGTATCAGAGCTAACCTGAGAAGAAGACACTGTGCAGTTGTGGAAACTAGGGTTTCTTGTTTATTGGGTTTCTCTCCACAGATCTTGAAAGGCAGTAGGGTATTTTGACTCTCCTCAGCAAGGCGCATCTTTCTGTCCAATCAGAATTCAATTCCGGGCACTTTCATGTTTGGCCCTAAAAATTAGGGTTTCCACAAAAATAGGAATTTCTAAAATATGAGGACATAGATGGAAGCTCCTTGGAAAAATCGAAGTTTAGAGCTTTGGATCGAGATTTTTGGTTGGGTGAAGCTCTAGGAAACTCAAACCCTAATTCAGGGTCCTCCCTAGTGAATCTGAGAGATTGAAAAGCATTTCTGAAGGGTGAAACTTTGCATATTTCAAATTCTTAATATACCAGGCTGATCTGCTCATCAAGGCACATCTTTCTATCCTTTCAAAAAGTTGAAATTCACATTTTGAATTTTTAGGGTTTCTCTAACAAACCCTAATCCAGCACTAGATCCATATTTCTGCAAATCAAGTGGTAAGATCTAAATCTTTTCTATTTCCATTTGAAGTACTCTTTAAGATGTCTCACCACACCAAGCTTGGGGATAAGCTTGAAGGGGCTGATAACTTCCGAGCATGGAAGTATAGGATTGAGTTAATCCTGGAAGAAAATGAATTGGATACTTACATAAGTTCTGAGGTCTCTATCCTAGAAGAAGAAGAGGCTAAGGCCTTGCATAAGAAGAACTTGGTCAAGGCAAAGAGGATCATTGCTGATTCTATCAAAGACCATCTCATACCACATGTATCATCTCTAAAGACACCCAAGGAGATGTTTGATTCCCTGACCAAGCTATTTGAAGGAAAGAACATAAATTGGAAAATGACTCTGCAGAATCAATTGAAAGAGGTAAAGCTTCAGAATGGAGAGACCATTCAATCCTATTTCTCTAAGGTCTCTCAGATCAAGGAACAACTTGAAGCTGTGGATGAAGTGGTGGAGAATGGTGAAATTGTTATGACCACTTTGAATGGCCTACCTAGGTCATGGGATTCCTTTATCCAAGGAATCTATGCAAGAAGAAAACTGACCTCTTTCAGTAGACTGTGGGAGGAATGCTCACAAGAAGAAGCAAGGTTGTTGGCCCGAGAAGAAAAGATGGGAATGAAAATCAAGCTCTCACAACACACACCAAGAAAGGAAAGCCCAAGAGAGAGCCATCTCATTTCAAGAAATATTCTCACCACCATCAACATAAAGAGAAGAGAATATGTTTTACATGTAATGAGAAGGGACATATTGCTATAAATTGTCGCAAGAAAAAAAAAGGACAACAACAACTTCAACAAGAAGAAGAAGGGCAGAAAAAAGAGGTACCATGCTCATGCTGCTGAGGATGATGAACCCCCCAAGAAGAAGGCTTGGGCAGAAAGTGATGCTTCATCAAGTGAAGATGAATATGTTCTAATATCTGCTCTCACAAGTACTATCTCTCATGGATGTAATGATTGGCTTATTGATAGTGGGGCTTCCAAACACATGACTGGGTTTAAAGAATCTTTTGTAAATCTATCTGGACATGACTCACCCCATAAAGTGAAACTTGGGGATGACTATCAATATCCTATCAAGGGAAGTGGTGAATCTTCCTACAACCTAGACTCTGGGAAGTCCTTGAAGATTAAATATGTTCTATATGTACCTGGGATCAAAAAGAACCTACTCTCCATATCTGCATCGGATGCAAAAGGCATGAGGGTTGCATTTGTAGATGGCCAAGTCCTAATGTGGCCAAAGGGTAAAACTATAGATGATGCGATAGTGATTGGAGAGCAAGAGGGAGGATTATACAAATTGAAGGGACAACCTAAACATGCCATGGTACATGAATGCATGGAGCCAAGTGAACTTTGGCATAGAACGCTTGCACATGTGCACTACAAAGCACTACCAGTTGCAAGTAAAGTAGTAGAGGGTCTTCCTGAAATTAAGACAAAGCATGAAGGTATTTGCAAAGGATGTGCAAAAGGAAAGAACATTAAGAAGACATTTCCAAGCAGTGAAAGTAAAGCAAAAGGAATCTTGGAAATTATCCACTCAGATGTATGCGATCCGATGTCATCAAGTTCTCTGAGTGGGTATGTATACTATGTCTCTTTCATTGATGATTTATATAGGAAGACTTGGGTTTACTTCTTAAAGAAAAAAGGTGAAGTATTTGATAAATTCAAGGAATTCAAAGCATTGATGGAAAATCAAACTGATAAGAAGATCAAGACCTTCAGATCCGACAATGGCGGAGAATTCACTTCAGGTGATTTCAAGAAGCTATGCTGTGATTCAGGTATTAAGAGGGAGTTGACTGCTCCTTACAATCCACAACAAAATGGAGTTGCAGAAAGGAAGAATAGAACTATCATGGAAGCAGCACGGGCAATGCTTCATGACCAAGATATTCCTATGCATCTATGGGCAGAAGCAGCTAGGACAGCTGTATATGTGCAGAATAGAACACCTCACAAGATATTGGACAACAAGGCACCATAAGAGGTCTTTTCTGGTAAGAAACCTGAAGTCAGCCATCTCAGAATATTTGGTTGTCCAGTATATACTCATGTTCCAAAAGAAAAGAGAACTAAGCTAGATCCTTCAGGAAAGAAGGGCATCTTTGTGGGGTACAGTGAAAGCTTGAAGGCTTACATAATATACTTTCCAGGGTTCAAGAAGATTGATGTCAGCAGGGATGTAACAATTGATGAGGACTCAGCTTATATCAAATCAAGGAAGACACCTGTTGAAGATCATGAAGAACCAAAGGAAATCATATTTCAATATACCACTATGAATGAAGCAATTCTAGAAGCAACCCGTGAAATTGAAGATCCACAAGAACTTATAGATCCACCCCATGAGAAGAACTCTCACAAGTGGAAACCTGCATGCACTAGAGAGCTCATCCAAGATGCAGAAAGATATGGTATTCTAGAAGAGGAACATGGAGAAAGGAAAAGGACAAGGTCACACACTAGCTATGTTGCCTTGCTCTGTGACATTATGAACAAAGAACCTTCCAGTTATGAAGAGGCAGCGGAAAAGAAAGAATGGAAGGATGCCATGGTTGAGGAATACCAATCGATCATGAAGAATGATGTTTGGGATGTGGTCCCAAGACCATAAGGGAAGTCTGTTGTGACTTCCAAATGGATCTATAAGATCAAGCATGCTACAGATGGTAGCATAGAGAAATACAAGGCAAGGTTTGTAGCTCGTGGCTTCTCTTAGAAAGAGGGAATAGACTATGAAGATACCTTTTCTCCTGTATCCATATACACTTCCATCAGAACAATACTTGCTCTGGTTGAAGTGATGAAATGGAAGATACACAAGATGGATGTCAAGACAGCTTTCTTGAATGGTGTAGTCGAAGAGGAAGTGTATGTGGAGCAGCCACTTGGTTTTGAAACACATGATAGAGAGTCATATGTGTGCAAGTTGAAGAAAGCCTTGTATGGATTGAAGCAAGCTCCTAGGACTTGGTATGGTAGGATGGATGGTTTTCTATCCAGTTTGGGCTTTAACAAGAGTAAAGCGGACTCTAACCTTTACTACAAGGTTGAGGAAGGCAATCCTGTGATTCTACTCTTGTATGTGGATGACCTGTTTGTTAAAGGTGAGGATAGACTGATTGCTGACACGAAGAGGAATCTTGCTGCCGAGTTCGAGATGAAGGACTTGGGGATGATGCACTACTTTCTAGGTATGGAGGTGTGGTAGAGTGTAGATGGAATCTTCCTTGGACAAGGGAAGTATGCAGTAGAAATCCTGAAGAGGTTCGGGATGATGGACTGCAAGGCCATGGCCACACCTATGGCATCGAACCTGAAGCTTCTGTGTGATGCTTCATCTGAGCCGGTTGATGTCACTGTGTATCGTCAGATGATTGGGTCCTTGATGTACCTGACAAACATGAGACCAGATATTTTCTTTGCGGTGAACACATTGAGCCAGTTCCTGACGGATCCTAGAGGTGTTCACCTAGTTGCTGTAAAGCATATTCTGAGGTACCTGAAGGGTATAATTGATTATGAGCTCAAGTATGATGTGAATCAAAAGTTTAACCTGCAGGGTTATGTTGATTCAGATTGGGCAGGCAATGCTGCAGATAGGAAGAGCACTTCTGGGTGCTGCTTCAGTATGGGATCAGGTGTGATCTCTTGGTTTAGCAGGAAGCAGTCCTGCGTAGCACTGAGTACAACCAAAGCAGAGTATGTTTCAGCTTGTTCGGCTAGTTGTGAGGCAGTATGGTTGAGGAAGCTACTGCCTGAGTTATTTGATCTCTCATTGGATGCTACTAGTATCTATTGTGACAACCAGAGTTGTGTGAAGCTGTCTGAGAACCTGGTGTTCCACGACAGGTCGAAGCACATTGAGATCAAATATCACTATATTAGGGATATGGTGCATAGAGGAGTAGTGAAGCTACTGTATGCTGCGACGGATGAGGAGGTTGCAGATGTGTTGACGAAACCACTAGCCAGAGTGAAGTTTGAGTACTTCAAAGAGAGGCTTGGTGTTCTTCAGATTGATGATACTTCGAGTAAGAAGTGATGGACACATTTGTAGGAGCCATTCCTAGCATGGTGAGAGGAGGATCCTTCCCATGGCTATGGATGTAAGCGCTGGATGATGAGCATCAGGATGATACTCCAGTTACTGCTCTGTATGCATCATGTTGGATGCTTGTTATGATCAGGTGGATCATGTATTTGTATATGTATCAGGTGGATACATTGTATGATCAGGATGATCGTAGATGATGAGCTTTAGGGTGTTTCTCTAGATGATATGTATCAGGTGGATACATTGTATGATCAGGATGATCATGGATGACGAGCTTCAGGATGTTGCTCCAGATGATATGCATCAGGATGATTCTATGATGATGATCAGGAAGATCATGTGATGATGTACATTAGGATGATGTATGATGAGTATCAGGTTGATGCTCTGTGGCCGTGGACAGGTTGTGCAGATGAGCATGTAAGTTGACCTGGGAGATCCGATAGGTTGGGCCGTGTGCCCGTAATAAGTCTTGGGATGCTCTTTCAAGGCATTGCTCTGGGAGGACATGTAATATTTCCCTGGGAGATCCAATAGGTTGTGTTATGTGCCCGTAATGAGTCTCGGGATGCTCTGGCCAGGTTTTGTGTTGCACATAATAAGTCCCGAGGATTCCACACTATGGCAGAAATTCTAGATGTGTTCTAGGTCCCATCCAGTATGAAAAAGGACTGGCTCTGTGGTGGAAATCCTAGATGTGTTCTAGGTCCCATCCAGTATGAAAAAGGACTGGCTCTGTGGTGGAAATCCTGGATGTGTTCTAGGTCCCATCCCGTATGAAAAAGGACTGGCTTTGTGGCGGAAATCCTAGATGTGCTCTAGGTCCCATCCAGTATGAAAAAGGACTGGCTCTATGGCGAAAATCCTATATGTGTTCTAGGTCCCATCCAGTATGAAAAAGGACTGGCTCTGTGGTAGAAATCCTAGATTTGTTCTAGGTCACATCCAACATGAAAAAGGGATGGGTCTGTGATACATCCAGCATGAAAAATGGCTGGCTCTGTGATACATCCAGCATGAAAAAGGGCTGGCTCTGTAGATGATGAAGACCTGTAGGTGGCAGGCCTACATCCAGTATGAAAAAGGACTGGCTCTGTAGAACTTCCTATGACGAGTAGATCGGATATTGATTGAGATAGAAGCAACAGTGACGATGATGTTGATTCGACGAAGATGATTCGATGACGATGATCAAGTGACAATGATCCAGAGAAGAAGAATTGTGCTAGCAGATCTGTGTCGAGAAATACCTTCCTAGTTAAGAGGGAGTGTTGATGTATATGTAACTTCGGAATGTATTTCACCTATGTATATTGTACTCCTATAGAGATGTTATTATTCTTGTATACGGAAGTGTCGTCATTTGTATTGACAAGTGTCACAAGTGTCGTAACTTGTTGTGATGGGTTATTAGACCACCGAGTGTGGGGTCAGCCCTGATTAGTATAACCATGGGTTATTAGACCGAGTTAGACAAGTCGGCCCTGCTAGGTTATTAGGTAGGCCAGGTCATGTATAAATAGAGTGCGAGAGGCACTTTATTTGATCATCTCATTATTCACTTGTACACTACTCGGAAAGTGGCGCACTAGTGGAGGAGGAGGTTCACCTGCTAGGAGGACTATCTCTATGTACTTTGGTTGTATCATTGCTCTTTCTATCTCTAAGGAAGTTGTGGGGTTTTTCACCTTTATGGTTTTCCCCAGTGAAACTATGTGTGTCTATTGTCTCATGTGATTGCTTGGTGTGATTGATATGCATTGTTATACTTGATATACTGTACATGTTATTCTCTCAGTAAAGATCCTAGAGTATGTTGAATTAATGCTAAAAAATTAACATTGTGAACATAACCAAATAAGGAATATATTAGGAGAGTAGGTAGATCATGAGTTTTTAGAGGATTTAGGGTTGGGGGACCCAGTAACCTGGGGTGGAGGCCTTATTCCTCGTAGAGGTGGGGGTTTATCCCAGAGTATGGGGTATCCAACTCGAAACCATGGATATTTGGAGGCCTTAAATCTCAAAGAAGAGGGTATCAATATGACCCTTGGGAAATATGTTCAGCTTGGGTGGGTTCTTAGCCTCTCCGCTTTAGCTATAGTTGGTAAAGTGTGCTATGAAAATTTGAGTTGAACCGCCCTTCTGGCATGGGTTACTGAGCATTGGAAACCCTTGTTATATTATTTCCCTAGAGTTCATATGCTAGTTAACAACTGGGTTGTCTTCCATTTTTTTGACGAGGAACATGCGACTTGCATTATGGATAGGCCTTGGGTGGTCAGTAAAGGGTCCTTATACTTGAAGCATTGGTGTTGAGGCTTTAACCCTCTCACTGAGCAGTTTTACAGGAACCACTTCTGGATTCTCTTGAAGGGTTTTCCAATGGAAATTTGGACGCGAGAGGTATTTGAAGCTGTGGCGAACCAGGTTGGGATATTTATATATTTTTGATGATAAATCTATTTTACATGAGGATAAATGAACACCTTCTGTTTTGATGTAGATGAACATGGAACTTGGTATTCCAACAAAGATTACTATTACTTGGGGTGAAAAAGTTTTCTGTCAGCCCTTCGATTACTAGTGAACTCCATTTTGTTGTCATTCATGTGGGGAAGCAGGTTACTTAGAAAATGATTGTCCCTCTTCTTGTTCTTCTAGGGATTTGGTCTAGGCCAAAAAAATTGATTGAGACATAGGTGCAATGGACATTCCGATGGCTTGCTTGTCCTCTCTTTCTCCTACCATGAGCGGTGAAGCTTCTTTCACTAGTAAGTTAAAGAATTATTTTCCTGAGTTTTTTGGGCCTTTATCAAAGTTTGAGGTACAAATTATTTAATATTTTGAAACTCGTCACCGCTCTATATTACCCCTTTCGATACGAGTGATAGGGTTTGTAGGGATGTCCTTGTCTCTCCAACTATTGATTCTCTTTCCCATTTTGAATCTTGTGTTGGGGGTGGGGATAGTGGGATTGAATCAAAGGTTTCCTTTTGAGGGGGGGTGCTACTAATGAATCTTAACATTTTCTTAAATACATACATATGGTATCGGATGCTCAACTTTTGAGGGATGAAGGAACTTCACTTTTTGTAAGTGGAATTACATTTCAATCATTGAATATTAGCGCTGATGGAATCATTAAGGATTTTACTCCTCAAAAGACTAGGGGGATTCTTATAGGAACCTCTTCTTGTTTACTCTTGGGATGTTGCTACTTTAGAATCCTTTGGCCCCCTTAATCCCGATGCTACCCTTAGAAATAAGAATGAGGGGAAACAAAAGAAAGTTTCTTTGGGATTTTTCTTGGGGGAAGTCGACAAGAATAAAGGTAGGGGAACCATTATTTATTCTCACTTGTCTGGTAAGCTTTCAAACTCTCAAAAGGTTTTGTCACGTGTCTTTGGGCCTCTTAGAGCATAGTCGACTGTTAATATAGTTACTTAATGCTCATTTTATCTTTAAATGTGAGAGGGGTTGGGGGCACCTCAAAATTCGTATCCTTCAAGCGATTATTGAAAGTGTTTCTTCGGATGTTATATTACTACAAGAAACTATGGTCAATAGTGAGAAATCTAGGGACTTATTATGGATATTATTCCCATCCTGGTAATGTTGTATTGTCGATGTTGCATGTCTCTCTGGTGGCCTCCTCTCGGCTTGGAATCCATATAAAGTCAAATTATGTCCCTATCGAACCTGTGGTGGCATTCTTTTGGAACACCATTGCTATGAAATGGACTTTACTATTCGTATCATCAAGTGCTACGATCCTTATGTTGATCAATAGGAATTTTGGAAATCTCTTGAGTAGTGTGGGATTCTTGATTGTTCTTCCCTCATCTTTGTGGGGGATATCAACTTTACAATTTCTTCTAGGGAGACGTGGGGAACCAATGCAATAATCGGTCCTTTGTCTTCTTGGTTTCAAGATTTCATCACCAATATCAAGCTCATGGATGTGGATCGAGTACATTTGCTTCCTTCGTGGTGTAATGGTCGCATTGTTGATGCGAAAGTAGCCAAGAGGCTTGACAGATTTCTACTGGATGAGGATCTGACTATCACTGTAGACCTTTGTAGGCCTTGGATAGAAAATGATGTGATCTCATATCATATGGTGATCATTTTAAAGATGGAAAAGGGTATTCATGCTCTCAGGTATCCTTTTAAGTACTGCCATGTGTGGTCAGATGAGGTGGATTTTATTTCTCTCATTTGTGCACACTGGAAGTCTTGCTCTCAATCTAGAACTAGTACTGCGATGTCACAATTTTCTTATTCTCTCCACTCATTAAAAGGTATTGCTTCGGGGTGGATCAAGAACAAGAGGATTGCATGGTAGAGGGACCTATCGAGGATAAAAGGCCTTCTTTGTGAACTATACTCTCAATCTACACTGGGATTTATGTCGAATCGGGACTTGGAGCATATAAGAACTTTGGAACAAGAATAAATTGGTATTCCCCAGGCCAAGGATGCCTCATGGTGTTTGAAAAGTAGGGCATTGTCAATTTCCCAAGGAGATAGGAACACCATATTTTTTCATTCCTTTGTCAGTCAATGCAGGAAACATAATTCTATTTGGGAGATTGAAGATCAAGAAGGGAGAAAGTTCACAATTCAACAGGGGTTAGAAGGGGCTGCATCCATGTATTTTTCAGAACTTTTCTATAGGCCTTTGAATTTTAATATTGAGCCATAATTAAGAGTTTCACAGAGCATGCCTCGTATTTTTTCAAAGGTAGATATTGATGAGATCAATATAACTATGACACTTATGGAGATAGAGGATATTCTTAAGAAACTAGCCAAGGACAAGAGTCCAGGGCCTGATGGGTGGACGGTCGAAATTTACTTTCAGTTTTTTGAATTAATTGAACCCAATTTGGTGTGGTTGGTGGAGGAAGCTCGCATTAACAGGGTGGTTTCAGGTGAGCTCAATGCCACCTTTCTTGCTCTTATCCCGAAATGCTCCAAGCCAATCACCTTTCAGCATTTCTAGCTGATTTACTTATGCATCCTTGTGTATAATATTATTGATAAGTTATATCTAAGAGATGTAGAGAAGGTTTATCCAGGGGCATTTCAAAGGAATAGTTCGGGTTTCTCCATCACCATCATATTTTCGATGCAATTGGAATTGCTCAGGAGACCATTCATTCTGCTAAATTTCATTGTAAAATTTCTTTGGTGTTGAATATCTATCTTGTGAAAGCATATGGCAAGGTTGATTGGTCTTTTTTGAGACTAATCCTACTTAATGCAGGTCTAAGCTTTGAAATTACTCAATGGATCATGGGGTGTTTCGTGACTACCAGATTTGTTGTGTTGGTGAATGACAACCCCGCTACATCCTTCAAAAGCTTGCGGGGGTTGAGACATGGCTACCTCGTGTCACCTCTGCTTTTTCTTCTTGTCATCGAGGGATTAAGTAGTATGATAGGTAAGGCCAAAATGGAAGGTAAGATAAGAGGAGTTAAAGTTTCTTTGTACATTTTATTTCACACTTTCTTTTTGTCGATGATGTTTTTCTATTTGGTATTGGATCAGTGGCGGAATGGAAACATTATAAATATATACTTGATACATTCTATTTAGAGTCGAGCATGGAGATTAGTTATCTGAAATCTTGTTTTCTTAGGAATCATATTGAGGAGGAGGTCCTAAACTAGATTCAACAACTTCTTCTCTTTGCTTAACAAGAGATTAATGTTTGTTTCAAGTACCTTGGGTACTTTCTGAAGTTGAATTCTTATTGTTGCAAATATTGGTACTAGATGGTGAAGAAGATTGAGAAGAGGATTAATGCTTGGTACAACTGTTAGATTAATTTGGGAGGTACGATGACCTTAATCAATTATCTTCTATCCAATATCTTGTTGTTATGGCTTTCTTTGGAGAATGTTCCTCAACTTATCCTTAAGCTCATCTTGTGTCTTGGGAGATGCCGAAGACTCCAAAGACCCTGGGGGATGGAATGTAAAGAATATTTATTGGTTTGATATGGCATTAGCGATGAAGAACCCATGGAGATGCTTGAATGATTCTAGACTATGGGGTGTTGTCATTAGAAGCAAATATCTTAACAACTTTTATGTGATCCAATGGTTGAGAAAAGAGAACAAAAAAGCTATTGTTATTTCAAACATTTGGAGCGGTTTAATTGATTTTTTCCCTAAGCTGAACTTGTGGCTAGCTTCAAAAATTGGTGATGGTTTCCAAGTGAGAATCAATATTGATCATTTTATTGGCGGATCCAACTACACCAAGATTTCTTTATCTTCTCTTCAGGAAATTCACTCAAGGCGCATATACTTTCTCAATCATGCTAAGAAAGTAGACTCAGATAATGATAGGAATTTTTATTGGCTTTTGGAGTTGGGATTGACTTTAAGTCCATAGTTCTCTGTGGAATGGGACTTATACATTAATTCTCTTTGATATGATGGGATTAGACTATCGAAATCAGAAGATCAAGTCCAGTGGTCTTGGAATACATCTAGTGGTCATGTTATCACTAAATTGGCTTATGAATTTATCACTTTTGAGTTTGAATGGGATCAACAAAGTTGGCGAAAACACTGTATATGGAAGTGGTCAGATCATGTCAAGATTCTATGTTTTATTTAGATGGCTATACAAAACAATATTTTGACTGGTGAAAAATTTATTAAGCATGGGGGTATGGGACCTTCCTGTTGTGCTTTGTGTTGTTGAGCAACAGAAATAGTTGACCACCTGATGGTTAATTGTCAGTTTACTCTACATATTTTGGATGAAATATTGGTCAGACTTAATTTAAATGGAAGATGGGATTATGGAAATTATGTTTCTAGTCTGTATCATTGGTTTGTTTTAAGTACTAATTCTTCTTCGATCCCACTTTTTTTCAGCTGGGGTAGTTGGAAGTACCGAAACCTAATACTCTTTGAGGATGTACATATTTCCATTAACAATGCTTGTCTTTTTATCATTATATCTTTCTCAGATTATTCCCCTGGAACTAAACCTGTCAAGATGTTATATCGGGCTCCTCCCTTTCTCTATTACATGGGCCCTATCGGGTTCATTGATGGAGCTTCACAAGGTGGGTCATGTGATGTTGGTATATACCCGATCATTGATAAAGATCATTTTTATACTCTCTGCCTTGAATGTAGAGTGGGATCCAATACTCATGCATAACTTCTTGCACTATGGGGCCTTCTCTATTTTTCTCTAAATCATGGTATCTCACTCTCCATGTCTTTGGCGATTCTCGGATGGTTATAGATTGGATTAATGGTAATGGGAATATTCATATATACTTATTAGAACACTGGAAATACCATAACTTAGAGCTACAGAATAGGTTCACAATGGTCCACTATAAGCACATCTATCACAAATTTAATCAATGAGCAAATCGTTTGTCAAAACATGGAATTGATGTTCAAGAAGGAATGCTGCAATTCAAAGAATATCACAACAAGCAACTAATGGATGAAGGTGGTATAACAATATATTAATTATTGCATTTGCATTGTTCATGTTGGATTTAACAATTTTTCTCTTTTGAAAATTCCATTTTGTGTACTAGAAGTTCATAAAGGCTTTCTCTTTATTATCTTAACTGCATTTTGTCGATTGATAGGCTAGTGGAGAAGCACCGATAAAACTGTGAATTTTGTAACTCTTTTGAATTATGTACGCTTTGAATATGATTGTAAATGATCTTAGTAACTTTATATGATTGTATGTAGTAGGATTATAGACGTTGTGGAACACTATCGGTGGGATAGGACAAATTGTAGTTTCTTTATTAATTCACCCTATGAATAGAAATACAAAACAATTGTTTAAAAAAAAGTATTAGTCATTGGAAATTATGGGTGAATGATTTCAAAATTTTAAAAAGAAATTTGTGAAGGGATTATAATTACTCTCTACTTGTCTTTGGAAATGATTTTTAGTAGTCAATTTACATTGAGTTACAAGTTTTTAGTTTTAATGTCTTTTTCTTCTCTTAATTTTTTTTAATTGTTAAACATATGATTTAAGATAGATTTCAATTTTAAATGTACACACTTCATTAATTGAGGTGATATTGCTTCCATTTCCCTTAATAATTTGATTCTCCTATGTTATACTTCATACTCCACATAGCTTCATATGTTATCGAAACCCCAAAGTTTTATATTTTATTATATATTGAATGAAACTAACAAACCTAATTAATATTTCATTTATGCACTAACAAAAACATGGTGGTGGCTATGGCCATTGGTTGAACCATGGTGGTGGTGATGGAAGTGGTTCTAACTAAGTTGGGAAGATTCACCTTCTCATCTTTTCTTAAACAACCTACTAAGTACAACTTCACTATGATATATCTAGGAAAACCCCTTTCCTTGGAGTTATCTCCTATCCAAGTGTGTCCCCTTGTCCATTATCCTAATGCAATACGACATAGAATAGCTTCAAAGCATCATTGGTGAAACTAGTGATTCTTACCTAGTCCTCTTCATACATAATTATGGTGGGCATAGCCACAGTATTTGTCCAATAAGCATATGGATGACATAAAATGGTTAGGTATGCATTTGGTCAATGCTATGAACTTACATCATAATTGATTTGAAGTAGCACTATCCTTTTGTAGATTTTTTTCTTGCATTGAAACATACCCCATAAAAATTCACTATTGCATAAATTCAATTTCTATTTTAGAAGGCATAATGATGAACTATTTATGTCTACCATCGTAGGTAAAAACCCTGGTCAATATATTTCACAATTTACAATGACACTAAGTGTGTTAGTTTGCTTCAATAACGTTGTGATAAGGAAATGTAACTTAAGCTTGAAAATAGAGCAAAAGAAGAATTATAGAAATAGTTTTCTTACTTATTTCTTGTTCTTGACCTTGCCTAATATCTTCCCTCAAAATTTTTATAGGTATTTCAATAATAACCAAAATAACATGAGGACATAGATAGGGGAGTTGTGTCCAAGGAACTCACTCAACTTCACTTTTCATATTTCATCTAGTTACCAATAGAGTGGTTTGGGAATACATATGGGGCCTGCTACATGTGTATGTTGAGGAGATGAAGAAGGGAAACAATTGCTTCAAGGAGAAAAAAGGGGATGCAACGATCATGAAACTTGACATGGAAGCCTCTAGAATGCCTCCAAACGAATGGATAGCCAATCATGGTCAGGATCCATGCAAACCAAGTGGAGGTTGATGCATGACATGTGGTTGGTGATTTTGTGAAGTAGTAATGGCGAAAAACCCAATTTTAGAGGTATTAAATGCCAGTTAAGTAAAATGTTAACCCAAGGAAAGTTAATCTAATAAGTTACATTGACAACATTTTAAATTAAAAATTATATTTTCAAAATATATTGGGATTAGATAGCTCATAGGTAATATGGGTGCTATCTAGTGGTAGGTACATACCTCTAGTTATCTTAGCTTCTTTTGATCCCTTGCTCTGGTTTTAACCCCGAACGATAGCGATGAACCTAGAATTTACAAAGGGATCATTTGCTTCTCCTACAACCGTTTTTTACTACCTTGCTCCAACTATCTTTTCCTCCCCTACCTTTGTATCTACTTCTGGGATTTGGTAACTAGAAATGTTCTTATGGATTTCTCTATTTTTTGCTTATAATCTAAGAATGGATATAGAAATATATATTTGAAGAGGATGTTCCCTAAACAATGACTTATGTCTTCCATGTGATAAGGTTGGATCCTCAAATCATCATATAGATGTTGACATCCCCTTCACTCACCACATCACTCATTAACATCATTCATTTTATTGGACGATGTTGCACTATAAATTCAAGACTTGTAAGCAATATTCAGTTTATTCTTCACCATTAGCCAATTCCATTACAACAAAAGTTGATCAACTAACTAAAATATATTGATAATGGTGTAATCACTCGCATAACGTCCTTCACATAGTAGTCAAAAGTATGTTTCTATTTAATTCATGTTCAACATATCTTCTAGTAGATTATGTAGTTTTAGGTGCCCCACATTAGTAGCTTAATAATTGGTTGGATAACCATAACCAATAGATATCAATGTTGATGAGGCAATTAATTAAGCACACAATAATCCATTTGATATAATCACATTTGAGGAAGAGACACTAGTTACATATCTAATTCATTAGCATACAAGACAGTGAAACTTATTCACCGGACAGACTCCTCCTCGAGGAGGAAGCCTATGAAATTAGCACAATGGGATCTCCCATCCAACAACTTTAATTTCACAAGCTCCCTCCCCGAGGGGGAGTCTATCTGGTGCTTAAGTTTATCCCATACAATACCACCAAAAACAAAGGCTTAGTGTTGTTTTGAATCCAAAGCAAGTGAGATCTGCATAGATAAATTTGATATGCACATATAAATAAATCTCTATAGTTCATATGTTGTAAAAAATTAGTTTGTAAAGTGTGTATTGCCACTTGCCACACTCTCAAAGGATATCTCCCATGTGTGTTAACAATGAGACCAAAATTTTACAATTATTATAACATTGCCTCAAGTCCTTGTTAAATATATCATTTTCGACATAGATTATTGTTGATTACCAAATTCCATATACAATTACATAATAAATCACAAAACAATTGATCAAGCTAGAGAGAAGAACAACGTTAAGTCTTTGTATAAGATTTGTGTCAAGACACATGGATTGGTTACAAATCTATTCACGTGCTATTAAAGTATAGAAAGAAATTTGACAATTGATTATTATTATATTTGTTGACAAGTAGTGTATATTGTAATGAGATTGTCGTTGGTAAGTTATGATTTGCTTTGACTAGATATTAGTTTGATCATAATTCCTATATTTTAACCAAATTTTTGATAATCCATTATTTCATGTGCATTTGATATCCAAATTTTGTAGGAACCATCAACTTCACCACTTATTCTTAACGAAGCAATAAAATTCTTGATTCCCATATTGAGCATTCAATTAATATAAATTCACCTTTGACATTAATTAAATTCCTCTGCACTTTGCCTCACCTCCGAGTTGATCGCCTTCTCATTGTTGTTTTTGCACCACTTGATGACCTTCTTCACATAACGGTTGTTGCACCTCCTTCTCATCACCACAATTGTACCACCTTCAATTAGTTAATAGAAAATATTTGACCATGTATCTATTCTATGTGCATGCATACCTACAAGCTGCAAGAACATGTCTCCTTTTTTCATGCAAATTAAATAGTACTAGATCATCTAGCAAGCACTTGCTACTTTATCACAATAGGATCTAACCTCTAGCTACCATCAAGTATGCATAAGGGGTTCTAAGGACTAGAATATAACATTCAAAACCAAATTCGGTCTCTGTGAAGGTACCCTATCCCTACCCCTATATATTACAATAATTTTCATCTTCCACCTTCCAGATAACTTGTGGTCTCATGAATTATTTTCTATTTAACATGGGAAACAATTCATGAGCTTCTTAGCCACTAGAAAATCTAAAATAGCTCTCTAGAATGACACTCTTACAAAGGAATACTTGAGATTGGCATTGGCAGATTGCTTTAGATTATTCTAAACAAGTCTTAATTTCCTTGTCATAATTACATTACATTGTGTTGATGAAATCTATTCTTAGAGAGTAGGATATTATATGGTTCCTTTAGAACCTCTTAGATAAATACTACTAACCAAGTTGATATTTAATTAGTGTTTCCAGAGAATATACCAAGTAGGATTTTACAGACTTGGGAAGGATTTTCATTAAAAAGAAAAAGGTCAAACATAGCCCTTTACTATAGATCTTGAACTTACATGGTGTATGCTTGGAGAAGCCGAATTGCAATCTGTTAAGAGAGAAAAAAAAGTGATTACATATCTTGTTGGCTACTGCAAATGTCAAATATCCAATGGATGGGTCAGTTATTATCTCTCGAATTGGAAGAGATGGCAGGTAGGGTAATGGCTATAAAACTCAAAAGGATGTTGTGAGATTAGATCTTATTGGTTTTCAAAATGGAATTGGAACTATAATTATGAACTACGTCTCACCAATGGGCTCTAGGAAGGAACAAAACCAAGGGCCACAATATTTATGCATGTCTATGCACTGGGATAAATAATTGGAAATAACCATTTTTCTCTTTGTATCTGATACCTTTGACTATTGATCAACCTTATTGGGGACTAGGTAATCAACTAGCTTTGGATCAATGCAATTGATAGGATTCATAACCTAGCAAAGGAGGGTTGCAGATACATACGTATTGGGCACTAAATCTTAATCTAGAAACAAATCAATAGGTTATGTCTCTTAACCTAAAAAAAAATATTTCACCTGATCAAATGAAATTGTGGGTGTATTTTCTTCTTGTGTAGCTTCTTAAACTCAATCAACTTCAACTACCTCTTCCTTTCCTACTACTACTTATGTTTTCTCTTATGCAGGATTTGTATGAAATATGCATTAGCACATGTGATGGTAAAACACCATACAATCTGTGAAGTTAGTTTCCTTGTGTAGAAAATGTGAAACTCCCTCCACCCCTTGATCCATAAATTGTCATGGATATTCCATTGGATTAGTTTGTTGCAACATATGTTACAGCTTAGTTCATTGTGTTAATTTAATTCCATAAAATATTGACTATAATGGAATTCAAAGAGAAATAACTAGAGAAAATAAGTACATAATCCACACAATAACACAATATATACCTCGGGAAAACCCACTATGGGGAAAACCCATCTATAAATGAGGGCTATGCCTTGCTCTTCATATAAAAAATGCAAATACAAATAAAATGGCAATCTCTATGGAGTTACCTATGACTATGCGGCCATAAAAACTACTACAAGATCCTATCTCCTTTGCTCTACTATAATATCCACTCCCATGATGTGTTCTTAACTATGGAACAATACAATAAAATCGAAAGAATGGAACCCCTTCTCCTAACGACCTGATATTTAACATAGCCTGATAATTGTCTAGGGTTAATTTTAGGGTTTTTCCATGCCCCAACTCCTGATCAAGGTTAGGGTTTTGGACCTTCTAGAATATTCTTCAAATTACACACGTGACTAGATCCACATGTGAGAGAAATGAGATATGATGTGGAATCCACTCAGTACCATGGTGGTCAACTGGGTAGGTCAACTTGCGGGAGGAATAACATCTTCATACAAACTCTGATTGAGGTGTTTCTTGCATTGTTAGAAAGGTCTCGGTGTGTAGAATGTAAATTTTAGTCCAATTATTTTATTTTTCCAAAAAATAACATTTAAGCCCTCAAAATGGCCCCATAATGTTTAAGGATGTGTATTTCACCCCAAATATGAAAAGTGAGACCTACCACTAAAATGGGCCCTACAATCCAATTCATCCAATCTTCTGGCCCGAAAGCTCCAAATAGGTGATAAATCATATATTGATCCATTTCGAATCATACCTCCCCATTTTGGGATGCTTTTGGTCCCCAAAATATTTTACTGAATGAGGTGTAGAAATTTTCCCTCTACCTTCCTTGGAGTACCATTTAGGCTTTCCTAGAAGTTGTCCTTTCAACCCCACCTACCAGAGTTCATATTCTCCCCACCTAGTAGTTCTGGACTTCTTCCACAACAATTTTCCTTCTACTAACTCTGCTTGAGACTCTCGTGTTAAGTCCTCTATAAAAGGTAATACCTGCTCAGGTTCCTGATCCAACATGGAAGGTTCATAGTGTTTAATATTTTCCACATTCACTATAGAGTAAATGCGCATGTATGGGGGTAGATTGAATATATATGCATTATCTCCTACCTTATCCAATAATTCAAAGTGCCATACATCAGAGCCTTAATCTTCTTACTAGGACCGTATAGTCTTTCATTTTTAAGGTGTAACCATACTGTGTCTCCCACTTTGAATGATCTTTTAACCCTTTGTTGGTCATGCCTAGCCTTGTATTTTTCTTGTGACTTATTCAATGCTTCTTGTACTTACAAATGGATCTTCCTAATCTTATAAATGAAATTTTCATCTATAACGCTTCGCCTATGGTGTCTTCCCTCACTCCCCTTTTTTTTCCATAAAAGACATCTAGAGGTGAAGGTGGCAAGTATCCAAAACAAGTTTCAAAAGGTGACTCACTAATGGAAGTGTGGACTGCTATGTTATAAGAGTGTTGAATGTATATCAAGTTTTCATTCCAAGACTTCATATTCATTTGAGTGTAACCCCTCAAAAGTTGCACCAAAATCGCGTTGACTACATCTATCTACCCATCTATCTATGGATGGAATGTTGTATATATCTTCAACTTTGTGTCCATTTTCTCCCAAAGTGTAGTCCATAAGGCATTGAGAAATCTAGTATCCCTATCTTAGATGATTATCATGGGTATCCCAAAGTGCACCCATATGTGTTCAAAGAACATGTTTGTTGCTTCTTGGATGGTCTTTCTGCAAGGAATAAGAGTGCACATATTGCTAAATATGTCAACTACCACAAATAAATAGTCATTTCCCTGCCTAGTGGTTAGAAGAACACCCACAAAATCCATCGAGATGCTTTCCCATAGTCTCATAGGAACATGTAAGGGATAGTATAGACCTTTCTTCCTATTATTGGGCTTGATTGTACAACAAAGTGTGCATCCTATGACAAACCAAGTTGCATCTTCTTGCTTTCTGGGATAGTAAACATACCTTTGTAATATTGCAATTGTCTTCCCTATACCAAAATTCCCTACAACTTTGGAGGTGTGTGCTTCTCTGATAAGCTGCAATATTTCACCTTTATGGACACAAAGATTGTCTAGTTTGTAGAGTAACCCATCTTGGAGATAATAGTCAACCTTGTTATCAACATCTTCTACATGGAATTGGCCTTGTAGTTGCTAAAATACCTCCTTGAAGTCCTCATATTCTATGTATTCCTCCTTATATGCATCATGGGTGGAAGGTTCCATATCCATAAGAGTTCCCAAAGCTGTAATATTGGTTGTAGGTGGTCTTGAGAGCATGTATACTAGATTATTTGTACTGACTTTCTTATACTTGATGATTAGATGGAATTATTGTAAGAATACCATCCACTTATAATGTTTGGTTTGTTGTAGCTTACTTTGGGCACGCAAATACTACAATGATTGGCGAACAATGTGAATGATGGTCTCATTTCCCATCATATAGTGCTTCCACTTCTTAACACCTTGAACCAAGGCATCGAGTTCCTTATCATATGTAGCGTAGTTCAAGATGTTTCCATGGAACATTTCATAATTATAGCATGCTGGCCTCCCTCCTTGCATCAAAATTGCTCCCATAGCATACCCACTTGCATATGTCTCCAATCTGAAGAGCTTATGCAAATTAGGCAATGCAAGAACTAGTGCCTCACTAATATTTTTCTTGAACTTTTTAAAGGATTTCCGTTGATTCTCCCCCCATTGGAACCCCTTGGTACTAGTCGTTATGGCATGGAGGGGTTCATCCACGTTTAAAAAGGAAGCTATGAAATTCTAAAGGTATTGTGTCACCCCCAAAAAGCTCTTAACTTTAGTGACATTTGTAGGAGTATACCACTTAGTGATGGCGTCCATATTTGCAAGATCAATATTAAGTTATCCTCCACCAATCACATACTCCAATACACCAAGGATTGTTGAACAAGTTCACATTTCTTAAGGTTTTCCAATATTTTTTTTTTAAGGTATCCAACACCTACTTGAGTGAGATATGTTCTTTCTAGGTAGCACTATAAACCAATATTTCATCTAGACATACTATAACAAATGAATATAAGAAAGGGCGTAATACATAATTAATCAAACACATAAATGTAGCTAGTGCATGGCATAAACCAAATGGAATTACCAATCCATATAGAAATTTCCTAGTTTTGAAGGTCGTATTCCAAGTGTATTCTTCCTTCACTTGCATCCTATTGGTATCCCAATTTGAGATCCAACTTAGTGAAGTACTTTTCATGTTGCATATGGTCCAACATATCATCAATCCAAAGTAGAGGGTATTGATTCTTGAATGTGATCTTGTCATTGCTCTATAGTCAATGAAAGTCCTCCAAGTACCATCCTTCTTGGGTAACACAATGATAGGTGACCCATAAGGTGACATGATAGGTCGGATCACGCCTTACTCCAACAACTGTCACAACTTCTTTTTCATTTCATTTGCATCTATGACATATTGTTTGTATAGTCTGATGTTCAACAATGGAGAATCTGGAAATAGTTGTATCTCATGCTCCACCTCCCTCTTATGAGGTATCCCATTAGGATCTTGGAACACTTATTTGTATACCTGCAAAAGGTTCTCTTTTACCAATTCACCTTCTTACAATTTTTTTCTTATGAAAAGCAATACAAACTTCCTACTTTACCTAATCAAGTTTTTTGCTTGGTTGGCACTTACAAGAGAGATATTTGATTTTCCTTTGTGCACGTTGATGATGAAGGATTTATCCTCCTTGATCAAGAGGTATTGGTTTTCTCTACTCATGAAGATCTCATTCCTCATATACATGTAGGGGCCTTTGAACACTACACCAAAAACATCCAGGGGTTCTATGATGACCTGCACTTCATCAACATACTCTCCACTTATGGAAAACTTGATCTTACACTGTTTCATGAATATGAGTTCTACATCCTTATTTAGCCATCCCAATGGGTAGGTCCTGATATGATCATGTTATTCCAATTCAAGATTACGTACCAGATCCTTTGCTATGAGGTTTTCCTATGAACCATAATCTAATAGAGTGACGATCTTGGTCTTCTTGAATTGGATCTTGATATGGAATAGTTATATCATCTCTTTCTCTTCCTTAGGGTGAAGGATACTCAAATCCACCTCCTTCTACATTGTGGTACATGTGATCTTATAATCCACATATGAGCTTCTTTCTAACTCCTTGCTTGAATCCCTGGCTAGAAGGTTCTTATTCTTGGCATCCTTCTTATGGTTCTTGGCGTTTATCTTTGTGTTAAATTTTTATATTTAATTTGGAGCTGCAATAATACTTGAAATCAAATAAAAATAATACACATAAGCAATCGCATTCAACACTTGAATTTACCCTGGGGAAACCCTCTATGACTTGAGGGAGAAACCCCCAGCAAAACCTTCCTTAGTATATTAATAGATATTAGAGAATTCCTTTTACATCAAGCACCATTGTGAAATTACAGAGCAAGAGACATATAAATAAGAAAGACTCGGAATAATATCATGCACAAAGAGAAGCACATTTCCTTCAAGGGAGAGGAGAATTCGCTTCACATTGAATTCATCAATCCTGTATAACATATTTATACATTCTTCTCATGCATCAGATTCTATTTTTATCTTCTGACTTCAAGATGAACTCGCCCTCCATCTGGATGCATCAATCTTGCATGAAGAAGTGTGCCGCAGTTCTCGTGCAATGCATTAACTCACTGAAATGTCTCTTAGGATGAACTCGCCCATTAAATGAAATCTTTCCCACTTAGTTAGGTGGATAACTTAAGTGTCATCATGCAAGTGTCATATTTCACTTTAACATAAGTTTCATCTTTTAATTTAACATAAGTGTCGTCTTTTAGTTTAACATACGTGTCGTCATGCAATATCACTTAGTTAACTGGATCTTCTTTGTTATCACTTAGTTAACTCTCTTAACTGATTCTTTATTGTTAACATCACTGTAGTTATCAATTCGAGTTCTCCTTTTATTTATCGAAGTATTCACTGAAGTTTAACAATTTGAATTTCTCTCTTAATTAATTCTTTTATATGCAATTCAAATTCTCTCATATCTTATCACATTTTATCTTTATCTCTTGTCTTATTTGCATGGTCCACATGTTCCAGCTTAATTATCATATCAAACATACTAAGGATATTTTCCCAATGATGTGATCATATTGTTCTACTATCGTTCCAAGTGGTTATAAGCTAAAGTAATTCACTCTAGAGGTCACTAGCCTCTAGAGGAGAATTAATATATCAACCATGGTTAGTAGTACATCACTCACCATAAACACTTTGACATGTAAAGAATCACCTCAACATATGAGGCACCACCTCAACACATGAGGATTTGTCTTGATACACAAGACCTTAGCCTTTAATAGAAAGATTGTACAACACCATCACTTTGACATACAAAGCACTTGCCTCAACACATGAAGCATAACCATTCTTGGTTCCAACTCAATATTCTTCTCCAAGTTTCCTAAGTCCAACTCATGCTCCTATAAGGAACTAACTCGACACACGAGGCTCAGTCTTGACACACAACATTTACCTAGAGAATGACTCATGATGATGTATCTTTAACACTTTGGATGTAGCTTCCAAAACTTTTAGTTAATGTGACCATCGATGTTACACTGGTTGTAGTGGTTTTTCAAATCCTTGTACCAATGTTCCATGGCTGTAGTCTTCTTCTCCTTTCCTTTCCACTTATCCTTCCTATCCTTGGTAGCATCTTGGCTCTGTTTTTGTTTTGAACCACTTGGATATCCTTTCTTCTAGCCTATGTTTTCTAGGTACTGTACTTTTACACAAACTTCATTAATTGACCTGATCTTGAGGAGCATCACCTATCTATGTATGTGACTATGTAAATCCCCCAGACACTTGAGGAGTACATTGTCATGTCCCCTCCCATCCAACCAGCTAGATGGAGAGGATCGTGACGGTGAAACCGGGCATCTAGCCCCATATCCATTCCTTAAACAAGCATTCACATTCAAATGAATAAAAAAATATATACATACACAAATGCATAACAGATGTGATATTAAACTGGGCGTCTAGCCCTATGATACATTTAATCATACGCATGAACATAATATAACAGAGATAGATGGGACTGTATGGTTTTAAGAAAATCACAGCGGAATATTAATAATTTCACATCCATCATACATTCAAGGTGTTCATCAAATAAGTAATGGAAATTTAACACAAGAGAATACTTATCTTATACAAAAGTAGTCCCACGCAACTGGCTATGCAACTGCAACGTTCCACCCAACCGTAGGCCAGTGTGCTCCCCAATCTCTCAGCACCACTGCCACCCCCGAGCTGGGCATGATATCTACAAGGAATCAGGGAACAACAGACTCACAAATAGCCAAGCATACACCAATATGAGCCAAGCCAATCTGCAATTGGGTTTATCAGGCTGCTAGGACATGGGAGGGAAGAATTGCTAAGCTAGTGAGCTCCAGCACAGAGCCAGGGATAACCTTTGCAAGATCTATCTAGCTTGGCACCCACAATGCCTACACACCCAGCACAAGGAAGTATTCTTTTCACTGTTGTACAGTCCCTCAAGCCATACCTTCCCTATCTAGTGCTCTCAGGGTATGCATAGAAGAGTAACCAAAGCCCTCTTGATCTTCTTAAGAGGTTGTCTCCCCCACTAGGTTTATCAAGCTACTTCTGTCCACTACCACTCCAAAACTTCAATTCACAGGTTCCAACCAAAAATGAGGATGCACACTACAGCAGAACACAATCATGGGGCAGGATAAAACGTTTTTACAGGTAGATGCATGAGATGGGGTTTCAGCTAGCTCAGCAAAACGTTGGAACCCACAAAAACGAAATGGGAGGTTGGGGAACAACCCAGGAAGCCAAATCCGTTTTTGTAAAACGTCCAGGGTCCATTCGGGGCAAAAACGACCTCCCTCCTAGTCCCCAATTCGTGGCCTTCCTCTCCCAACTGTTATACCAGGAAAAAACGACTCCCCAGGCATGGAAAAAATGCAGGATTTTGATGAAAAACGTATATGGAAAAGGCCCAGCTAACTCCCACTGCGTGAATCCCTGAAGACTGCCCATTCCCCATGGCTTTGGGCACCATTTCGTGGGTGGTTTCTTGCCCCACAAGAAAAAACACGATTCCCCAAGTTGATGGCTTGCCCATGCACGAAAATGGCTTGCCCATACTCTTTCATTCCCAAGGCATTAACTGCCTTAACCAATTTCTTGGAAGAATTAAATGATTGGGTACATGAGACAAAATGGGTAGTTGGTGGTTTATGGGTTTACCCATTGACACATGGATTAATACCATTGGCTCAAGGGTTTGAATAATTTCCATCCCTATTCCTTGTAGAACCATGCCCCATCTCTTTTGTTGCATTGCATAGCCGGTTGTGGGTTTTTCATTAAAAATTCGTAATTACATGATGTCTTATATACATTGTGCCAATCTCGCACAAGAACCATAGGCATCTATTTTAATTGCCGATACATGAACGCTAAATCAATGGTGGGGGCCTTGGCCTTGAGCTCCTCACCATGATTAAATTACAATATTTACATCATTTACATTTTGATACAAAGGGGGTCAAAATAGGGACGTGACATACATCTAGGTTCTTGGGTGAGATACCCAACATGATATCTGTCTTCCTAAACTCGATGGTGTATTCTTGCACCCTCTGCCCCTGCCTTTGCTTGAAATAATGCCAATGGATCCATTGGTCCTCTACATACCCAATAGGTTAGAATTCGGACTTGATGATGGTTTTAAATCTCCCCCACTTATTTATTGTAGGATCACCCTCCAACCTAAGTGATTCCTTGTGGATTTCCCACCAGATTAATGCATGGCCCTCTAACTTCAGCCAGGAAAATGAGATCTTTTGATCCTCGACTATTTGATGGATACTAAAATAAACTTCTAACTGCTGCAACCAATGATTTAGTTTAGAAAAATGATGTCACCTTGATATGATGTGATGTCAACCTTCACTTCCATTTTTAAGAGACACTAGGAAGGAATATTGGTGCTAGAACTCAACTACTCTTTCTCATGATCTTTTGTTATTTCCTTTTTAGGGTCTCTTTTGTCTTCTAATTTCCCATATGATCAAAAATCTAGTTTAGAGGCTCCAAAATCCATGAAAGGTCTGAATTTGCTCTCTAGAGCCACCATAAGGATTGAAATCTTGTGTGAGATATTGACAACTTGTATTTCTAGTGTTGAAAATCGTTGCTTATAATCATCTTCTGCTCCTTGAATAGACTCATCCCCCATGGCTGGGATTTGAAGATTTTTTTTCACCAACAAATAGATCCTGCGATTACCCACAAAACCCAAATAAAAAATGCTCTGATACCAATATGATCTGTAAACTCCTATAGATATTTTGTTGGATCAATTCATCGCAACAAATCTTACAACTTAGTTTATTGTGTTAATTTAATTCCATAAAATACTGAATATAATGGAATTCAAAGGGAAATAACTGGAGAAAATATGTACACAATCCACACAATAACACAATATACCTTGGGTAAACCCATTTTGGGGAAAAAACCGACCACAAATGAGGACTATGCCTTGCTCTTCATATCAAAATGTAAATATAAAGGAAATGACACTCTCCATGGAGTTACCTATGACTTTATAGCCATAATGGCTACTACACGATGTCCTATCTCATCTGTTTTACTATAATATCCACTCTCGTGTTGTTTCTCAACTATGGAACAATACAATAACATTGAAAGAATGTAACCCCTACTTCTCCTACGACCTGATATTTAACATATCCCTATAATCATCTAGGGTTACTTTTAGGGTTTTTGCATGCCCCAACTCTAGATTAGGGTTAGGGTTTTGGAATTTCTATAATTTTCTTCAAAGTCCACATGTGACTAACTCCACATGTGCAAGAAATGAGAGCTGGCATGGAATCCACTTGATACCATGGTGGTCAACTTGCAGGATGCATAACTTCTTCATACGGACTCTGATTTGAGTGATTCTTACACCGTTGGAAATCCACGATGTGTAGAATGTAAAATTTTGGTCCACGTGTTTTTTTTTCTTCCAAAAATTGATGTTTAAGCCCTCAAAATGGCCCTGGAATCTTTCAGATAGTTTTTTTTACCCCAACAATGAAAAGTGAGACCTACCCTTAAAATGGGAACTACAAGCCAATTCATCCAATCTTCTAACCTTGAAAGCTCTAAATAGGTGACATATTATATATTGATCCATTTCACATCACCCCCTTTATTTACTAGTGTCATGTTGGAACCATCTCAGATACTGGTACATCGCTTCTTCCCTTTGTATCACCTCTATGTACATTAGGTGAGTATGCTCCCCAATCTGGAATGGGATTCGGAACACATATAGACATGGAATATATATCTCCACGAGGACATCACTTTTAAATAGATGCTTAAGATTTTGAATAGACGCTTAATTTGTGACTGATTTTGTAAATTTGAATTTCTTATTGTTGAGAAAAAAATACCTTTCTCATGCTTACTTATGCTTATTAGTTGTTAGTCCTATATAAGCAATGATCAATAGATGTTTGAACCCATGATTTCTCAACATAATGAAAGGTGGTGTTTGTATGTTCTTTTTTTTGCCATTGATATTTATATTCCTAGAGATAAGCAATGATCAATATATGTTTGAACCCATGACTATTGGGTAGAATGCAAGGTGATGTTTGGGCGTTCTTTGTTTTTCCATTGGTATTGCTAGTCATAGAGATAAGTATTGATCAACATATATTTGAACCTATGACTGCTGGGAATAATGTAAGGTGGCATTTGGATGTTCTTTGTTTTTTCATTGGTATTGGAGTCAAATGAGGAATGGATCTACAAACATGTGTTTATATATAATTCCCATTCTAGTGTGTCTTTAAATCTCTATTGGCTTGTGCCTAAACCTTTTAGGCGATTACTAATTTATGAATGTGCTCATTTTTTATGTCTTATTGGTAGCTAGAGCATTGTAAATAATGCTCTCATTCTATGGTAAAAATTGTCGAGAATCTTATAATTGGAAGTCTCATAGGGTGTAGTTGTGCATAATATGCGCAAATGTGCTTATACATTATTTATATAGAAATTTCACGACCAATCAGGAATAATAAAGACGTGAGCGTTTCTACATGAATATTTTCCATGTGATACCAAACATAATCCTGTGACCAATTGCAAGTGAGAGATTAAAGTGACATGATATTTATAAAAGAAAAGAGGTCAAGTTAGTGAGGTAGTCCTAGTTTAGCTCAATTACAAAGGTCACAGTAGAGAGTGTATAAAGCCATGAATATGCACCTAATAAATGATGGAAATATATGCACAAGAATATCATTGTGGTTGAGTATACCCCAAGAAAATGCAAAAGGCATTGTGTGTGTATAGGTTGTGGGTTGTGACAAGTGTTTGAAAAAATGATTGAATCCTTTCTCCATAAAATCTTAAACAATTGACATTGGTGGCCCACAACTCACTGGACAAGGTTTGGAATCCACTACCATTGTCGAGACTAATATGACACCTGCAAATAAATTTTTGTTGGGCTAATATTGAGGTAAAGAAAGATGGGTGCAATGGACACAAGGGATTTGCAATTTATTACCAACAACCCATTGTCGGGTCTAGAATTAGGGGCAATGGTTTGAAATGTTTTCCAAGCCACAAAAGTTTAGCATAGCAATTTAGCATTGCAATGTCAACAACAACATGAATTGGCTCAGCAAAGGAAACTAGTATTTCAAGTAATGGGCCAACCCACACACAAATACATGTGATATATGGATGGTGAGATCCACACCGTTTGCTCCAATTTTCCAATTTGTTTTAGGAACATAATTCAAAAAATCATTCACCTAATTCATCAAGCATTTGCTACTATGTAGTCTATCTCTTCTATTTATATTATTTCACTCACTTTTCCATGCCATGCAAACACTTTAATTAATAATGTATATATATATATATGGGAAAACAAGTTAAATAAGGTAGGATTAGCCACTTTGTAGTTAAACACGTATTTCCACGTAGTCTTGTTTATCTCTTACTTCCTATTTTAATTGGTTCTATTTATATTATTTTTACTCACTTTTCCATTACTATAAGTTCCATGCAAACACTTTAATTAATAATGTATGTATATATATACATGGGCAAACAAGTTTCCATTACTATTTAAGTTCCATGCAAACACTTTTATTAGTAATATATATATATATGGGCAAACAGGTTATATAAAGTAGGATAAGCCACTTTGTAGTTGATGGTAGTGTACTAATTTTAGGAGTAGTCTATTTATTCTATGTTTTCGACTTTACGGTGAGTTTTGGTAGGAATATGGTGTTTTGGGGAAAATCCAAATTTCTATGTGTTTAAATTGTATTTTTGAATCCATGAATAGATTCAACACCCTCAAATACCCCAATGACACCCAAATTAGGCAATTTCCATAGCTAATATATCTGATTATAAGATTTTTTAAAGATTTCCAATGGATTTAGACTACACCCTAATTTTATTCCTATCACATTGACTCATTGAATTTCACAAAGGAAAGAGACAACACCGTTGAAGTTGTTTGAATTCATGTGGGATGTAAGTTCTTTTTAAGGTTTCATAATAGAAACATAAGTAATGGAAAAATGAGGAAGTGATAATTTAACGTTGTATTTATTTTAGCAAATTTTTATATGTTGGTGATTTTGGATAAGAGGTTAAATTGCGATCAATATAGTATTTGATCTCATGTATAGGATTTTGGCTAAATGTTATAGAAAGTTTATGATCTCATTGGAGGAAGCCTCAACAATGATCAAAACGATTATCGACTTTCTTGTGGATGTTATTTAGGTTGAAACTGCCTTTTGGGAGAAAGACCTAAAACTATGTTTGATTGGCTAGGGGTTGATATTTCTTGAGCATAAGGAATTAGGTTAATGATCCAAGATTTAAAGGCATTTGGAAAGAGTGAAATTCTACTACCTTATGGACCACAAACATATTGTTTTAAGGGGCATGGTTTTCCTCGAATAATGGTGATGATCTAACCTACATTTGGAGATAACAATCAATGATATTTGTCCTCACTATCAATTGACAATCAAGTTATGATAAAATTTCCATCTTCAAACAAACAAACTTAAGTTGGGAAAGTATAAACTCCAAATTCAATTATGGTATCCAAGTCGCTCAAGTTTTCCCTTTGATCCATTTGAGACACTATACACTGCACCATTGGGTTGTGTTAATCAATACAAAAATAGTCATTAAACCCAAGTTGTCAAACCTTTCATAACAACCACATATATACCAATCTTTCTCTTCAACACATACTATAGCAAATGATATTCACATTATCACTAATTAGCTAATAAAAACAAATGAATATGCCACAAAGTAGTTAGTTCCTACCCAATATAGAAACTAAGTTCCAGGTTAAATATTTAAGTTGAAGAAGTAGAAGAAAAAATCATAAATGATAAAAAAATGAAAAAATATTAGCTTTGTTAGCAATAAAATAAAATTAAAATGTATAAAATTGGTCACATCACAATCAAAACATGGCATGGGAAGTGACAACAATTTTTAAAAGTAAACAAAAGTTAACAATGACATGAAAAATCAAATGATATTAACATGATAACTAATTACCTAATAGAAACAAATGAATATGCCACAAAGTCATTAGTTCCTACCAAATATAAAAAATAAGTTTTAATTTGAAAACGTAGAAAAACCATAAATAATAAATATTAAATATTAAATTTATTACATAATCAAGTAATTGTCCTCACAACAAAATTAAATAAAAAAATGTATAAAATTGGTCACATCGCAATCAAAACATGGCATAGGAAGTGAAAACAAAAATTGTAAAAAAAATTGAACAATGACATGAGAAAATCAAAACAAGGCATGGGAAGTGACATCAATTTTTAAGTTAACAATGACATGAGAAAGCTTCCATATGAAAAAAATCCGAAAATAAAATTTTAATGTTAAAAACAAAAAAAAATAGTTTTGGAAAAACCAAACTATTTATACATGTAAGCCAAATAAATCCTTATGTATCCAAAAAATGAAAAAGTCAAATTATTCTTTAAATTGAACCATATATGAAGGTAACAACTTAAATACTAAGGTGCCTTCCAATAAAGCTAAAATATTAGATAGGTTTTTAATCAACGAATGAACTATCCAGGTGGCTGCTAACATCAACCAATGGGTTGGGTTTGGAGGTGATTCAAATCATTTCCCCATTTTCTTGGAGGTTGTATTGGGCCAACCGAGGCCTTATAGTCCCTCCAAGTTTCACTCTATTTGGATTGAGGATGATGGATTTATCCATGGTAAAGAACAAGTGGGTTCCCTATGATGGAACTCGAAGAGTATGTGCAACTATCCAATTTCTTCATAACCTAAAGATTATTAAATCTGAATCAATGAAATGGGATGTAGAGAGAAGGAAGCTTTTGCATTTTGAATTGAGAAATATTGAATTAGTCTTGGAATCCTATTACTCTTCACATATAGATGGCTACAAGTCTTTGGCTCAGAAGAGGGAGGTTGCATATTTGGAATCAATGAAAAGGAAAATTCTCAATGAGAATGAGGTTGGCCAAAGACTAAAAGAAGCATACTATGGTTAAAAAATGGTGATGACAATACAAAGTTTTTCCATAATTTTGTTAACCACGGGAAGAACAAAAAATCTCTCCATCATCTCAAGGATGAGAACGGGGTCAATGTTTCGGGTTTCATAAATATGGCAGAGGTAGGTGTAAATAACTTCAATGGACTTTTGCAGGAAGATGTTAGAGCTCCAGTCGATCAGATGATGAGAGTTACAACCCTCTATCCTTCCTTTGTTAATGATGAGCAAAATAATGATCTTCTGGAAGAAGTTTCTTTGGACGAACTAAAGGAGGCAGTTCATAGCTCACAAAAAGATAAAATCCAAGGGCCTAATGGTTGGTGTGTCAAGTTCTTCACTTCCTTTATAGAGCTATTCGAATTAAACCTTCTCAAAGTTATTGAAGAATCCATAGTTAATGGATGAGTACTTGAAACATTTAACTCAAATTCCATTATTTTCATCTCTAAATATGATAAAGCAAGAAATATGGAATATTATAGACCAATCTCTTTATATAACTACATTTCTAAGCTGATTGCTACAATTATTTCTAAAAGGATTAAACAACTTCTATCTTCAGCTGCCTCTCAGGCACAATTTGTTTTTTTGGCTGGCACACAAATACAAGATGCCAATGGTATAGCACAAGAAGTTATGAACTCAACAAAAGTTAATCATTTGCATGCCATGATATTGAAGGTATATCTTTCTAAATCCTATGATAGAGTCAACTAGCTCTATTTGAGACTTTTCTTGCTCCAAGTTGGGTTTGATCCACAGGTGGTGAATTAGGTCATGTCTTGCGTAACCTATGTTTCTTTTGTTGTTTTAATCAACGATTCAAATTATCCTTTTTTAGACCAAGCAAAGGTCCCCTTCAAGGATTCCCATTAGCCCCCATTTTGTTTATCTTGGTGGTGGAGGGGTTGAGAAAAATAATATTTAATGCTAAAAAGAGTGGTTCTTTTAGTGTTGTTTTTGTTGGTGGGCCTATTTTTTTTACTCACTTGTATTTTGTTGATGACATCCTATTTTTTATGAAAGGATCTCCTAGGGAATTTGTTCTGCTACATGATTTTTTAAACCTATTTGTGGATGCACCTAGTACGGTTTACAACATTAGGAAATATCTTGTCTCCTTTCATAATATTGATCAAGAGGATGTCGACTGGATTTGTCAACAAGTAGCTTTTCCTTTAGCAGATGCAGAGATTGGTCTCTGATACTTGGGTTTTGTTCTTAAACCCAATGCTTATAAAAAAAGAGAATGAGTTTGGTTAATTGGAAAGACTAAAAACATATTCCATCTTTTGGTACAACATCTAGCTTAGCAAAGGTGGGTGATTGATCCTGGTTAAGTTTGTACTAGAATCAATTCTAGTTTTTTTGGTATCTTTAGCCTATGTTCCAACTGGTATATTCGATCATATCAGAAATATTAGTTATAATTTTATTTGGAAGGGATGTAAAGAAGGTTATTCCATGCAATGGGATTCTTGGATCAACTTAGCTTGGCCCAAGGACATGGGTGGATGGGGTCTCAAGAACCATTCTTGTTTTGCTAAGGCCCTAATAGCTAAAGGGTTTTGGAGAATTCTAAAGGTTGAGGGTTTATGGGTTCCATTATTCTATAATAAATATATAGCCCCATTAATTGTGGAAGAATGGTTCAAGAGTAGAGAGAAATATACTAGGAATGTATCCATCATTTGGAATACAATGATTAAGGACTTTGCAAAAGTTGGTGATAGGTTAGAGTGACACATTGGTAATGGAAGGAATGTCAGAGTGGGTTTTGATACATGGATTGGTTTTGGTGAGGAACTGTAATGTACCAATTAGATCTGATGATACACTAACTAACTCTCCTACAAGACTTAAGGAAAAACAATGAACTCTTGTGACTTGTCTAGATGTAGGGAGGAAAAATCAAACAATTCTGGAAGGGATGGGGATCATGCTAGATGATAGAAATTTTTCACAATGTATTGGGACCATTAATGTTTCAAACATCAGCTAGGATGAAGTCTACTCCAAGGCTCCTGGGAACCCCATCATATGCAAACTAGAACTTCAACTATGCACTACCTAAGAACCAATGGTGAAGGATTTTGACTTAGGAAGGATTGAAAACATTAAATGATAGTAAAATATTATCTTAGGTTTGCTCCATCAATTTTGATGAAGTTATGAGTATTTTTCACAATCAAACAAGTAAAATTGTCTCCCGGGATTGCACAACTAGTCAAACTTTAGGATTTTCCAAATAGTGAGAGAAGGCTTCCAATTCTTTGTTTTAGACATGGAATGAGTATATTGGCATGTTAAGTAAAACATCAAATGGAAATATTTCAATTTGTATTTGTGGAAGTTCATTTATTAATTAAAAAATGAAAACTATCTATTTTTCATCACAATCTAGACTAGGTGCAAAAGATGAATATGAAAGGAAGAATTTTCTTTATTCAAACTGTAAAATGGAATTCATAGGTTCAACTTTACATCAGTAACAACCATTAGTATCTGAAATACATCTCATTTACTCTCAAGAAATAATTACATGAGAGGAGGAATTCTCCATCATAGAAAACCAGAAATAACGGGGAATTCAAATGGGAGGCTCTCTAATCTCTGCAAAAAAACTCGAATTCACTGGACCAGAATTTAGGACATGAAATAAACTCAATTATGAATATTGGATTTCATCATTCTCTCAGAAGAAGCAGGGGCACATCTCCCAAGTCACAGAGGCACAATTGCACTCAATTCAATTCTCAAACCATCAAAAGATGGGCTATTGGTGCACACTCATATTTAGGGTGACTTGTGGAGCAATTAAACTAGACTAATGCGCCCTCATGGAGTGGATAAGGTTGGCTTGTTTTCTGCTTTATATTTTTCCTTTGATTTCTGCTTTTGCCTTTGATTTCTACTTTTTCTTTTTCTTTTTCTTTTGCTTTATCTCGCTTTTGATTTTTTATCCTGCTTTTTCCTAATTTTTTACCGTATCCTACTTTTATGCTTTGTCCTTCTTTTTCCCTTCTTTTCTACCTTATCTTTCTTTTTTTCTTTGCCTTGTTTTTTCCTGCTTTTCTACCTTATCCTCCTTTCTACTTTTATTTTCTTTCTGCTTTATTCTGCTTTTGTTGAGCTTTGCTTCTTTTCTGCCTTGTGCTATCTTTTCTTTCTTTTTCCCGATTTTCCTAGCTTTGGCTACTTTCATATTTTCTTATCTTGCAAGTTACCTCTTGGTAAACCTTATACTCTAATGCGTCCTTGTGGAGCGTTATCCACTTATTCTATTGAAATAAAATATCTATTAATGAAAAATAATTCTCATCAAGTGCATTTCAAATTTAGGAAAATAAAATCAACATCCTCTAATTAATTAATTCTTGTATTCTCAAAATTAACCCCAAGTAAATGAGATTTTCTCCTCAACCCAAGGGATTGATTGGGTTAGTAACTCAATCCAACGATCATCAATGAGGGGACATGACACTCCTACCCTCCCAATATTGCTTATCCTCAAGTAATTTCAATCTTGGATGATGTAAGATGTGTTCTCCTACCCAAGTAGAATCCTCACTAGGTAGCCCTTCCCATTGCACCAAATATTCTTTAATGATTTTGCTTCTTAACTTCCTTTCTCAGACCTCCAAAATATTCTCTATAACTAACACCAAATTTCTCACATCATCGAGGGGAGGAAACTCTTTTGAAACTTTAACTTGCTGCCCTATTTCCTTCTTCAAACAAGAAACATGGAAAACATTGTGAATTTTCCTTTATGGAGGCAATTCTAGCTCATATGCCACTTCACCAATCTTCTTTAGGATTTTGTATGGACCATAGAACCTTGGTTGAAGCTTCTTAGCTCCCTTATACTTAAATGAGGATTTTCTATAGGGATGAAACCTCAAATAAACCATATCTCCTACTTGGAAGGTTCGCTCCACTCTTTGTCTATTTGCACTCACTTTTTTCCTATTTTGTTCTACTAGCAAGTTGTCCTTGAGAGTCCTGAGTATGTCTTGACTCTCTTCTAGCCAATCCTTTTCCTTATGTGTCTTGCAATCACCAAATATCATATAATCAAAAGTGGGTGCATTGTATCGATATAGGGCCTTGAATGGTGACATTCCAATTGATAGATGAAAAGTGGTGTTATAACAAAACTCTCCCAGGTGTATCCAAGTAGTCCACATTGAATTTTGCTGATCGGTAACATAGTTTCTTAGGTACCCTTATAGCCATTGGTTCACTCTCTCTGTTTGACCATCTATATGTGGATTGTAGCTTGTACTCATTACCAAACTTGTTCCCACCAACTTGAACAATTCTTGCCAGAAATGGCTAGTGAACTTACTATCTCTATCACCGATGATATACTTGGGCATGCCATGAAGTTTGAAGACTTCTTTGATGAAAATTTCAGCCACTTGGCTAGATACAATACTAGTTGTGACAACAAAGAAATTTGCATACTTGGTTAGTCAATCAACCACAACAAAAATACTTTCTTTACCTTGGATTTTGGGGAGTCCGGTGATGAAATCCATCGATACACTTTCCCAATTATACTTAGGGATAGGAAAGGGTTGTAGGAGTTCATATGGATGTGTACTACTTTATTTTTCTGACATGACACACATACTTTAACATACTCCATCACTTCCTTCTTTAGGCCCTTCCAAGAGAACCTTTCCCTCACTTTCCTGTATGTATTCAAAAACCCCGGATGCCCTGGTAGGGGCACATCATGGGCAGCCTCTAGGATGTTCTTTTTTAATGAGGAATATGGAACCAAGAAAATTCTATCCTTATAATAGATTAAATCATTAAGTATTTTGTAAGAATAATCATGAATTAGTCCATCAAATAAATCACAAACAAATTGATTCTTTGCATACTCTACTTCTAGCTGTGCCTTCCAGTCATCATGAAACTTCATCAATGCAAGTACTGGTTTCCTAGAGAGTGCATCAGCTACAATATTCATCTTACCCTTATTTTATTCAATCTCAAAGTAAAAATCTTGGACCTTACTTACCCACTTTTGTTTCCTATCATTCAAATCCTTTTGTGACAGGAAGTGTCTCAAGCTATTATGATCAGTTTTGATGATGAAATTTACCCCCACAAGATATGTTCTAAACTTGACTAGTGCCTGCATGATGGTTAGCATCTCCTTGTCATAAAATGAGTATAACCTCTCATGGGGATGAAACTTCCTAATTTCAAAGGCTATGGGATTCTTTTTTTCCATCAAGACAACTCCAATCCCACTTCCCGAGGCATCACATTCAAGAATAAAAGGTTGACACAAATATGGAAGTGCAAGAACAAGACAAAGTTCTACTCACTACCTCTTTCAATATCTTGATCGCTTGTTCAGACTCCTCTAACCAACCAAAGGCTCATTTCTTAGTGAGATCTGTCAATGGAGATGTTAACTTTGAAAATCCTTTGACAAACATTCGGTAATATGTACGCAAACCAATGAACCCTCTCAATTCAGTAATATTTATTGGGCTTGGCCAATCCAGAATTGCTTGGATCTTCTCCATGTGAACCTTAACTCCTCCTTTCCCAATCACATGACCAAGGTATAAAATATTAGTCATTCCAAATTCACATTTGGACATTTTAGCATAAAATGATTGATCTGCCAAGATAGTTAGAACAATTTCGGAGTGATGCAAATGCTCCTCCCAAGTTCTACTATAAATCAGAATATCATCAAAGAAAACAAGAACAAACTTACGGAGCTGCTTGTTAAACATTTTGTTCATGCAAGATTGAAAGGTTTCTGGTGCATTAGTTAGGCCAAAAGGCATAACTAAAAACTCAAAGTGTCCATAATGACATCGAAAGGATTTCTTCTAAATGTCCTCCTCCAACATTCTGAATTGATGGTAACCAGAGCGAAGGTCAATCTTTGAAAAGTATTTGGATCCATGTAGTTCATCCATAATTTCATCAATCCTTGGAATAAGGAATATGTTCTTGATGGTCTTTTTTTTAGAGCTCTGTAGTCTATACAAAAGCGCATGCTCCCATCTTTCTTCTTGAAAAGGACTATCGAGGATGCAAAAGGGATTGAGCTTGGTCGGATGAACCCCAAGTCAAGCAATTATTTGATGGTTCACTCTATCTCATCCTTAAATATTTTTGGATGCTTGTAAGGATGGACTTTGATAGGTGATGTGCCTATCTCCAATTCTATTTTATGCTCCACTCCTCTATCAGGTGGCCTACCATGAGGAAGGTGTTAGGATATTTCAATACTCCATCCTTGTCCTACCTAGCATTATTTATTTTTCCCAATTGTTGATGATGTCATTCCCCCCTAGTGGTGTGCAAATGTCATCCAGGATACATCTACCACCTTCTAATCCCTACATGCATCATTTTAGGATCACTTCAGTCATTTCCCTATTTTATAAGAGCCTACTGAGTGTTCCAGTGCAGTCCACCTGATTTATCTAACTCTTGTGGGGGGTTAGAGCTCTGGATGCCACTGATTGTACTCTCATGATCCCTTTTCTGACTGCCATGCATGAAAGAATCACTATTGACTTCAGTTAACTGAGTTTAGGTTCAGTTCAATTGACTTTGAGTGTTCCAGACAACTCCAGTGGTGATAATCCCTATGCTAGACCAACTGAGGTTCGAATTATCTTGCATGATTCGAATTCTCTCCATTGTAACATAATTTTTTATTATACTAATTATTGGAACATGTGACATTATTCTGCTCCTCTCTGAGTTCTGCTGCATTATTATTATTCTTCTCTTTTTTACTGCAGTTTTCACTCTTCTTCAATTTTTTTTCTCATTCTTTCTTTTTGAGGTATGCCTAGCTCTTTAGATCTGCTGTGACATAGAATTTCACATGGTATCAGATCCATTTGAGCTAATAGGTTGAGCAGCTTCTTTTGGTAGTCCACCATAATCCTCTGGATTTCCACAACAAATTCTGGTGTCATTGCATTGAATTCATTGGAGAAATCTAATGAGGTCTAGCCAGGTGTGAAGGATCTAGATAAAAGTGACTACTGTCCTAAAGCAGTGCTTATTAGTATTCTACCTCCTTATTGAGATTTTTTTTTGCAGGTTATTCAAATTTTTTGAGTGCAGCAGCAATTACAATAGTTTTCGACAGTTGCAACAGTTACAACAGTTTTCTGTAGTTGCTGCAATTTTTTGCAGTTGCAGCAATTTTTCTGCAGTAGCAGCAGTTTCACCTTGTATTCGCTCCAGTAGTTGTAATGGACAATTCGAACTCTTCTCTCTCTCCCAGTATCCTGACACCATTCAATTATCTTGATTGGAGGGTTGATATGCATATGGTATTGTGCAACAAATCACTATACAGGGTGACAATGGGAAAGGATCCTAAACCACATTCAACTATGGAGAAAACGAAGTATCTGAATAGATTAGATGAAGCATTTGGTTTCATGTGTATCATATTTCCAAAGATATACTCTTCCACATCGAAGGATTGAAGACTCCAAGAGATCTATGGTTGAATTTAGAGACCCTCTTTGGTAAACAAGATGAGCTAAGAGGCCATATTCTAGAAAATGAGTTGATTCCTCTACATTCGAGCAGTTTCGAGACCATTCAACAATTCTTTTTAAAATTCAAATTTATGGTGATGCAATGCAAGAATTTGGCATTGAGAAGAAGGATGAGTAGCTGGTGCTATCCATTCTGAGCAAGCTAGGTCCTGATTTCTTCATCTTTGTCTCCACCTTCCATTCTGGGTGAATTTCAATCCCTGGTTGGAAGATATCGTCCTTAGTGTTTTCACTGAATCTCTCATCCAAGAACAAGATAATTTGATCCAGATGGGCGCCTTGAAGGCCTCCAAATATCAATCTCTTATGGCTGGAGAAGAAAAAAGTGTGAATGGGAAGGGGAAGCACAAGGGAAAGGATAAGGGGCCATCTGAACCCAAGCTTAATTCCAATTCAAGTCCATCAAAGGGATCCTCCAGCTCTAAGAAGGAAAAATAGAAGGGATTTGATAAATCCAAGTGTTCCTATTGCAAGAAAGGAAACCACCCAGAGAGATATTGCATGCAGAAGAAGATAGATCAGTTGACCAAGCTTCTTGAACAACACAACATTGACTCCCAAAAGGTGCAAGAGAGACTGATTTTGGAAGTGATTCTGATGGTCATGAGAGATGCCATGCACTGAAGGATGGATTGTCAAAATTACAATCCATCCTCATAGATTCAAGAGCCTCCAACCACATGGTTTCCTCCAGAGAATAATTTTATTCTCTATATCTCAAAGATGGTCTGATTATTCACAGGGAGGCAACTCTCAGATCTCTAATGAAGGGAAGGGCACAATACATATGGAGCATGACAAGTTCAAGAATGTTCTACGTGTGCCTTCTTTGTCCGCAAATTTGTTGTTTGTATATCAGATGACTCACACAGGTTCACTGAAGAAAGTGGTCTTTGGTCCTAACAAAGTTTAGATTGCAGAGATCTCCACTGAGAAAATTATAGTGAAAGGGTTTGCAGACCATGCCTCGAAGGAATATGAATTCTCACATTTGTTTCCATACTCTCTGCCTACCCCATCGGAATCTGATGAAGATCAGAGTGGTACCTATTCTAATGAAGATCAATATCAAGATCTTGGTGTTGAGAATAAATCTCAAGGAGATTCAAACTCAGATCCAGATCCAACACATGCTCCCAATCCATGGCCAAGGCCAATATGGGCTCACAAAGTCCTTGTAGCTTTTGGGAACACAGTTGGGGATCCATCTGACCATAGAACCACCAAATCTTAGTATCATGCAAAACTTGCACTATGTCATGCAGATCCACTTCTCTCAGAGAGGTGCTGCATGATGGTGGAGATTTATCATAATCTCTTGGATAGACATGCCATGGGGGATCTACAACTAGGAAATAATATCGGTTGTCTGAAAAAAGGTACTCAAAGGTTCATGATTTGGACCACAATGAGACATTCACTCCAGTAGCAAAAAGGGTTCCTGAAAGACTTGTTTTGGCAAATACAACTTCTACACAGTGGGAGGCACATCAGATGAGCAGATTGAAATATAGCACCATCATTTATATCCTACTGAGGAACGTCTTGCCAATATTTTTGCAAAGGATTTCACCGAGGAAATTTTTTTCCTTCTCTGCTTAGCATGAAGGTTCTTTGAGTTCCCTATTGCTATGAGGGGGGTATTTTTCCCATGAGGTTTTCCCCCATTTCCTTGTTTCATGGACAATTCTTTATTTTTTATCATTTATTTGATTGTATGGGTGACCTTTGGTCTTAGTAACCAGGGCTTAGGATGAAAAGTATGGATTAATGGGGGTGTTAGGATATTTCAATACTCCATCCTTCTCCTACCTAGCATTATTTATTTTTCCTAGTTGTTGATGATGTCATTTTCCCCCTAGTGGTGTGCAGATGTCATCCAGGATCCATCTACCACCTTCTAAGCCCTGCATGCATTATTTTAGGACCACTTCAGTTAGTTCCATATTTTATAGGAACCTATGGAGTGTTCCAGTGTAGTCCACCTGATCTATCTGACTCTTGTGAGGGGTTAGAGCTCTGGATGCCACTGATTGTGGCCTCATGTGCCCTTTTTTGACTGGCATGCATGACAGACTCACTATTGCGCACTCCTTAGTCAGTTAACTAATTATGAATTTAGTTAACTGAGTTTAGGTTTAGTTCAGTTGAATTTGAGTCTTCCAGAGAACTCCAGTGGTGATAATCCCTATGCTACACCAACTGAGGTTCGAATTCTCCTGCATGATTCGAATTCTCTCCATTGTAACATCATTGTTTACTATACTAATTATTGGAACATGTGACATTATTCTGCTCCTATCTGAGTTCTGCTACATTATTATTCTTCTACTATTTTTTACTACAGTTTTCACTCTTCTTCAAATTTTCTGCTAATTCTTTCTTTGCGAGCTATCCTCAACTCTTTAGCTCTATTGTGACATAGAATTTCAAAGAAGGTCCCCAAACACCTTCTCATGCTTTCTTCTCTATGCTTTCGGATACAGTGCTACCTCCAAAGAGGTGCCTTTAGTATTGATTAGGCACTTTGTATCCCATTCAATGTATCCATGCCTCAATATGGATCTCATACTATGCATAGACACAACTTGCTTTGGGTAGGTGTTGACCCCCCTCAATACTACCTCCTTTCCACCTTCATCTTGGAATCTCATATTAGGGACTTTGTAGTATATGGTGTGATTCCCAATAGAATACAACCATTTTACTCCCAAAACCATATTAGTATCAGCCACATTTACAACATAAAATCTATCTGTCACAGTGTAATCTCCTATACTGACTTGCAATTTAGGAATCCATCTAGAACAATCCATAGAATGATTACTTGTGATTATGAAAGTGAAGCCTTTGAACTTCTTAGTGGGAAGATTTCTTCTTTGCACCAAATATGAATCAATGAAGTTGTGTGTCGCTCTTGCATCCACCAACACGGTGACAGATTTCCCTTACACCACTCCTTTTAATCTGAGAGTGTGGAAGCGAGGCACTCCTGACAATAATGCAATTTTGATAGCCTATGAAGGAGGATCTTCTTCAAAAGTCTCATAGGCCACTTATGCATCTACTGGGGCCTCTTCTTCTTCCTCTTTGGGTTCTCTCTTTGAATAGACTTCAATATAGTGAGATTTCCCCTTAGCACACATGTGTCCCGAAACCCATGGTTCCTGACAAGTGAAACAAAACTTCTTTCTTCTCAATTCATCCCGATCTTTGGAGAAATTGTCCTTCTTAAAGTTTCCAGAAGGACTCTTCATCGGTGGCCTTTGATTCTTGAATTGAGCTGGAATAGTAGTTCTAGGAGGAGCTCTTGTCCTTGGAATATCATCTTGCAAGTATCTTGTTCTATTCAGTGCATCTTGCAAAGTAGAGGGTCTGTAGGCCTTCGCCAATCCTTTCAAAGGATATGTTAATCCTTCAAAGAACAGAAGGATCAGGAGATATTCATAGATATCAGTGACCATCACAGCCAACTTCTGGAACTCAGATATGTAGGCCTCAAGATCTCCAGTTTGCTTCACATGCGCCAACTCTCGGAAAGTGATTTCAGGGTCTCTTCTTGTGAAATCTTCATAAGTGGTCACTTGATCATGTCCAATTGTCTTCATGCCATGAAACCACCAATAATTGGATTCCCCATCCAAGTATAGAATAGTCATATTGATGGCATCTCTCTCGACCATTGGATTTAACTGAAAATATGTGTCTACCTTCTGGATCCATGAACTAGCAGTGCACTTTGATGAGCATTCTTCAACTCATAATTTTGGTTAGGAATCTGAAATATTCCTCTTGGATTGGTATTGTACTTAGCATCAAAAATATATTTGAATGGAATATCTCTTCTACATTGTTGGAGAGAACTTCCGCAGCATTTAGGAAGCTGCTAATTTTGGGAAGGATAACTAATTTTGGAGAGAAAGTACCAATTTTGGCGGTAAGACAAAGATATCGCCGTAGCGCAAATTCCGGCGGGAATCACGGCGATAGGTACAGAAAAGTCAAGCAGGTGGTACAAAGAAGAGGCCGAAGGGAGAGCTCAACCACCGCAATAAAGGCGCCGAAGATGAAGAGAGGGTTCAGCTACCCTCATAAAGACTAAGGACTACAGTCAGCGTTGCTTGAACCAAGAAGAAGCGACGGGCCGATGCATTAAAGACTAAGGACTACAGGAAGCGGCGACGAGACAGAAGGCGGCCATGGAAGTACAGCCAGTTGACTGTAAGTGGTTAGGGTTGAGTCACTGTTGGGATAAGGCCCACAGTTTTGTAACTGCGATGAGACCTTCGGGCCATCTATATATAGGAGTCTTTTTATATGATAAGGGGTTGGCCACATAGTGATAGAGACATCAGGTAGAGGCTAGTCAAGCCTTTTGTTGTTGCAGAGTCTGAACATCCCTGAGAATACAAGGGCCAACCTGTTGAGAGATAGTGCAATCCGCAGGGATTGTGAGAGAAAGAGAGTGCATTGTAAAAGACAGGAAGAGAAAAGAGGTCTATAGAGAAGGGCTCCCACTAAGGTGGAGTTTCCCAGAAGACCCTTGTTGTAAAGAGTGGAACGGAACTGTGTTTATTCTTCAGAGTTGTAAACAAGAACCGCAGTTCCCCTGGGCGTAGTTCTCGCCCTGGGAGTAACAGCGTGCTTATCTAAGTCGCACTATTGTATTTGTGTAGCTGCTGCTCTCATTCACTTGTCTGTGTTATATATGAATGCTTCATTCTGTTATAAGTAATGTACATGGTCGTCAGTTTAACTTCTGAATGATGTATAATAATTGTGATAATCATAGCTACCCACATAGCAACTAGATAATTGTTAAACAGAGGATAATGTGCGAGTATGAACTGAATGTAAGTCATGAATGGTCTACTTAGACACTGCTCAAAGTAATATTCTACTTAGTTACGTTGTTGCGAGATATCAAGGGTCAAGTTCATTAGCGAGGGTTATGCTTGGAGACTGAATGTTGTTGCTAACTGCAGTACCAGGATAAGGATAGCTGAGACCACCTATTAATCCAGGAAGCGGTCAAAGTTCACTTACCGCAGGAACTAGAAGGGGAAGATATCGCGCCTACGATATCTTAGGTATCGCTAGACGGTTTCACATAGGGGGAGGACTTATCGCATCCCCTGCGTAATGCGATAAGACAGAGGCGTAGCCGGAGTAATGGAATGAGATAGACAGCTCCTGTGAAAGGGGTTAAGGTGGGTTTAAGCACCCTGGATGCCTCGGAACTTGGCTGAGGACACTTGAGTCTTCTGCCTCCCATTAGAATCACTTCGGGTGAGACTTCAGGTTGCCTCTGCGACCTGTTGCCGAAAGGGCCAGTGAGCTAAGGGTTCTGTTGGTCTAAAAGATTACCGCAAGCCCGGGTCTGCTAGAAAGGAGGAAGAGAGATCAACAAATGGTTCCGTTGCCGGTTTGAACACATTGAGCTGATGTTCTGTTGGCATCCTACCAAGCAAGAACTTAACCAGTGGGTTGAGTCAAAAGAAAGAGAGTTTGCTGCAAAAGAAAACAAGAATCCTAGACTGAGCACTGAGGCTTGGCTACAGAAGCACATTTTTACAGATCTCCATGAGATATTCTTCGTAACTTATGCTATTGAGTTATATGGTTGGTTATCAAAGCTTGCTGACAACAGCGGTGTCAAGAAGAATCGAGAAGTTGTCTGGACAGCAGAGCTGAGTCAGACCTTGAAAGGTGTCGATAACCCCATCTCACGCGCAGTAGACTTCTGGCTTGCGAGTCTGCTGGAAGGCTTCATCACAGAGTTCGCGGTTGATCAGAGAAAGAGTTTCAGCGCAGCAGAACGGTACTTCTTCAAGGGTTATCGCGGTAAGTACCTAAATTCTCTAAGTCTGTCCATTAAGCAATTACTATATGAAAAAGGAGTACTGGATATACTCTCAGATGAATAGTAGCATGATATTGTAATGTCAGTAGACTCTGAAAGTGATTACGAGTATCTTGGACATACACATAGTGGTAAAAGATATAGAGTCAACGATTCATCTTCTTCTGAAGAAGACAGCTCAGATCACCCGAGACAGCAGAGTCAGAACCCTAGGACTCCTCAAAAGCCAGTCGGAACTCAGAATAATCCCGCAGGAACCCCGTCCAGTAGCTCTTATACAGCGAATACTGCCGCTACACCCTCCACATCTACACAGCCGAGTGGTAGTCATACAGCAAACCAGAACCCACCATCTAGAAACAGAATGGGAGATGATATGAATCTACCAACATTCAAAGGTACAGGGTCGGAGGACCCTGAGCAACACTGGTTCTTATGCGAAGCCATATGGACTATTAAGAAAATACAAGATGATAATGTCAAGCTTGTCCAGCTGGCCACCACATTTAGAGAAAGAGCATTAACTTGGTATATGAAGTATACCACTGGCCATAACAGAACGCTTGCACAGGTTAGAACTGCTATGATTAAAGAGTTTAAAAAACCTAAATCCGAGTCACAGTGCATAGCAGAACTTAAAGATATTAAACAATTGCCTACGGAAACGGTTTGGGATTTTGACCAGAGATTCAAGACCCTCATTGATCAGGTAAGCTTTGAGCTTGCGCCTCAACAGCATAAAGAATGGTTTATCGCAGCAATATTACCACACATCAGACTTCCGCTAATGCAACATAAATTAAATACACAAGATGAAGCATTAGAAATGGCAATGAAACTAGAGGCTTCACCTCTAGCAGAAACTAGCACCGGTATCACTAATCTGCAAAATCAGCTAGCTAACCTCACCTTACAGCTGCATGAAATTAAGAAAGGAAAGGAGGTTGCGCATGAAATTTGGTGTACTAAGTGTAAAGCGCAGGGACACGGTAAGGATAACTGCCCTGTCTTTGCTGACTATATCGCCAGTGGAGCTCCTAACCCGTTGATGCAGAACCAGGGGCCATGGTGCGAGATTTGTAGAACCAGAGGACACAGTCCTCAGGAATGCCCTCTCCTTCAGAAATATGTGCAGACACCAAAGAACCTATATTGCAACTTCTGTAAATCTGTGGGACATGACGAAAACAACTGTAGAGCTTATGAGTTAATGATAGAAAGGAAGCATGACCTTTACAGAGTTCAGTCAGAAGCATCCGGACCAGCAGTACGTGCACAAACTGATCCGAATCAGGAAGGCCATGGAGGAAATTTCAGAGGCCGAGGACGCGGAGGAGGCTATGAATCTGGCCGTGGCCGTGGAACTATCACCTGTTATAACTGTGGAGGCACAGGACATTATGCTAGAGACTGTCAGAACCCTACTACAACGTGCAAGTATTGTAAATCTTATGACCACACAATAGAGGAATGTCCCATACTGATAGCTAAGATCAAGGACGCCAAGCCAGCAACCAATCAGACTATCCAGTTTATCGCTGCTGAGCAGAACGAAACCGAACCACGGGTCAATATTGTAACTCGCAGTGGTCTCTCCACAAGCAACATATCGCAGGACGTGGAAAAAACGACAGGAACGCAGTGGGTGCGCAAAGCTCCAGGAAAACCTATCCCACTTGATCTACAGAAGAATAAGGAGGCATTTCAACAAACTAAGACTTCCTTTGCTGAACAGACACCGTCCAGATCACTATTATTACCATCTCAGGGTATACCACGGAAACCACCGCAGGATGTTAGTACTGCGCAGATACCACAGGCTAGCACATCTGGAAGATGCGACGAAGAGGAATTGACCGGGAGTGTACAGTCCTTCTTGCAGAGTTGTTTGAAACTTCTAAGAAATGGGAAAGCTGTAGAGGAACTTCAGAAAGTTATTGACCAATGTCAATAGAGCCCTTCTGTGAGCAATACACAGTGCACCATTCACCATATAATGGGCCATACAAGGACAGGAAGAGAGATGAGGCTCACAGCGCAGATCGGACTATTTGAAATGGATGAGTTTATCCTAGACTTAGGATCAGAAGTAAATGTCTTGACTAAGCAGACATGGGAACAGATGGGAAGTCCAAAACTAAGCAGATCCCCTATCCATCTTAGACTAGCTAATCAGCAGAGAATATCACCGATGGGTCGCCTATCGCATGTCTCAGTGGACATCGACGGAGTTCACACATATGCCGATTTTGAGATCATAGAAATTATTGGTGACACCAAACCCTATCCAGCTCTATTAGGTATTGATTGGGCTTTTGATAACAAGGCTGTTATCAACTTAAAGAAAAGGCAGATGACATTTGAAGATGCTCAAGTCCGGGTTATCGCACCATTAGACCCTTTACAGGGTCCTCGCTACATTGAGCCAATCAAAGCAGAAGAGGAGGTGCATAACATGGAAAATTTGTACCAAATGACTTCTAATCAGACAGATTACATTGACCCTACAGCTGATGGACATATCAGCTGGAGATGTGATAGCTCCTGCACATCAGATTCAGATGTTGGCTTAGAGAATTGGCAAAATAGACTCCACGAAGTCTCTATTCGCAGATGCGCATTCATGACTAAATCACTGCGATGGATTGGGACAGAAAACAGGTATATTCCAACTTTTGATGGATTAGCAGACGTCAATGATTTTTTGCAGCAGTTTGAACAAGAGATTCCTCAAGAGCAGAGGATGGAGGTTTTTGACCTTGCAGTTCGAGCCACACCTGCAAGATGGTGGTACACACACAAGGAACATATCGCATCATGGTATGATTGTAAGAGATTGATGCGCATTAGATTCTCTAAAGAAAGAGACTGTACAAAGCGGAAATACACAGGGGAGAGTGATCCCAGAACACACATTATGAACTGTGAACAGAGTTGGCTAGAAATTCCAGCAGAAGAATGGGTTCATTTGTTTATCCACACACTGGATACAATTCCACGGAACTGGTATACAGAAGCAGAGCTAAGAAAAGGAACCATCTCATGGCCTATTATGATTAAAAACTTTTTGGTCACGTTCAGTTTCGAATCTGAGCATCCAAGCATTGATCGGGCCTTGAAGATCATAAAGACTAAAATATTTGAGGATTGCCCATTACCAGCGGATTCGCAACCTGAGTGGGCTATTCAGATGGAACATGCACTGGAATGTTACAACTGCGCACAAGACTCAAGCGATGAGGATGAAGATCCTCGCAGTATCAATATCGCAGAAACAGAAGGTACGCGTGAAGTTGAAGGTCCACACTTAGAAATCCCAGCTGTAACAGAACCAATCAAGATTAGAAAGAGCAATATTGGCACAGAAACAGACCCTAAGTTTGCCTCTATTGGAGATTATTGGGATGATGAGACAATTGGCCAAATCACAGACCTATTACACGAGTATCAGGACCTATTTCCTACCAACTTTACAGAAATGAAGGGAATAGTGGGTGACCTCGGAGTCATGAGAATACCGCTTAAGGAGGACGCTAAGCCGGTTAAGCAACGCCCATACAGGTTGAACCCGCGGTATAAGGCAAAAGTAAAAGATGAAATAGATAAGATGCTAGCAGCAGGCATTATTGAACCTGTTGAAGAAAGTGAGTGGGTTAGTCCCATGGTAGTACAAGAAAAGAAAACAAAAGGAGACATCAGGATCTGTGTCGACTTGCGCAAACTGAATGATGCATCGCTGCATGACCCATTTCCGACACCATTCACTGATGAAGTCTTAGACAATGTTGGAGGACAAGAAATCTATTCATTTACTGATGGATTTTCAGGCTATCACCAGATAAGAATCCATCCAGACGACAGGCACAAGACCACATTTGCGACAGAATGGGGCTCCTTTCAGTATACGGTAATGCCCTTTGGTCTTAAGAACGCCCCAGCAATTTTTTCTAGAGTAGTTGTTGCTGTCTTTAAGGAATACATCCATCAATTTCTAGAAGTTTATTTTGATGATTGGACTGTATTTGGACTAGTTAAGAAGCACATAGGAAACCTACGATTAATGTTTGAAAAATGTAGACAACACCAGATTTCCCTTAACTTAAAAAAAATGTATATTTTGTGCGCCTTTTGGTACGTTGTTGGGTCACATTGTGTGCAGACAAGGCTTGATGGTAGATCCCGCGAAGATCGCCATCATTGTCAATTTACCAGCACCTAACTCAGTAAAGCAGCTGAGAACTACACTTGGTCATACCGGGTATTACAGAAAGTTTATCAAAGGTTATGCCAAGATTACCGCACCAATGGAGAAATTATTGAAGAAGGATATCAAATTTCAGTGGAATGAGGAATGTCAGAAGAGTCTTGACGCTCTAAAAGAAAAAATGGTTACAGCACCTATTCTGGTATTTCCAGATTGGAACAAGCCTTTTCATGTTCATGTGGATGCATCTGGCATCGCACTGGGCATTATCCTCACACAACCAGGCGAAGGGGGTATTGACCACCCTATCGCATATTCGAGCAGGAGACTATCGACAGCTGAGAAGAATTACACCACCACAGAGAGAGAAGGGTTAGCAATGGTGTATGCTTTACAGAAATTTCGGCACTACCTGTTGGGTGCCCCGTTCAAGATGTTCACCGACCATTCTGCATTAAAGTACTTGGTCAATAAGCCAGTGTTAGGGGGAAGAATATGCAGATGGCTATTGTTGTTCCAGGAATATGATTTCGAAATCATTGTTAAGCCAGGAAGACTAAATGCAGGACCTGATCACCTATCAAGGCTAGACTCAGGTGAAGAACCAAGTAATTTAGAGGACAACTTGCCTGATGCGCAATTGTTCTCCATTCAGGTCGCAGACGAATATTATGGAGACATAATTCAATTTCTCACTACAGGGTGGGCACCACCTGAGCTTACCAAGCAACAAAAGAAACAATTAGTGGTGAAAGCAGCAGACTTCACCCTGATTGCAGGACACCTCTATAAGTTAGGACCAGATGAAATCTTGCGCAGATGCGTTATGCCCCACGAGAAACAGACCATTCTTAAGGAAGCACATTCGGGCATCGCAGGAGTCCATTTCGCAGGGAAGCCTACCGCTCAGAAGATCCTAGCAGCCGGACTATGGTGGCCTACATTACATAAAGACAGTAAAGAGTTTTGCAGATCATGCGATATCTGCCAAAGGACAGGAAAGCCCTCCAGAAGAGATGAAATGCCGTTGCGACCACAGATAACGCTACGCGCATTCGATAAGTGGGCCATAGACTTCGTGGGTCCTATTAACCCCCCAGGAAAACGAACTGGTGCGAGATATATAATTACAGCAACAGAATACCTCACCAGGTGGGCTGAGGCAAAACCAGTCAGGAATTGTGATGCTGCTACAGCAGCACAATTTATTTTTGAAAATATCATCACTAGATTTGGATGCCCAGTGACTTTGATGAGTGATCAAGGCACACATTTTTTTAATAGCACCATAGAAGCCTTGACAGAGGAATTTGAAATACAGCACCATAAGAGTACACCTTACCACCCTCAAGCAAATGGTACGGTGGAGGCTTTCAATAAGATATTAGAACATGCTCTTACAAAGATTTGTAACAGTCAAAGGGATGATTGGGACCTCAGAGTTAATGCTGTATTATGGGCTTACAGGACCACGTGTAAGAAACTAACAGGGCACACACCTTTCAGCCTGGTATATGGACAAGAGGCTGTTATGCCTATGGAATACATCTTACCCAGTCTAAGGATTGCTCAGCTTACAGAGATGGCTGATTCTGATACTTTAGAGGAGAGATTGGCACAACTGCTCAATCTGGAGGAAGACAGATTTATCGCAGGATTCCATCAAAAAGTGCAGAAAGCACGAGAAAAAGCTTGGCATGATAGGCATATCAGGAACAAAACCTTTCAGCTTGGAGACTTGGTACTCCTTTATGACAGTAATTTTATAAAGTTCCCTGGAAAATTCAAAACTCATTGGTTAGGACCATATCAAATCCAGCAAATAACAGATGGAGGTGCTATACAGCTTCGTACTATGAGTGGGGAGTTTCTTCCTACCCTGATCAATGGCAGTCGGCTTAAGCTGTATCGCGAAGGCCATGCCACCTCCTAGCCCTAGCCCAGAAAGGAAGCAAATGGTGCAGATGTTCAGTGTAGTTGAAATGAAGCATCGCACCCTAAGGAGTCTACACCGGGAAATACTTTAGGTAAGAATTCGCGGCCAGTTTTCCTGGTGGTTGCGATAATTTTGATAAGAGGCGAGTTTTTGGCACTTTCCATCTCCAGACGATGCGATATCTTATCGCAGAGGACAGAAAACAGATTGACGCGATATCAAATTTTGAATTGATCAGAGGGCTAGTCACTTCGCCATCTGACAAGCAATAACTGCATGGCTGACAAGTATCTGTTGTACTAAGATTTGGCAGCAGTACGACGATTCTTCTAGATTTGGAAAATCCGATGCGACACCACTCCGGCGCACAGTTTCCCAGCGAAATTTCAAACGACGTTTGCAATAAATGGGCGCGGGGTGCTGTCTTGTCTATGCATTAAATGCCGCCAACGGGTCCAGTTACTGGTCCGTTGCCATTTGAAATTCCGCCTTATGATAAATACACGTTCTATTCAAAGCACGGGGCTACTTGGTCATTTTCACCAAAAGAGTTGAGCGCAGTTGAGCCGAGCCAAGCGTATTCTTAGCAGAGTTCTGAGCAGGGAAACCAGAAACAGTTGCAGACTCTGATTTGCATTAAGATTAGCAATCATAGGAAGTCCAGAGTACCATAGGGGAAGGTCCCTCGCGCCAGACGAGCCTCTCGAAGACGTGTTGCAGAGATTCCAAAGGGGTGGAATCGAGTGCGCTATGACTTCGGTTGTGGCGAAGAAAGGAAAGAAAATTGCTGCTGGTTCTCCGTCTACACGCCAGTCACCAAGAACCTTAGATAATATGGAGCGTAGCGAGACCCCGAATAGCACAGAGTCAGAAGAACCGGAGCAAGAACTTCCGGAAGAAGTTACAGTCACTACCATATACTTCCCACCAAGAATAGAAAATGCACCAGCCATTGTTCTTCCAAGAGACTTTAAATATGAACTCATACTCCCACGGCTGGATAACCGAGTGAAGGAAGAAGGTAACTTGTGGGGGAATATGCATGCTGTTAAGTTTGCTGATTATAATCTGAGAGATTATACGCTGTACCCACAATTCCGCCGCGATCGTTATATGACGATTCAGAGGAACCCAAGGACACAGCGCGATGAGTTCGTCCCCATGGACCATGTAAGCCATTTAGCACCGTCGGGACTGCTCAATCTCCTGGAGATTCCACACTTTGGACGGGGCCCGGAGGTCAATGCTGTGGTGCGGACGCTACTGTCATGTGTGCATGGTGGTTACTTATGGTTGGGTAACCGAATAGATGTTAATGTTGACCTCATTCACCGCATTACCGGTCTGTCGAAGACTGGTTTCGACCCACAGATAAATATTGATGGCGCCACAAAGGATACCAGGCTCTCAACCAAGCAGGTTGCGGAGTATAAGCTGCAAAGAGGCGGTCGCGCCTACGATGTCAATTCAATACAGGATGACGCCTTGCGGTTTACTGTTAGTCTGTTGGCCGGAAAACTCCTCCTCAAGGTGAGGCCGAAGGAGGTCACAGGCTCAGTTATCCGCCTAGCGATCGAAGTCATAAAAGGTAAACCTTACAACTGGAGTTTATTTTTGCTGAATAGTTTCTTTCAAGACTGTGCGCAGGCGCAGCAGGATCCACTTCACAGCTTCCACTTCTCGTGGCTGCTGATCCTTATGGCTTTCATTGGATGGAAAGAGCCGCCCAATTCGCAGTTTCCACAACTGGCACCAGGGGCGTGCAGAGGGTCGAGGTACTCAAATCTTTGGGCGAGTAGTCACCCAGAGAAGCACAAGAAAAACGCAATGGTATTCCATGAATATTATACGCTATTGCTTGAATCCGTCGCAACGATTCCGCGTGTCGACTCGCCGGTCGTTGATCTTTATCAGTCCAAGCTGGAATTTAAAGTCGACAGGGATAAAACCTACATCAGACCCAAAGGATTCAGGAAACATAACGAATGGGCCCCCGGCCCATATCGCATGGAAATCCAGCAGGTTGAAGATACCATTAAGAATTGTTTTGATGAGGACATGAAACAAATGTATGATGATCTATCCTCTGGCCTAGTTCCAGCTGATCCCCCAGCTGAGGACCCAGAAGATGTTCAGGAGGTAGATCCTAAAGACAAAGAGAAAGAACCAATAGGTTCTAAGAGAAAGGCTATTGAAGGCCCTTCTCCGGTGCGAGCAAAGAAGAAGAGAACAAAGGCGGTTACTTCCGACGAACCGCAGGCACCAATCATGACAGAGGATGAGTATGATCTCATCGCCAGCCGAATACAGGAGAAGATGCGGGATAAATTCGCTGTGATTCAGTCATCGCAGGATCTTATGCGCATCAGCCTTGACAAGAAATTGCGAGAGCTGAAGGCAATAACTGAGAAGACTGCTTCCATGCAGATTCAGCCAGCTCCAACTGCAGTTGCAGAAAGTTCGCAGCCCCCTCCACAGAGCAGAGAAGAAAGTATTGCAAGGGACCGCACGAACATTGTTCGTATACTGGCGGGAAGTATTAAGTTCCCTGTACCTATGGAAGTGCAGATGGTTCATCCTCTTGAGGTGAACCTACCAGAAGTACCTGTGGATCAGTTGTACGAAATTTTCCAGCAGATAGGCACGGAGCTGAGGCACAGAGAACAAGTCACATATGAGCAAAATGTTTTGCTGTATAACGACAATGTGCAGCTCATTGCACAGCATGAGGCAGAGAGTGCCCAGTTGACGCAATATGTTCAGCGAGAGCAGGATGTCTCTCTTGTTTTAAAGAATATTGCAGCAGAACTTCCGCAGTGCGATATCAGGCCTGAGTTAGAAATAACTCAAAAGATCAGAAAAATAGCGGAAAGAGCAAAGGCTCTAGATGAAGAGAAGAAAAAGATGGAGGAAGAATACGAAGCAAGGATTGCTGCACTTGAAGCAAATAAGCCACCTACTCCAGAGGAAATCCAAGAAGCACGAGTGCAAGCTTTCAGAATTGTACAGACACAGATGCACTGTCGGGTGGAAGCAGCAGAGGCTATCCTGGAAGATGCATCAAAAACATGGCTGGAGCTAGAGGAGCTCCCACAGAAAGCCGAGCTCAATCAGCACATTAAGCACTGTGAAGATGCGATATCGAGAGCTGAAGAAGAGTACAAGGGCTTGAGTGCTCTTGCGAAGATAAGAAAGAAAGGAGAAATCACACAAATTCAGCAGCAGGTGCAGAAATACAGAGAACAGCAGATCAACCTGGCTAACGAAGTTAGCCCGCATGAAAGCAAAGTCGCACATCTGGTTGACGAACTAGAGCAAAAGGTGAAAAGCTTCACCTCAAGTAAAGGAGTCATTGAGGGCACAGAGGACTCCTTGGTAACTGCTGAGCTGCTCAGCGCAGCGCAGGAAGAAGTAACACACATGGATGAAAGTATTAAAGCGCTTAAGGCACAATTCGCAGCAATCTCACGAGCAGCAAAGGATAAGCTTAGGCAGATGAATCAGGCTGTTGTTGCGAGTGGCTCGGGGACGAGCCACAAGTAAGTGTTGGGGGAGTTGTTGGAGAGAACTTCCGCAGCATTTAGGAAGCTGCTAATTTTGGGAAGGATAACTAATTTTGGAGAGAAAGTACCAATTTTGGCGGTAAGACAAAGATATCGCCGTAGCGCAAATTCCGGCGGGAATCACGGCGATAGGTACAGAAAAGTCAAGCAGGTGGTACAAAGAAGAGGCCGAAGGGAGAGCTCAACCACCGCAATAAAGGCGCCGAAGATGAAGAGAGGGTTCAGCTACCCTCATAAAGACTAAGGACTACAGTCAGCGTTGCTTGAACCAAGAAGAAGCGACGGGCCGATGCATTAAAGACTAAGGACTGCAGGAAGCGGCGACGAGACAGAAGGCGGCCATGGAAGTACAGCCAGTTGACTGTAAGTGGTTAGGGTTGAGTCACTGTTGGGATAAGGCCCACAGTTTTGTAACTGCGATGAGACCTTCGGGCCATCTATATATAGGAGTCTTTTTATATGATAAGGGGTTGGCCACATAGTGATAGAGACATCAGGTAGAGGCTAGTCAAGCCTTTTGTTGTTGCAGAGTCTGAACATCCCTGAGAATACAAGGGCCAACCTGTTGAGAGATAGTGCAATCCGCAGGGATTGTGAGAGAAAGAGAGTGCATTGTAAAAGACAGGAAGAGAAAAGAGGTCTATAGAGAAGGGCTCCCACTGAGGTGGAGTTTCCTAGAAGACCCTTGTTGTAAAGAGTGGAACGGAACTGTGTTTATTCTTCAGAGTTGTAAACAAGAACCGCAGTTCCCCTGGGCGTAGTTCTCGCCCTGGGAGTAACAGCGTGCTTATCTAAGTCGCACTATTGTATTTGTGTAGCTGCTGCTCTCATTCACTTGTCTGTGTTATATATGAATGCTTCATTCTGTTATAAGTAATGTACATGGTCGTCAGTTTAACTTCTGAATGATGTATAATAATTGTGATAATCATAGCTACCCACATAGCAACTAGATAATTGTTAAACAGAGGATAATGTGCGAGTATGAACTGAATGTAAGTCATGAATGGTCTACTTAGACACTGCTCAAAGTAATATTCTACTTAGTTACGTTGTTGCGAGATATCAAGGGTCAAGTTCATTAGCGAGGGTTATGCTTGGAGACTGAATGTTGTTGCTAACTGCAGTACCAGGATAAGGATAGCTGAGACCACCTATTAATCCAGGAAGCGGTCAAAGTTCACTTACCGCAGGAACTAGAAGGGGAAGATATCGCGCCTACGATATCTTAGGTATCGCTAGACGGTTTCACATAGGGGGAGGACTTATCGCATCCCCTGCGTAATGCGATAAGACAGAGGCGTAGCCGGAGTAATGGAATGAGATAGACAGCTCCTGTGAAAGGGGTTAAGGTGGGTTTAAGCACCCTGGATGCCTCGGAACTTGGCTGAGGACACTTGAGTCTTCTGCCTCCCATTAGAATCACTTCGGGTGAGACTTCAGGTTGCCTCTGCGACCTGTTGCCGAAAGGGCCAGTGAGCTAAGGGTTCTGTTGGTCTAAAAGATTACCGCAAGCCCGGGTCTGCTAGAAAGGAGGAAGAGAGATCAACATACATTCTTCACTTAGTGTAAGATATTCAACATACTTATCCTCCCATAAAGCAAGGCCTTCATTTTGAACTTCAGGTTCCCCTCTTTTATCTTCAGTGAATTTGGGCATAGTAGGCCTTGGTTTGGACTGAGACTCCATCTTGAATTCATCAGGGCAATTGTGAGGCCCAGTCTTTGAGAAAATAGATCCACCAGTGATCTTCTTTTCACCATGTTGGGAGTCACTGCTACTCCCTTCCCCATCTTTGCTTCCTAGCTTCTTAGCAAGGAATTCTCTTATCTCTTTCCCAGATTGGATGATGTTGTGTGAGATATCTTGGATACCTTTCATCATGCTTTGAACAAATAGCTGGAACTCATCATTTTATTCACTGTGAGACATCTCTGATTCTCCTTGAATCTTCCCTTCAGTAGAATTAACTTATTCTCCTTCTTTCTCTGTCAGAGGATCTTTCTTCTTTGGATATGAATTTATTTTAGGAATCATAGAATAATAACAAGAGAAGGATCATAGGACCATGCTCTGATACCACTGTAATGTACCAATCAGATCTGATTATACACTAACTAACTCTCCTACAAGACTTAAGGCAAAACACTGAACTTTGGTGGCTTGTCTAGATGTAGGGAGGCAAACTCAAACAATTCTAGAAGGGATGAGGATCATGCTAGATGATATAACCTTTTCAAAATGTACTGATACCATTAATTTTTCAAACATAATCTAGGTTGGAGTCTACTCCAGGGCTCCTGGGCACCCCAACATATGTAAACTAGAACTTCAATTGTGCACTACCTGAGAACCAATGGTGAAGGATTTTAACTAAGGAAGGATTGAAAAAACTATATTATATTCAAATATCAAGATAGGTTCGCTCCAGCAATTTTGAGGAAGTTTCGAGGAGGTTTTACAATCAAAAAGTAAAATTGTCTCCGGGGATTACCCAACTAGTCAAACTTCAGGATTTTCCAAATAGTGGGAGAAGGCTTCAAATTCTCAGTTTTAGATATGGAATGATTATATTGGAATTTTAAGTAACATCTTCAACATAAATAATTCAATATGGAGTTGAGGAAGTTCATTTATTAATTAAACATTGAAAACAAGCTATTTTTCATGGCAATCTAGACTAGGTGCAAAAGATGAATATGAAAGGCATGCTTTTATTTATTCAAAATATAAAATGGAATCTAGAGTTTCAACTTTACATCAGTAACAACCATCAATAGCTGAAATACATCTCATAGGAATCCCAGGAAAGAATTACATGAGAGGAGAAATTCTCCATCATAGAAAACTAGAAATCATGAGGAATTCGAATGGGAGGCTCTCCAATATCTGCAAACAAACTCAAAATTCATTGGATCAGACTTCGGTACCTGCAATAAAATCAATGATGAAGACTGGATGTCATCATCTGCTCAGAAGAAGTAGGGGCACATCTCCCAGCTTAGACTAGGGGCACATCTCCCAACTCATAGAGGCACAATTGCACTCAATTCAATTCTCAAACTGTCAAAAGATGGGCTAGTGGTGCACACTCCTTATTTTATAGATTTGTTTATGGTCTAAGGCCCTTGTTTTCCTCCAAAAACCATGGTATAGGACTTGACTCCCACATGTGTTGTAGAAAATCTCTTAATGATGCCCATATCCTACCCAAAGTCCATACATCCCATAGAGAGGATCTATGTGGTGGTTTGAAGCCTTGTTCGGATGTTAAAATCAAGAAGCTTTATTTTTGGCCTAAGTCCCCTTTTGTCCCTTGGCCACACTATAGGCCCCAAGACCCATTTTTATTACACAAAACATACTAATGGCATCAAAGATCCCCCATAAAAGTCCAAAACATACTAATGGTGTTAAATATGCCCTTGGAGATGAGAGATCCATTAGAGAGGATCCATTAGAGAGGGTCTATGTAGAGGATCCCAAAAAATACTAATGGTGCCAAAAACCACCCATAAAGGCCCAAAACATAATAATGGTGCCAAATATCCCTCTAGATGCCATAGATCCACAAAGAGGAATTGTGTGGTGGTTTGAGGCATTTTTCATGGACATTGAGCTCAAGAAGTTTTTTTGTGGCCCTATGGGCTTTGATTTCCTTCATTGTCCATAATATAGGCCAATAGACCTATTTTTATTGAGAAAAACATACTAATGGGACCAAAGCTCGCCCATGAAGGCATTAAACATACTAATGGCACCAATGATTTCTCTAGAGGCCACAAATACCTAGAGAGGATCTATGTGGTGGTTTGAGGCCTTGCTCATGGCCATAGAGCTCAAGAAGCTTTGTTTTTTTACCTAAAGTCCTTATTTTCCTCCCCTATACATGGAATATGCCTTAAGACCCATTCTTATTGCGTAAAATATAATAATAGCACAAAATATCCCCCATAGAAGTCCAAAATATAATAATGGAAATAAATACTCCTTTGGAGGCCATATATTCCTGATTGAGGATCTATGTGGTGGTTTGAGGCGCTTTTAATGGCCATTGACATGCAAAATATATATTTTTGCATAAGGCCCTTGTTTTCCACCCTCGGCCATGGTATATGCCCTGAGATTGATTCTTATTATTCAAAGAATCCTAATGGCACCTAACATTCCCTAGAGAAATCCAAAACATCCAAATGGCACAAAATACTCCCTAGAGGCTAAAGATCCCTTATAGAGGATCTATGCGATTGTTTGAGGCCTTGTTCATGGCCATTGAGCTCAAGAAGGTTTGTTTAGGAACTAAGGTCCTTTTTACTCTCCTCTAACCATGGTAAGTGTCTTGGGACCCATTATTATTGTGAAAAATATAATAATGGTGCCAAATATCCACCACAAAGGATCAAAATGGCCTAAAGATCCATTTAGAAGCCACAAATCCCATTAGAAGGGATATGTGTTGTGATTTGAGGCCTTTTTCATGGACATTGATCTCAAGAAGATTCATTTTGGTCACAATGCCATTGTTTTCCTCTTGTAGCCATCGTATAGGCCCTAACCATGCTACATACCTTGATACCAAATCCCAATATGCAAATCCTATGAATGGCACCCATATTTGTAATTACAAGATAGGAATTTCCCGTAGAGTCCTTGGGTGGTGATATTGTTTGTGTTAAAGTTTAGGGACTAAGGTTGATTGGATTAAGGCTGATTGGGTTAAGGTTGATAGTTTAAAGGTGAAGAGGGTATTATCCATTGTAAAAGGAATTCCAAACACATGTACTATAGAAATCATGAACATTATTAACATGCACACATTCTATAATGCTTACACATCTTTACTAGATAAAAAGAAAAATGACACTTCAAACTCTCTAAAAAGCTTGATGCTGTTTGTTGGTTAACAAATATCTTATATGATAAACTATTGTTACAAACAATTTTTATGATTTTTGTGTGATTGGAAGGTAAATCTTGTTTATTTCTTATTTATAATCTATGTGAACATGGTGAATAAACAAAATTAATCATGAAAGTATTTGAGGAAAGTTAAACCTAGTGAAAAGGTCAATGAAGGAAGAGAAAATACAAGGTTAGGTATGGTCAAACATAGGCTCTCAATCGATGCCAATCCAAATTATAGCACAATATATGTCGTTGTTGTTTTTTCTCCATCACCATCAGAAAATCCTAGGATATCAATAGATAGATGCCAACACAATTTTGACATCTAGTGAAACTTCAATGACCATTTCGTTAAGAAAATTTGTTCTTAATGAGAAGAAAATGAGGGATTTGCTTGGATATAATTATGCTATAAATGAATAAGAGAGGCAATTTGTGCACAACCTTCTAGTGAAGAAGTTCTCGTGGTGAAAACTCTTGTTAGATAGTTATACATTCCTAAAACTAGCCATGAGCATATCCACTCTCCCTTAAATTTTTAATTACATATTATTGAAAGGGTAAGAGCTCCTACTCTTATGCCACAACATAGAGCTAAAGAGTGTCAGAATAGGGATCCACCATCCTTACTTGAGAAAAAAGCACCACAAAACTCCTAAATAAATTCAAGTGGATAAAATTGGACTATCATCCCTTGAAGGTGATTTATCTAAGTTACCAAACTATTTGTTATTAGTCATACAAAATTATTAAAGAATATTTTGAATAAAAAGTTGATGTAACTAAATGTCATCTATTTCCGTCTTTGTTAAAATCTAGGAGTTTGATTGTTGTTAGGAAAATTTTAGGAATTCATTTATTTAAAACTTCAGAAACAAGTAATCATGTTGTTAGAATCCTTGTGGATGATTTTCATATAATTGGTAATAAAACTTGTCAAAAGACCATAATCAACTCAACATGTATTGTCACAATCAAATATTAGCAAGATCACAAGAAAACATCATTTGTTGAAACAAACATCTCATCTCATTAAAATGTAACATCAAAACCCTTCAAAAGTATTCTACTAGAAGAGACAATCTTGACATAACAATCCAAACAGATTGTTGTGCATTCATTGGTAGGATTCCACATTTTGACATGAATTTAATTGAATAAATTAAGGGATTACACAAAAATTTGGCACAAGAACATTCTTCCAACCATAAGGAAACACTAAAATTGAGAAGCAGTTATAGGGACCATGAACACCGGACTAACCACTTTCTAGAGATGACTTAAACAAAACTAAATGAGAAATTAAAGAATGTGCATAATGCACTTAACTTAGGCCCAAATATCTTTCAAGAAATGGAAGCGTTGGTATGCTAGAGTAAACTTAATGCGTAACACATGTTATTATAGAGATCACATTCAATATGATTATTATGACACATAAATATACATTCATCATTTTTTACATAACACCTTGTGCAAGGCTACTCAATAATACTATAGTTGATATCATGTAAAGACTTTATTCATATCATCTTATGTATAAGGCCACAAGGACAAACATATCATTAGAAAAATTTCTTAAATGGACATGCACCAAGTGCAATAGAGTGGCATTATTGAGAAAGTGCATGCATGCAAGTGATGATTATCAATTGGGGAGGAAGGAGATTACATGCAAAGTTTCAAATATCTCATATATGATCTAGGGGGAGGGCACGAAACCAAGAATATACAACTGTGATGTCTGAGGTTAGTGATGTGTACTTAAATGATATATTTTTGTTCAAATTTCACTTTTAAATGTCATGGGAAATTATTGTAACAATGAACTTATGTATGTAAGTTTTTTGTTGTTCCACCAGGTACAAGTCTCTAAATTCATCAAGTATTTCTTCAAAAGGCCCAACAATATCTTCAAGATGGATTATGTACAAATACCTTTACCATTGGTACTATACTACCATTGGCTGATTTTGTTGAGAACTACGCTCATCAACCACAAAATGAGATTCAAATCCAATATGATCACTTAATGTAGGCCAAACTAATTATCTGTATCATATACATGCATGGGCAAAGCAACATTGAAGACAAAAGGATTATAATGAAGGATTTCCACTTTTAGATAAGTGACATTAAATGTGGTGACTTATCTTATGAACAACATTGCTTTCAGTTGTTCTAAAATCCAATGAACAAGAATAATATTGAAATGTTTCGACATTGGATTTGGTTAGATGCTTGTGCAAGGCACAAAAAAAATCCCATGTATTTTATGGTTGTTTATGTTGCAGAAAACATATAAGGTGCCACATATTTGGAACTATTTCAAGAATAAACATGGGAAAGGGGATCATGATGGAGATGGTGTGTATCAAAACAACATTAAGTAGGGAAGAATTGAAGTTTATGAAAAGTTCCCCTATTCAAGATGCAAAATCTATAGTTGAATGACATTATTCAAGAAGGTTAGAAGAATTGATAAGGACATAACATGTAAATATATATTTTTGGAAGGTGGTTGATGTATATCCATCATATACAAATTAATGAAAAATGATACATAGTACTTCCACGTTTCATTTATTTTGAACCCTAGAAAACACTATAGTTAAAATATTGACAAGAGAATTTGCTGGCTTCTATATCCCATATAGTAGTGGTGAATGGTAAAACTATGAATCCATGGACTAGGTTAATAAATGGATTATGTATAACTACTAATTATACCAGTTGGAGGAGTATCATCAATTATTTCAACAAGTTATGATCATGTCCTAGATACCATACAACCAAGTTCGGTGCAAATTAGGAATATTCAATTACTTTTGATTAACTATAATGAATGTAGTATGTTTTGTCAACTTAGTGGACTCATGCATTGACACTCTATTTTTTGCAAGGCACATATACAAAGTGGTTTCCCTAAAAGATAATGAATGGGGCATTGACTATTGGTTGGAACATTGTGTAGAGGGAAAGTAGACTCTCAATATCTCAGAATGGATGATGAAGGTAATCAATTTTTGATATGGTCTATGGTTATTAAAGGTCAACATTTGACAAAGGATAGAACATGGAAGAAGGGTGGTTACGTATTTCAAGATAATATACCAAGTGCATTTGCATACCACTTTACAAACTTAGTCATTTGGTCTAGGTAGATACTAGTGGCCTCTCACTTGTTGATCCATTGATTCAAAATGGTTCCTCATCTTAGTAGTTTTACTTCAGTTTTTCAAATCTTGAACTTTTGATGCATTTTTTGGGAATTTATCTTGAATTTTTTGCAGTAGACATAGGAAACAAATTTTAATTTCAAGGATTTCAAAACTCATATATAATGATTTAATATTTTTAACAGTCCAAGAAATGACCTAAACAAAGTTTGTATGAAAAAAATCATCTTCAAGAAGTGAGTATCAACTAACCTCATCAAGGTCCACATTCCTTTTGCCACATCATTTCCCAAGGTTAGGATTTTGGATATTTAGGGATTTTTCATGCAAGGGAATTACACTTTATGTTAACAATTTTTTTTCATCTTGTAATGTCTTCTTTCAAATGACTGTAGCCAACACATCTCTCTTTAGAGATAAGTGACCATCATTCCAACTAGTTTGTCTTGTTTTTTAGTTTATAATATTTTTTCCATTTCATTCATTAATAGAAGTTGGGTTTTATTGTATTACTTTGCTCTATGCAATATCTTTGACTATGTCATACCATTTTGTATTTATAGCTTCATTTAATTCTCTAGATAATCTAGATTAGTGGTATCAGAACAATATTCTCTTTGTTTTTTCTCGGTGTATGTCTTCTATGAGATCTAAATAGTGACAGTTGGGTCTCCAAATTATTGAGCTTAGGGAAAGCTTTTCTAATTGGCCCAAGAATCCTCAATTGGAAGAATAAAAGAGAGATGATGGAGTAGTATATCTTAGTAAGGTGTTGCTTGAGGAATCCGTCATGGTATATAGGAACAAAATAATCGATAGTTTTTTCTAGATCCTTCGACGATTACCAATGGTGGTGGAGAAACCTTCAACTAAAAACTATTTCAGAGGTGCAAAAATATTTAAGGTACAAGTTAACTTTGGCATTCCTTTATTGTTAGAATAAATAGATGTCGATGTTTTGGAGAACTGGTTAAATATTGTAGAGTTTTATTACTCTATTTAAAAAAACATTGACAACAAGATCACCTTCAGACTCCTTAAGTACCTCCCACGTGTCAAAGATTAGTAGGATAGTTACTAGGAGAGACATGTTGGAGACAAGTCCACAACATATAAGACATAACCCACTTGGGTGAATTTTATGGATTCCAGCAAGGAGGAATTATACTATGTTGTAAACTATGACAACCAATACGCGAGCTAAACAACTTTGTGCTAGGAGAGAGTCTAGATGGTGTTAGAGTTCACCAATATCTTCCATACCTTGTGCTCAAAGATGGGTATCAATGAATTTGAAATACGCTTTATCCTAAAGTACCATAGTATCCTAGATAGGTACATTCAAATAACAATGGATTTCTTGGTCATCTCCTCTTTGGGAGTCACTTATCAATATGCTGTCAAAAAAAAAAAAAAGTGGAATAATAAGTGGGTGTTTGGGTTTGCAAATCAATTGCAGTAGAAGCATGAAAAATGTGGCCTTAAATCACACAACAAAGAATAGATAACGTGTAGAAAACCTAAATACATATGGTCCAAACCACAGGTAAAGAAGGGTAATAGAAAGTCGAAGAAAGACATTGTATGTGGTGTGGGTTCCACAAAATCCCCTAGCACAAAATTGATTAATGTCGCTTGAAACAATCATTCTTGGATGAGAATAAAACCACATATTCACACTCTATATTGGACTCTAATTTGGATAAAGATAAGGAAAATAATATCATTGATGCAAAACCTAGTGCCACCATTGTGACCAAAAAGATCCAACGAAAAGAGACATAGGAGCTCGATGAAAGGGAGTTCCTCTTCTATTCACAAAAGTGGGCCAAGGAGACTCCAATACATTTCATTGTTGATAGTTGTAGCTAGAAGAACCATATCTTAGTTGACGTCATCAAGAGAGAAGCTACCAAACATGCCACACCCTGGCCATACAATATAAGTTGGTTTACCAAGGACGAGATATCCACATCAATCAACAATGCCGCTTGTCCTACGTGATCAATCTCTTCAAGATGAGGAATTATGTGATGTTACCCCACTTGAATTTTATGATGTTATTTTAGGACAAACCTATATATGGAAACATCATGTTGCTTATGAGTCCATGCCCCATAGTGTCAATGATACTTTGAGAGGCCAACTCTACAAGGTACATGAGGTAGTTCTAACTACTATAGTTTCATTGATCTCAACAAAAAAGTGCCAAAAGGTAATCTATCAGGCTAGGAAATTTTCTTATTCTTGGTTTGACCAAAATGTGAACGAAAGGTCACTATGACTACCACATCTTGTGGGAATGTGTAATTTTAATAATACATGTGTAATGATGCCTCGTATGATGTCATATGATGTATTATCCAACATTGGAAAGCATAAATAAATATAATATTATGTAAAAGGAGTTATCCCACATGCATCATGGAGTAATATTATCCTATTACCATTCATTATATAAAGAGGTGGAAAATCATTTATGCCACATGAATTTTGGGATGTTATTATTCCATACCTCTTGGAATATAATAGAGGCGAGGGAGATCCTTTGGGAATATATTGTGATCACATGCATTGTGATGTTATTGTAAATTTGTGGAGCATATGTGGGGTGTATCTCTCTTATAAGATCGGAGATTTTGGAAGAATAAAGAAGACAAACCTTCCTGTTGGTGTTTCCCCATTTGGGATTTTACCACGTATATATGGTGTATTGTTCTCTTGTCTTTTGTCTCTCATCTCTTACATGGTTATTGTTTCTTTTATGGGTAGAAGACAAGACTAGTAGATCTTTTCTATTGCTATACATGTTAGTGTAAATGTATTGTTGTATGTTTATGCATATTCTCAATATTCTAACAGAGCCTTGGTACGAGGCCTCACTACACAATAGACGTAGATGGACAAGATTATAGAGAAATACAAAGATATATTCACCTCACCTAAATGGGTGCTTCTAAATTTTAGTTCAATATTTCAATTGATTTGATACTTGTTACTCCTTTATCTAATGGCACAATATATAGAAACTTTCTTCTAGAGGACGAAGAAATAAAATTTCAGATTCAAGAGCCCATCCAAAAGGGTAACATTAGACTAAGCTTCTCACCTTGTGGGAGCCCAATTGTGTTGGCACAAAAGAAGGATGAAACATGTAAAATATGTACCAATTACAAATCGCTAAACAAAATCACTGCCAAAAATTAATACCCAATCCCTTAGATTGATCATCTTCTCAATTAGCTTAAGGGTTCCAAGTTCTTCAATAAGATTGATCTAAAGTTAGGATACCACTAGGTCTTGATTAAACAAACTAATGTATGGAAGAAAACCTTCAAGTCTAAAGAAGGACTTCTTGAGTGGTTGATAATCATGCCTTTTGGCTAGACTAGTGCTCTAGCAACATTCACGAGGATTATGGATGATATCTTGTGGACTTTTGCAAACTCTTTTATGCTTTTATATTTGGATGAAATCCTCATCTTCAACAGAACTTGGGAAGAACATTTACCAAATCCTGAAAAACCCTATGGCAACATAAGTTATATGCTAATTTGGACAAATTCTCATTTCGCATGGAAATAGTTCAATATTTGGGATACATCATGGATGAACATGGGGTGTGTGTGTACCTAGCCAAGATAGGAGTCATTCACAATTTGTCAACCCTCATGGATTTAACATATCTTTGTATCTTCTTTGGCCATGCTAACTTGTACAACAGGTTTGTGTTGGGGTTCTCTCATATTGCTTGGGCCTTAAGCCAAGTGACCAAGGGTGAATCCAGAGACAAGTTCACTTGAGGTGCATCACAAAATAAAGAATTTAAGTATCTAAAACAATTCCTCTATTCAACACGAATCCTCACTCTTCTAGACTTGCAACAAGATTTTGAGATTGGTACGGATTACTATGACTAGGCTATCAATGCATTTTTCACTTAGAATGGACATCTTATGACCTATAATAGATATACACTCTCTGATGTTATTTGCACGTATCCCACATATGATAAGGATGTCAGAGTTATAGATCTACTAAACTAGCTTACCTATCTAAGAAACCAATAACATATCAACATAAATATGAACAGAAAGAGAACAAGGGAAAAGAATACACCAGATATACGTGGTTCACCCAATTGGGCTACGTCCAAGGGAAGGCTGTCTTCTATTATCTCCAGAAATATCCTTCAATCTTACAAAGAGAGAAACTCCAAATAACCCCAATACAATATAGCAGAGAGCTTGTGAGCACAATACAATGTGTTGTGATGAATGATGGAGTGTGATGTTATAATGTGATGTGACTCCCTTGAACCTATTATGTACCAATAGATGTAGAGGAATTACTCTCACATATTGCATGTGGGATAATATAATTCTCCATAATAACACCTCTTTATATAACAATGGATATCAAGAGAATACTTTACAATATTAAATATGGGATATAATGTATTACTCTTTTACATAATATTGTGGACAACTTTCGACATAATACAAAGACGTTATTACCTTCCCAAGAATATAATATATACAAAAACTCACCCTTAATAATGGATGGGAGAAAATCCCACACTAACACTAAGGAAGGAAGGAGTCATTACTGCTCCCCGTTGATGACAACTTCCCTCATCCCAAGCAAGGAATGGATATGCACATACTTCGCTTCTGTTAAGGATTTGGTGAAGATATCGACTATCTGCAGCTCGGTAGGACAATACTCAAGAGAAAGAATACCATCTTCTAAGAGACCTCAAATATAATGAGCATCAAGGTCGAGATGCTTTGTCTTGGAGTGATATACCAGATTATAAGCAAGCTGAATTGCACCCTGATTGTCACATTTCAACACAGTGGATGATTTCGGAACCAAACCAAGCTTAGTGAGAACATGCTGTAACCAAACTGCTTCTTTTACTGCTTCTTTGGATGCTCTATACTATGCTCCACATGAAGATAAAGAAAGAGTATTCCCCTTCTTGCTGGACCAAGAAATAGGACCTGAACCAAGTTGAAATATATAACCAACAGTTGACCATCGATTAGAACTGTCACCTGCCCAATCAGTATCTGTATATCCAGAAAGTGAAACTGTAGCACTGCTCGAATACAGACACCATAGTTCAATGTCCCCTATAAATATCCCAGAATTCTCTTGGCTGCCTGCCAATGACTTTCATGATGTTGCTGCATGAACCAAGAAACCAAACTAACGGAAAAATAGAGACCCGGTCTGGTGTGAGTTAAATAAATCAAACTTCCCATCAGCCGACGATAAACAGTATCATCAACAAGAGGGGTGGTACACTCAACAGTTAACTTTACATTGGACTGAAATGGCTTAGGAACATGTTTAAAATCACTCATATAGAAATGAGCCAATAAGTTTGTAGCATACTTCGGTTGAGAGAAAAAAATACTATCTGCCATATGTCAGATCTAAAGACCCAAGAAATAGTTCAATACACCGAGATCAATTATTTCAAACTGTTTTTGAAGATCACTTTTCATACTTTGAATTAATACAAGCTGGCTGCCATAGATGATAAGATCATCCACATATAACACAATAATGAGGATATTATCACCAAAGTTATTAACATGCATATTTGGATAAGATATACAACGCTTAATTTTTTTTTTCAAGAAATATGCATCAATTTTATCATACCAAGCCCTAGGTGCTTGTTTGAGACCATATAAAGACTTGTGTAATTTGCATACTAAACTTGATGATTCAATAGAAATAAAACCAGGAGGTTGTTTCATATAAATGTCTTCATTAAGATCACCATTTAAAAAAACACTTTTAACATCCATTTGGTGTATTTCCCATTTATAAGATGCAACAATAGATAATATGGCTCTTATTGTATTCATTTTAGCAACAGGAGAAAAAGTTTCATTATAATCAATACCTTCAAGTTGATTAAAACTTTTTGCAACTAATCTAGCTTTATATTTTTCAATTTGTCCTTCTACAGTAAACTTAGTTTTGAAAACCCATTTGCAACCAACTAAATTCTTTCCTGAAGGAAGAGGAACAAGATACCAAGTATTTTTTTTCATAAGAGAATCATACTCAACAGACATAGCTTGTTCCCATTGAGGTTTACCCTTAGCTTGAGCATAAGAAGTAGGATCGTTTGTGGCAAAAACTTTGGTCATAAGAGAAAAGTTAGATCTAGTTCTACGAGTATCAGAAGGATTACCGATCTCACCAACTGCAAATTCAAGAGTTTTCCGGGCCCAAATAGGAATATTAGAAGGAATAGAAGCCACTTTAGGATCTTCGGGACATTTAGGTGGAACACTTGAAGAAGAGGGTGAAATAAGATCAACAACATGCACATAAATGGAAAAAGGAGTAACATATATAGGAGTAACAGGATACACTGGAATATTCAAGGTAACATGAGGTTCTATAGACTTAGGTGGTGGAGAGACTTTAGTAAATTGAACATCTCTTCTGATTATGACACTCTAATTAGAAGGATCAAATAACCTATAATCCTTGGAATCCTCAACATAACCAATGAATATACACTTGTGAGACTTGGGTTCTAACTTTTTTCGTTTGTCATCAGGAATTTGAGCCCAACATTTACAACCAAACACCTTAAAGTCACTTATATCAAGTTTTCTTCCATTCCATTTTTCCTCAGGGGTAACATTCTTAACAACTTTTGTAGGAACTCTATTTAAAATCAAATTAGTGCAAGTGATGGCTTCAGCCAAAAATTTCTTGTGTAATCCTTTAGAATAAAGCATACATCTAGCCATTTCAACTAAAGTTATGTTTTTCCTTTCAGAAACATCATTTTGTTGAGGTGTGTAAGGAATAGTCTTTTAATGTTGAATTCCATGTTTAGATAAAAAAATATTCAAATTATTTCTTAACAAATTCTCCTCCATTATCATATCTCAAAGTATTAATCCTTTTACGATAATCATTCTCAACCAAGGATTTAAATGCTTGAATCTTAGGGAACGTGTCACTTTTATTTTTCAAAAAATAAACCCATGATATTCTACTAAAGTCATCAATAAAAGTAAGAAAATATACTACATGAGATATATAGGGAAGTTCAAGAGGACCACAAATGTCACTATTAATTAATTGCAAAGTTTCTTTAGCATGCCAAGCTTTACCCTTATCAAACATTTCTCTATGATGTTTACCAAGAAAACAACCTTCACAAACACCTTTAGTAGACGAAATATTAGGCAAGCCATGTACCATTTTAGTTAACATTTTCATTTTACCATAATTCAAATGACCCAATATTTCATGCCACAATTTACTTAGTTCATCAGCATGAGAAACATAGGAATAAAATGGTTGTCTCTTAGTTGAATCAAAACCAACAAATTTATATAAACCAACGGTATGATCAACAAGACCAAAAGAAACTACTTTAAAATTATGGTTGATATCTTTAAGAAAATATTTATTAGGCCAAGTTGTAAATTTATATCCATTTTGACATGCACGAAAAATAGAAATCAAGTTGATGGGCATGTGTTCAACATGAAAAACATCTTCCAATTGACCATTAGCAACATTAACATTACCAAAACCAATTATGGAAAGTTGTTTACCATCACCTATAGATACTTTATGATATGTGTTTATTATTGTCATAAGATGTAAATAAAGAAGCATTACCAGTCATATGTTTGGAAGCACTAGAATCTATTATCCATTCCACATTAGAAGAAGAACTACTAGACGAAATAACAGATGCACATAAAGCTACTTGTGATTCATCAGAACCTTTATTTTTAGCCTTAGACATTAAACGTTTCGCTTTAAAGAAATTCTTTTCAGGATGGTTAGTTTTACCACAATGCTTACAAGGATCATACACTTTCTTCTTCTTACAAGTTTCATGACGTGCATTAGAAGCATGACCATAATTATTAGTATGATTAGAAGTGTGTGAACAAGAACCTTTATCATTATTAAAACTTTTCTTAGGATTCTTATTATGTGCCATAAGAGCTTTATCAGGTGAGACTTGTCCTGAAACAATCAACCTTTCTTTCTCATTTATCAACCTTATACAAAAATCACCAAAGTAGGTTTCATGGTACTTTGAGACAATTGAAGAGCCATATTCCTAGTTTGGATGAACATGTCAAAACAAGATGGCAATTTTTTGTTCTACAAGAGTTATAAGAGCGGTGTCTGTCTTCTTGTAATCCTTACCACAATTATTTAATTTTTCATTTAAAGTTTTCACTTAAGCAAGATATAATTCTACTTTTTCAAATTTAGTAGGATCTAGCTCAAAAATATTCTTTTCGAGGTAATAAGCAGATACATCATCAAATTTATCAAATAAAGAAGCAAGAATTTTCCATACCTCAACTGGGTTGTCTTCTGCTTCAATACTTACCTAAAGACTATATAAAACCGTTTGACCAATGAGCCCTCTTGCTTGATCACATTTTTCTTCCCATATAGCCACATCTTTAGCATCAACAGGTTTCTGGTGTTCACCATTAACAATCCTCCATAGATTCTTACTCCTGAGAACATCAATCATTTTTCTTTGCCATGCAAAGTAGTTAGGACCAACAAGTTAAGGAACATAAAATACTTCTGAAGACATAATGATAGAAAATGAAACCAAATGCTATAAATGACAAGAGAAAAAAGTGAATGACTGGAAATTGATACACTATACCAGATCTGATAAAAAAAAACACAGTCAAAACAAAAACTTTACTTAAAACCCTTTAAAAAAAGTGCCAAGGAAAGTCACACGCGGGTTTTCCACAGTAGAGTCATGTGTAAATCTGATAAGCATGGGTGATGCACGACAAAGTCGCGGTTAGACATGGGTTCTTGACAGTGAAGTCGCGTGTATGCCGAAGCACACGTGCGTTTTGGACATGAGGGTTGCATGTATACTGAAGTAAACGCAGGTTTATAGTAGATCAGGTGTGGGTATGCCGTAGCACATGCAGTTCTGTACATCGAAAGCCGCATGTATGCAATTTACACATGAGTTCATAGTAGACAAGTTGCGATTACACACACTGTATGGTAAGAAAAGTCACGAGTGTCCAGTTTTGGGCCGAAAACAATGTCGATTAATTCGCTGACGGAAACCTGCAAAAAGTATACCAAACTTGGATAAAAACAATAGAATACCTATGTTACTCCATTTCATTAACCTTACTCCATTTCATTTTTACATAGTTTAAATTAAATATTTACAATGGAAATAAATGCACAATGATTGCTTGTAATTTATATATTTGCATATATAGAGTAAATATTTACAATGGAAATAAATGCACAATGATTGCTTGTAATTTATATATTTGCATATATAGAGTTTTTACAGGAAAAATCTATATGAATACAGTCACATAAACCATTAATTATATGCATTTAAAATATCATACAACAACAAATACATTAAACACATTTCAAAAATACCCACAACACATTCCATACACAATGAATACTTATATGAAAATGTAAACCATCTGTCTGCAGACCAAGGAAATTCCACCCAACTGTAGTCTCTGTTAAGCCATATCTTTCTTCGACAGGCCACCCCAGAACTAGGAATATTAATCCACAAGAAGGCTTTAGTTTCTCTGGCTACAACTATCCCAATCGTCTAACACTCCTTTCCCCTCAGTCTGCACAACCCAAGGAACGAGGATCCCTTCTCTGAGCTAACAATACCTTGGGCTCCCTTCTCTAAGTTAACCGTCCCTCGGGTTTGTTACCCTAATTCACTACCAGGGCTCCAGTGCAGGCCTGCCAGGAACTCTTGGTGCTAGGACTCAAGAAATTCTGTAGTTGTCAGTATGGTTCCAATCTCTAGTTCCAGTGATGGTGGTACAAATGATGGTGGAAGGGTCAATGGTAGTTCAGTTTTGAAATGAAATGATGTCTCAATCATGGAGGAAGGAATGACGGAATGGACTAGTTCTCAATAAATATATGCATGTTGAGAGCTATCCAAGTGGCATAATGGGTGATAAGAGCTAGCCAAGTGTCATACATGGGGTTGGACACCTTTTTCCCTTCTAATCCTAGGCTTAGGATAATTATCCCATGATTAAGGTTAATGAACTTTTAATAAAGATGGGTTAATAAGACATAGGATACAAAGAGTAAATAAAAGTAGTGACTAACCCCCTCTCACTCTCCCTCTTGTGGAATTATAGTCCCCCATATCTTATTCGTTCTTTAGTTTGCGATAGTCATGTATTCTATATTAAATAGTGAAAATGTACACATTTACATAGTTTGGTCATTCTGGACCATTCATCTTCGGCTTGTAGCCATTTCATCAATATTTACATTTTTTACATATTGGGGTTCAAAAAAGGGTGTTACAACCATCATCAAAAGTATTCCATGTACCTACAACTATTCGAGTTGAACATTAAGTACAAGAATGGTAGCACAAACCAAGTTGTAAACTGCTTCATCCAGGATCCAGTTGTGGTGCTAACCACAATTCTTAATCCTTGTTGGAATAAGACCTCTGGTGGTCCCTTCATGTATTCCAATGACCTTGACTTCACTACTACATATCAAACACTAGGTGTAGGTGAACAAGTTCTAGACTTTCACCTCCAATATGCACTTCCATGCCATCTAGGCCATCTTTGTTTTCCTTCAAGTAAGCATCAAAATCTAGTTTTGGAGGCACATTACAGTTGGGTGGCAAGTTGCTTCGGTGTGGAGAAGACAATATAAAAACTACATAACTATTTCTACTGGCCAAAGCTCCGATAGAGCAACCATAGGTATACTAGATTGTGCACCCCTTATGTTATTGCTAAACTTACCATTAAGAAACATGGGTTAAGCACTTCTTTATTTACCATATAGATAATAAGAGAATCCTAACCAATATAACAACCTCCTAACTACCTAGTAGGCCTTCTTTAATGAGGCCTCACTACATTATTCAATACTAACTACCATAGTGGGCCTTGTTTAATAATAACAAACATAGTGGGCCTAGTAAAACATACATTAAATTGTCTCTAGTATTATTACTCTAAATGGGCCTTTCACACCCCCATTACACCATGAGAGGTGTAATAGAATATTGTATTTGGATCTTATCTCATTGAGAGGTCGCTCAACCTTAAGAGGATAGTGAACATGAGTGAATTTATTTTGAAAAGGGATCAATTGTAAGGTGTTTCCCTATCCTAAGGGTTTTTTATTAATAAAACATTGATCATTGTGTTTTATCATTTGTGTGATTTCATATTCAGTTCTAAGGTATATAACACAAAATGAACTAATTTGTCAAGGGCATGCTAGGTAGGATAACAAAGAATTTCTTCAATAATTTTGTGGATGATGAACAAAAGTTTGTGGAATCTATTCTATATCACATAAATGAAGACTTGGGTGAGGGAAAATGGACTATTGCAAATAAGAAAGTGTCGGAGAAGATTGATAAGATGGAAAAACAAGTGGAAACACTTAACATCAACTTGGCATAAAGTGGAAATTGAGTGGAAATCTAAGCTACTAAAAGAAGTGGTTAGAAGAAATATCGCAACAATAATGAATGAGAGGAGACAACCATAAAATTTTGAGTATTGTGTAACAAGTTTATACTTTCACTTTGTTTATAATTAAGATTTGACTTTTCTATGTAACACTGGGCTTACAAATACAAATTGGCGTATTTTTTATGCTCCTATTCAAGGTAACTTTGTCATTGAAGGAGCTAAAGGTCAAGTATGATTTCCTCTGCTCGAAAATCATTTGGAAAATAATAAAACTCAAGCTTGAACCTTATAAGAGATCTTTTTAACTTGTGTTAACTCAACAAAGGTGGTAACAAGGCCTATAGATGAGTTTGATTCAATGAAAAAGAAGCTACAATAATCTCAAAAAGCATACAAGCTATTCAAAAAGTTATAAAGTAGTTCCATTTGCTAAAAAAAAATGGCTAATTCCAAGGATAACTCGCTAATAATACAAGTGTTAGAAAGTAATTCTAAAAGACCAAAAATTCTTTGGAAAGAAACTTCCTGGGCCTAGTATTATTTAATACTCCTTCAGTTTATGTGGTCTACCGAAGATATAATTTCATTCTCTATTGTTATCAACCCAATTTAACTTTCATGCATGAGTTCCAAATATTTAACTATGGCAATGAAATATCAAAGAAGGGTACAATATGTAGAACTTGTACATTTTATAGTTTATGCTTATAGTTTCTTCATAGTTAGAAATCACTACTTTTTACTATATCCAATGTTCCAAAAAATACTTGGTTATATCACAGGGCGCTCGCAGGAAGTTGGTTCCACTTTTTAGTGCCACTATAGAAATAAAAAACGCACCTCCGAAACGGAAATCCATAATGCATATGCGTTATTGTGGCTAGGTTCGGACAAACCCGAGCCAAAAACCGAGGCTAAGCTTAGTTAGCCCATATCGCATATGCGATAAATCGGACATGCGTTTTTTAATAGTTACAAATTGCAAGTGCGATATATCCCACTTTCATTATATCGCAAGTGCGATATATCCCACTTGCGTTATAACGAAACTGCGATTTTGATCATGTGGATCATCTTAAATTTTATTTTCTTTCACAATGATCATCTTAAATTTTATTTTGTAGTGGGCATGGTAATATCAATGCTCTATCTAAACTTAGTAACCCACCTTTCTTCTACATCCATATGGCTCCTCAACTCATCCTACTCTCTAATCACTATAACTAGCCTTTTTGTAAGAGAGTCCCATCATGACAACTTTACATGGTCACCCTATGTTCCTCAATGATATGTGACTATAAAATTGGATATTAGTAAAATGTATAATGTTCTCTAGTTAAATTGTCCTTCCCCTCGTACCTCAGGAAAGTCTCTCCGGGTCGTTTATTAATAAAAGGGTTTTGTATAATAAATTAACTCTTTTATAATGCTTAGGAGGGGATTCTCATCGCATGTAAGAAAATGATTCTATTATTACTCAGATTAAGATATGCCATCTCTATTCAGTAAGGAGCAGGTTATAAAATATAGAGTTAATTACTTATAAAGGAGGCTCTGTTAGCAAGTATAAGCATTGCCAATGCTGTATTCAGGAAGTAGTACTAAGCTGCACGTCATATCAATAAATGGAAAGAGTTGAGCGAGAATCATGATCTGTAATGGTATATGTACTCCCAACTCCTCTCATTCCTCTAGAAGGATTGAATCCCTCCATATCTCTTCCATATTTCAAAGTTGTAGTCGAACTAGGGTTCGATTCATATGGTCTTCTTATTTCACCATCATTTGTGTTTATTGTTTTTTTTCTTCGTTTGTTTGAATGATTAGAGTTTCATTTATTGTACTAATTTTTTTGTCTCTATGCATATAATTTTACTTGCAAAGGCGTAGTTAGAGATATTCAATTGATTTATGAGAGAGGGGACCATATACAAACTTTGTTTGTTCTCTAGATGTGAATACTAGAGATGATTTGAAACATTAATTTTCTTGTCTTATATCCGTTTTTATTTGAGATGTTATCCTTCTGTATAAGGCACCGTGGATCTCTTCTACAACTAATGTCACATGTACAATTTGTGCACTAAATTGATTTCTTGTTTCAATATCTTCTCCTCTAATTTTTTTTCTTCCTTTGATGTCTTCTATCATACCCTTCTCCATATAACTCCCTCGTTGCTTATCCAACCACACCATGTCACCCATCCATGCACCCACTATATCAACTAAAGTTATTAAAATGGAGGCTAATATCTCTTATTATAGATCATAAAAATAAGCAACCCACTTCCTCTCTTCTACCATTACCTTTTCTCCCTTCAAACCTATTTGCCCCTATCCTACAAAGATATAAAATTAGACATTTGAAAAAAGCTATTCTCTATCTTTATCTCATTCCTCACGTGATCTCTTTATGAAAATATATTTGATGACTACAAATATGGTAATTCAATTACAAATAAACTCCATGGAGATAAAATAACACATTTTGGTAATGATGTTTTCTAATCAATACTTATAATGAACATTACTAATTTATAATACGCATCCCAAGGTATTTTGAGTTCTTTTCTTCGATGAAACTTTATTTTGATTAATTATGTATTCTACACAAGCATACGATAATTAACATGAAGGAGAAGAGCATTCCTCGAATTACTGTATATCTAGTATAATTTTATATGAGGATGTTGATTGTTTGGTAAACCATTGGAAGATAAAAGGGGCTCCATAAATTTATATAATATAAATACCATTAATAGCAAAGGAGAAATTGTGACACAAAATCCCAGAGGGTTAGCTCAAGTGGTTGAGTGTTGTAATCGCAAGCAAAAGAAATCCCTAGGTGGCTATGCAGGGCCTCACTTGATGTCCGGGATCAAATGGTGCAAACATGATTATCGCTCCCCTAAGGCAAAACATAGCTCATGAAAATGTTGTAATTATCACTCCCTAGTAGGCTTGCAAGGAGTGACAACGTTGTAATTGTCCCTCCCTAGTCAAGGAGAAAGGGGTGAAAATCCTTATACATTGGCAAAAATAAAGGTCCAAATGATGGGATTTCGACATACTAATTAAGGATTTGTAGAATTCAATGTGCCCTTGTCTCCCTCGTCCTTGGTCCAATGAAATCCCCAATCATTTATTCATTCATACATAGAGGATTAATAGTCCAAGGAAATCCCCAATCATTTATTCATTCATATAAAAAGGATTAATAGAGTTAAAAAACGTAGCTGCAATATATCGCAAGTGCGATATATCTTACTTTCGGTATATCACACTTGCGATATATCGCAAGTGCGATTTGTAATGCAAAAAAAAAAAAATATAAAATAGAGTGACGGCGGCCTCATTTTCTTTCATATATATCTTAAAGGATTAATAGAGTTACAAAACGCACTTGCGATATATCGCAGGTGCGATTTATAATGCAAAAAAAAAAAAAAAAATTAAAACAGAGTGGCCGCGCGGCCTCATTTTCATTCATAGTATATATTTAGGATTAATAGAGTTAAATAATGCACTTGCGATATATCGCAAGTGCGATTTTCATTGCAAAAAAAATAAAAAAACAAAACACAGTGCCTGGGCCCTCTGTCCCAAATTCATATATATTTAGGATTTAAAAACGCAATTTCATTTATAAAGTTAAAAAACGCACTTGCGATATATCGCATGTGCAATTTGGAATGCAAATATATATATATATATATATATATATATATATATATATATATATATATCACAGTGCCCGCGGCCTCATTTTCCCAATTTACACAGTGAAGGATCGGCGATATCGGGAAGGCGAAAAAACGCACCTATCGATTTGCATTTGAGAGAAGGAGGAGGCAAGCCATTTCACAATTCGGCAAAAATGGAAGGTGGGTGGCAAGAAATTTACTAGTTTGTTAATTCGTTTTGAATTTTTAGTTATTTTGTTTGTTAATTTAAACTAGTTTTTGTTTTTTTTTAAACCAATTTAATAAAATTTGTTACATGTATTAAAAAACAAACAATGAAATTGATTAATTAAATTTTGAAATTGAACTGTTTTGTTCTTAACAAAGAGAAGAAACCCAGACACAAACCCAAACCCAAACCAAAATCAAGACACAAACCCAAACCCAAACCAAAATCCAGACACAAACCCACCAATGGAGGAGGAACACTACCATAATTCTGATATTTTGGCTCGTTTGGGTTCACTGAGACGCCTTAGCTCACTCTTTAGGGGGGGGACCACTTAAGACAATCTTTAGCAGAGGCCTTAGACTCCATAACAAATACAATTGCCAATGCCCAGGGAGCACTGTACAACATTAGCTCGTACAGAGATTCCCAGAGGCAATACTATTCCATTGGGTTGAGCTACAAAGATGTCAAAAAATTAAAAATAACCAAAGACCAATTGTTTTCCTTATTCCGGGACCCCAGCACCGGATTGGTTCCACCCACCAGTCGACCTCACATTTCCATAGACTAGTGCATGGAACCAAATATTAAAGCCAATTGGATGGATCGCTGGTACATGGTCTTCGATGAAGACCCTCATGGGAATAGAGACATCCCGTTTTATTTCCTTAGGAAGTTGTATGCAAAATTTATCCTGGGGAAACATGTTAACTATTTTGACATTTTAGAGTTCCAGGGTGTGGTTCATGGGATGCCCCAAGATAGAGAAGGGGCTAGGACCGATCCTAACCGTGTGCGACGCCCTCCACGCACACCAAACCCCCCTCGGTTATATCCTCCAGCCGGTCCAGTTCTTGATGATACGCAAGAGTCCTTATTAGATTTGGTTGATACATTGCTTCGGCATGGGACTGCCATCCAAGGCAATGTAGGCCAAGGGGTTGTAACTTCTGAGGCTGGCCCATCTAGGGTTGGACCATCTCACAGTCAGGATCCACCTTTTAGGTCCCCAAGCCAAACCAGAGCTACACATTGCACCGGTGACGCGGAGTCTTCAGAGCATTGGGTTATTCCACACCCTTGCACATCGTGTCGAAGCATATGCTATGGGCATGCTTCAGAGTTTCGGGGCGATGGATTACTCCGATATGTAAGTAACATTCATTCTTTACATAGTATATAAATTTTGTTTTATATCACAGTTTTCAATTGTTTAGTAACTTATTTCAATTTGAATAATTATCTGACAATTTACATGAACAAATATACAGCTGGTGTCTAGTGACACCCCAGATTCACGTAATCCGGCCATTGATGCAACGTTCAATGCTGCATATGATTTTGGTGCTTCACCATTAGCTGTAAGAACTTTATTTTTAATTTGTCATCGAGTAATTTACATATTTATAATTTAGAGACTGCAACATTAAATACGTCTTAAACTCGATACAATATGTTTTATGCAGGGTGGGAACGATGAGTTTGTGGAATCCCAGGTCAGTCCCTCCCATGTAGAGGAAGATTCCCAGACTCAGGTATTCTTTTCATTACATGATTTTAATTATATGCTTTTAATGATTTGAAACATGTATATGCGTTTAATTATTTAAAGAAATTTTCTAATTGTATCTGTATGTTTTGTTACGTAGCCTGGTTATGGTCAGGTTTTTTTGACCGTCTAGTAGGGCCAATGTTTAGTATTCCACCCACTGGTGACCCTCTTCCTCCCCCCCAGGTACATGTACATGTCTCGCTTTCTTTGAAAAAGCCATTTTCCGTCCATGTAGTATATATATGTAGTCTTGTTAGATCTTCGTATTTGCTGACATTGACATATATATGTTACCTTATGCAGGCATCTAGTGATGCAATGGTGTTTGAAGAGCACCAAATCAATTTTGTTGGTGACCCACCTCTCCCCCCACAGGTACATGTATGTGGAGCTATTTCTTTGAAAAGGTCATTGTACGTACATACATAGTACATATATATATACAGTCTCATTTTCTTTGTATTTGCTGACATTGGTGCATATGTTACTTTATGCAGGAATCTAGTGATGCAGTGGTGCTTGAAGAGCACTAAATCGACGTTGTTGGTGACCCACCTCTCCCCCCCCCCAGGTACGTTTGTACATGTCTCTCTTTATTTGAAAAGGTCCTTGTACATCCATCCATATTATATACAGTCTCATTTTCTTTGTATTTGCTGACATTGGTCCATATGTTACTTTATGCAGGCATCTAGTGATGCAATGGTGCCTGAAGAGCAACCAACCGAGGTTGTTGGTGACCCACCTCTACCCCCCCCCCAGGTATGTGTATGTCTCGCTTTCTTTGAAAGAGTCATTGTCCGTCCATGTAGTATATATGTCTTTTTTTCTTTGTATTTGCTGACATTGACATGTATGTTACTTTATGCAGGCATCTACTGAGCTAGTGGTGCCTGAAGAGCACCCAATTGGGGCCACTGATGACCTTGCACGCCCCCCACCCAAGTACATGCAATTTCAGTGCCAAGGACTTACACACGCATGGTAAGTAAAAATGTTATATTTGCTTGGAATTTGAACAAATGTACATCATGTGGTATTTATTTTTATAGCTTGGTAAACTAACTTGTAACAAATTTTGGTTTGTGTGCAGTCTCCGATATTGAGAATGCGTCCTCCTGCGGATCGTTGAGGAACGCTATCGAGCAGCCGCAAAAGAAAGATAGACTTCTCATTATCCACTGACATTGGCAGTGAAAAGGGGGATAAATAGAAATCATGTATAGGGGGGGTACATATAGAATCCATGTATAGGGGGAATACATGTACATATATCGTTTTGTTTGTATGTACACACAGATGTACAGTATGATCCACAATTTTGTATTATGGCCATGGCATGCCATTTTTGAAAACATTATACATGTACATCTATAATATAAAGCAACGTTCAGATTTACCTATATATGGTTGACTTGATATGGGAATGAGACATGTGTATTATATTCCTTGTAGATATATGCTTGAATATGTTTTTAGGTTTATGGCTTTGTGTTTGTTGGAGAAGAGTTGGCATTGCAAATAATGAATCTAATGTGTTCGGTATAGAAAGGAAGGCTCTAGATGCCTTACTGTATGATGATGTGAATGTTGTTTCTTATAGTGACAAGCCCAATCTAGAAGTTTAATTTCTAATGAACAAACAAGTGAATTTTCATAGCCCCTTCCTCTCCTAAACCTTCTTCACTCCTAAACTTGTTTATCTTTACAATCATACTACAACTAACCCATCCTTACTATTGATGATACATTCCTAGTCCCTCTCAACTCTAGCACTCATTTTTACTCACAACTATTAAATCAAATACCAAGTAGCCACTCTAGTCCTTAGAAATGGAATCCAAAAGAACCTCATCTCTTAGACCTTTTTTAATCGTGCTTACAACTTCCTACTACCCCACAAGATTCACCTTATCAACTAGGTTGAGTCCAATAATACAACCATTGTCTTCTAATAAACAAATATATTATGGAATATCACTTCACATTTTCATTCAAATTTTTATTTGAGGCTTCTTGAGTAAATATTTAGAGCAGTCATCATCATTTGTAAGGGTGTTGTTGTGCCTTGTCCTTTTCGCTCTCATGCTGGGAATATTGCTGCTATCATAACAGTCATTTTCTAGACCCTAATTTCAGTTCTGATATATGCTATGTACTTGTGATGTTCTCTTTAATAAAAGATTACAGTCTTCCACTTCATTTTCAGATTCTGATTGTATTGTGAAGAGGCAAGAATGCAATAAAAATACCAGTTTATCTTTGAGTTTGGTATGGTTGGCTGGAATATGATTTTGTGGCACTATTATAACTAGGATTGATTGTTGTTTCAAGCATATTCTTTTGTTTAATATTGTCTCTCATTAAGTCTTTCAATCTTCAAAGTGTTTTGACTCCAGTTAGCCCAGGGATAGGCACTAATCTACTTGAATTCACCACAATAATAACCATTGTACATCATAACCTGTTGGACTGCTAAATCTGTTTGGGTAGGGTTTTTAAGAAGTTGCCCTAAGTTTCCATTCTTGCATGGACTTGGGTATTTATACTTGCAGGCTTAGAAGGTAACAAAATGGCGTTGTTTCTGGGAATAAAGTCCCTTTCCTGAATTCGGTAGACATAGCTATAATGATGTGATAAGTTGGTATGAATGTATGAATGTATTATTTTAAGTTTTTCCTGAATTATGGAACTTCATTGGTATGAATGTATTAATTATTATTATTTTTAGATTTCATATTACAATTTTTTTTTGAATATTTGGGAGGAAATCAATATGGCATCATTCCTATAAAAGATGCATCATAGAGTATATGCCCCTTTAAATTTTTCAGGCATTGCTGGGTATCCAAATAAGGCCCCTCCAAAATGGACAAAACATGTTCAAAATTTTCATGGGGACATTCATTTTGTGGCACATCATGTTGCATCTTTTAAACATCAGATTTCAAAACTTAAAATAGAACATGAATATGGTATGATCAGATTGCTTTTGCATAGCTTAGAAGGAGATGTATAGATTGGTTTAGAGATTTTGGTAAAGGAAAAACATCATCTTTTGCATGTTTGGTCCAAGCATTTTGCAAGGAATGGGATCCTAGCTATGAGAAAGAAGAAAGGGTTGAAGATCTAGTTGAAGCTTGCCTAGATAAAGAGAAAATCATTTGATACCTAATGCTTGAATGTGAGAAAAAATCATTTAATACCTAATGCTTGACCATGCTTAGAGTAAATAATTTTATCCTATGGAATTTGGTTATCATTTTATGCTTAGTAGATAAAAATCGAAATTGGAACATCGTTTGGAAAAAAAACATCTAAAATAGTTTAACCCCTAAGGTTTTTCCTAGGGCATATATAGAACAAAAACACATTCCTTGTAGTCATTGTCTTCCCCTTGGACACATTCATTTATACCACAAGGCATGGAATACATATTGGCACTTTATCTAACTTATCTCCATAGTGTGTATTATCCCTAGTTCTATGTCTACAACCTCATGTTTCACATTTGGTTTAACCACAGATAATCATGGATGGTCTACATAACCTGCATCGTTGGAGGAAAGCGAGGATGTTTTATAGCTAAATTGATAGGAAATGATAAGGAACATGAACATACTCTACAAGCCCATACACACTACCGGCAGCCAACGGCATGCAATCTTGCCGCTCCATTTGTTATTTCGCTCCCGGACAGAAAGTCACCAAGTGTCCCTGAACGACATTTTCATGCGACTTGCAACTCGACATAACTCGGCAACCGGAGGTCGGATCGACAAACCGTCGATTCCGTTGCTCTCCTGGCATGCGATTACCTCTAGGTATCCTCCCCTCTGTGTTTCCATGGCCCAATGACTTCATTGCGCATTCATTTCGTAAACTAGGGTTTTGCTCAGTTTCCATCAATGCAATCTCGCATTGTTGGGTCAACTCCGCAAAACACTCCACTAAGCCAGTGTTGGCAGTAGTCCCACGTCGGCATTTCCCATACACACTACCAGGAGCCAACAACATGCAATCTTGCCGCTCCATTTGTTATTTCGCTCCCGGACAGAAAGTCACCAAGTGTCCCTGAACGACATTTTCATGCGACTTGCAACTCGACATAACTTGGCAACCGGAGGTCGGATCGATGAACCGTCAATTCCGTTGCTCTCCTGGCATGCGATTACCTCTAGGTAGCCTCCCCTCTGTGTTTCCATGGCCCAGTGACTTCATTGTGCATTCATTTCGTAAACTAGGGTTTTGCTCAATTTCCATCAATGCAATCTCGCATTGTTGGGTCAACTCCGCAAAACACTCCACTGAGCCAGTGTTGGAAGCGGTCCCACGTCGGCATTTCCCATACACACTACCAGGAGCCAACAACATGCAATCTTGCCGCTCCATTTGTTATTTCGCTCCTGGTCAAAATGTCACCAAGTGTCCTTGAATGGCATTTTCATGCGACTTGCAACTTGACATTACTCGGCAATCGGAGGTCGGATCGACGAACCATCAATTCCGTTGCTCTCCTGGCATGCGATTACCTCTAGGTAGCCTCTCCTCCATGTTTCCATGGCCCAGTGACTTCATTGTGCATTCATTTCGTAAACTAGGGTTTTGCTCAATTTCCATCAATGCAATCTCGCATTGTTGGGTCAACTCCGCAAAACATGTTGCAGCATTAAGAAAACACTATGTGTCTAGAGATCACAGGCTATATTATTCTTGTACCAACGTATAATCCAACAAGAATATGCCTAAGCTACACTTACAAATTACAAACCAACTAGGGTTTCATGAACTAGACATTGCATAATAAAACTAGGGTTCACAAATTGAGACATGGAACTTAAAAATAGGGTTTTATGAACTCTCACATGCATGCATGACGAAGATGTAGAAACACATGTACATGAATTATATGCACATACATGAAACAAAATGCCATATACCTAGGCTATGCACATACATGAAACAAAATGCCATATACATGAATTTCACATGCATGCATGACTAAGATGTAGAAACAAAATGAGGTATTGAAAGAAGTTAGAAGAGAACTATCATACTTGTTGATAATTGCTAGTTTTAAGGTTTATTGGTCATATGTAAAAATTGGCATAAATATTCATAAACTTGACATACAAGAGAACTTTTGGAATATGAAGATGATGAAGATAAACTTGAATTGAGAGCATGTTATTTTCTGATTTGTATTTGGTGGTGTCTAAAGACACCGGTTGTTCTTGGCGCCTCCAATGTGCCATAAATAGTGTTTGTATCCTAGGCACAGGAAAGGCTAAACATTAGTACTCTCGTAAGAAAATAAGGAAAATGTGCAAACATTATTTATAGATAACTCACATGAGGTTGTAGGATCGTGTTTATAACTTGTCCAGTAACACTTGACAATGCACTCACTCGAGTAGGCCATCTGGATCATCTCTGCTGCTGATGGTGTCCATCAATCTCTCATGCTCTAAATGAGGTAGCAAGTATTGTACATGTGACTTTTTTTTTTTCGAAATTGTGCCCAGCTTGATGTTTATACCAACTACCAGGTTGGTGAAGTGGTATACAATAGCTCCTGGTTTATAATCCTGATATACATACCCACCCTTCCTTTTTGTTGTGCTGCTAGTGTCAGGTACTCCCCTTTTATAACCATCGAACCAGTTGGGTATTCAATATTTTCATCATCATTAACAGGTTCGAGAAAGGTTTGTTTCCCCTCTAAGCAACGTGCCAACCAATAGTCAAAACCCCATTCATTATTTTTTGGGGAAACCACTGCATATATCTGACCTGTGAAAGGAAATCGAAAAAGGTTAAAAAGACATAAATCTTAAAAAAGGTTTTGCATGTAGCATAAATAAAATTTCTTTCAATGTAAGGGGTTGTAGTGATTTAGGTACTACTAATTTACTTTTTTGTACCTGCTTGTATGAGATCCGATATGTGATCATAGTCTACAGAAATATATGTCTGATCATCTTCCAAATGGTCTATTTCATTAACCCCCTTGAAATCAGTGCCAAGTGTCACTCGATCCCATGTATCAACTATATTTGTATACTCACAATCATCCCATTCATCTATGCTACAGGAACTGCAAAAGCAAGCCTTCAATCTTGTCCAAATTTGTAGGGCCGAGTTGTCTGAGCTTCTAATTGAATGAAAACCTCGAGTTCCATGCACTGTGTTCACCCGATGTGTTTGGGATCGGTCCACATCTGTCACCTCCCAGAATATTCTCCGCACTAGGTGTTTCCTTGTTGCTTGTTCTCCCATCACATATGCACACCATTCGACTATAGATGAAGCGTCTCGAAGGCGAGCACCTGTAAAATTCATCTCTTCCCTTCGAAGGGCAGTTTTTATGCATGCACCAGCACCATCGTGCTCTCCTTTGCCATGACCTGTTTCAAAGTAGTTCCATGTATGTGGCACCTTGTATTTTATGTGCAACAAACACAACCATTGAAATACACGTGCATTCTTGAACTATCCAGCACAATCATCTGACCAAATCAAATGACGATAAAATGGTATATCCATAGCTATCACATGATCATAGAACAACTGAAAGCAATGTTGCACGTAATGGATGTCATGGGTCCGGTCGTCACTGATGTAAAAGTGACTCTCTTTCAATATCACATGTGTCTCTTCATTGCTATCTGGCCCATGTCGATAAGTGATATGGACCATTATGCTCACCTACTCTAAGTGATAGTATTGACTTTGTATTTCATTTTGTGGTTGTAGGGTGTAATTTTCCACAAAGTCAACCACTGATAGTATTGTTCCAAGAGGGAAGGTGTCCCAGAATATTCTGAATTGCTCATCTTGCCACCATGCCATATCGACATGCTGAATGTACTGTTGGATCTTTCCACGGAACTCTGGAATAAAATCACATACTTGCACCTGGTGGAAAAAAATAAACAATGTTATAAAACAACATAAAAATATTTACATGAATATTAAAATATACATCAATATTTAAAACAATGTTATAAAACAACATATAAACAATGTACACTCAGTTAAATGAACATGTTTCGTGTATATTGTCACCTGTGAAGTCACCAATTTAATCTTCTTGCTTTCTTTCCCATCACGTAGCTGATATGTCTCATACTGAAAGTTCTGCTTCTCGACAATTGCATTACCAAATGCTTGATCTTCACTCTCATGGATGCAATCGGACCATAAAGATAGCCCACCACAATTGTTGCAAGAACCCTCTACACATTGTTTTAAGTAATGGGTCTGCCTATCTTGCCTCGGACACATTATGCTATGGATGAAATCTCTAGATGACATTGATGGTACTGTACTTGAGCATTCCTGCACATGGTTAGGGTGCAAAAAACGATGTATATGTGCAAATGTATGATAATATAGATCAAACTCTATGTGGTATCTACAACAACAAGTGTTCCGGATTCTATTTATTCTAACATACCAAGGCTTGCATTTTTCAAAATATCTTTGCTTGAGCCTTAGCTCTACATGGGAAAATTTAAACATCTCGAACAGTTGAGTTTGTGTCATGTCAAGTTAATGTTTAACATGCCCTTCATTGTTCATGGAACCCCTACATCGTTTTAACACATCCTTTGTGTTAGAAGAAGGCCTAGTGTTATTGTGCCAAAAAGTGTGCACTAGTCCCTTCACTGCTTCGACCAACTTCATGTCTTTGCGGGGAAACCTACCGCTAAATTCCCATAATGTATCCATTTGTCCCTCTACATCAAGTTTGTCTCTTCTTACTAAATATTTTTTAAGAGTCTTTGAATGTAAAGGGACAATTTCTTATGTGCATTTAAGTAAACGACATTGTCTTGTGGATCTAGATACAATTGATTCAGCCAATACAAGGTGAGCCACATTACAGTCTTTTGAACTATTTTTTTACCAATTGATGTGAATGCAGCAGCAAGAGATTTAACAATGTGATTACTTGATTCGGTATTCTTCAATGTTCTTATGCCTAATGTTTTTCTAACATTTGCCATACTTCTAGATTTAATCAAAGCTAAAAACAATTGACATTTACCGCCTTCAGATTTTGGTTCAAAACATTGTTTCATTATTTGAGAACAATGACGAACGATTGTGCGTTTAGCCACCTTACCTTCCATGGAATTCAATTCGCTCTCGTCCACTTGTATGTGTTTAGGAGTTCTCTTTCGTTTTGATGCGAGATTTCTTGTCGTTTGAAATGCTGGAGAGACGTTTGCATCCACTGCAGGCTGACAACTTTGATTAGGATATTGAACCACCTGGCATGGTTGTTGCAGAGTCTCGTCAGGAACATAATGAGTGAGCTCTAAAGAGGGTTGTCCGGTTAATAATGGAGCAAAATTTTCATCTTGGTTATAACCAGCTTGCATTAAAGTTGCAATATCTTCCTCAGCCTCTTCGCCAGGTATCTGTTCAACGGGAATGGGAAGTATTTGCTCATCCAATGAATGCCAACGATTTCTTGAATGTTCCCTCTTCTTTTCTTTTTTAATTTCAGCTTCTTCGGGTGTAAGCATCTTCCTTGCTGACTTCCGAACTCTATTACGTGGATTCCCCATTGAAATCCACCCAAAATTGTACAAAACCTATGGATCTGTGTAATAAATGATTAAATTGCAGGTTGAACAGTACGCTCTGTGCGGGTTTCAGAAGAATTATGTCTTTTCTTGTACAACAAAAATGGTCCACGGCACGCAACCCAAGATTATTTATTAAACAAATATCGCATATGCGATATAATGCATCTCCATTTTAACGCATATGCGTTATATCGCATATGCGATATGAACTATATGCTTTTTACGTTTTTTATGCTTTTTATGCTTTTATGAACTATATGCATATATATGATTTGTTAAAAACATGATCACTAAATCGCATATGCGTTATATCGCATATGCGATATATTGCATATGCGATTTAGTGCATATCAACTATTGAAACCTCATTAACCATGAACCATGAAAACATCATTTAATCCCTAGAAGATTGGATTTATCCTTGGACCATGGTATAGTGTCTTCAGAACTATGTTTTGTCTGGAAATATTCGTAATGGTTCCTATATGACCATGGTCAATTCCTTGAGAACAATCTTCAATGCGTAAAATAGTCTAATGGCACATATATCCCATATTAAGGCTAAATATCCCCTTTAAAGGGCATGTGTAGTGGTTTAAGACTTGTTTCTATTACACTTTTGTCCCATTACCATGGTTAAGACCCTGAGACCCATATTTAGTGCATAAAACCTCATAATGACACCTAGATCCCACTAAAGGCCAACTATTCCATCTATAGTGCATGTGTGTTGATTTAGAGACTCATTGGACCATCTTTTCTTCCATGACTATGGTCAATGTCCAGAGACCCATACCTACCATCCAAAACCCTATAATGTCACCCTTATCCCCTTATAATACAATTTAGACTCCAAAGATTCCATCCAGGCGATCTATGGAGTGGCTCATGCCCCAACATTACATTGATTAAAAGCTAAAAGAGGTGTGGGGAGAGTCAAAGGAGGGAGACGAAGTTGTAGAGGGAATCATGCGAGGGAGGGGGAGAGTCAGAGAGAGAGAGAGAGAGAGAGAGAGAGAGAGAGAGAGAGAGAGAGAGAATTATGGATGGAGGGATGGTTAGAGGGTGAGAGAGTGGGATAATAACAATGAGAGAGTAGGGATTTAGGGAAATGAAGGATGGTCAAGGATGGTTACACCGAGGGATAGAGATGAGAGATTGTGTGTGTGTGTGTGTGTGAGAGAGAGAGAGAGGGAGAGATCATGGATATTAAGGAAAGGAGAGAAAGATGGAGAGATGAAGGAGGGATGAAGGCTTGAAGGTGGAGAGAGGAGGTAGGGGGAGAAAGTGATGGATGGAGTGAGTGATAGGATGGAACACATGGAGGGAGGGAGGGAGGGAGAAAGAGTTTTGGCGGGAGGGAGGGGCAACAAAGGAATTGTTTAAGAGGGTGTGTGGATGTGTGTGAGAGAGAAGGGGGTGGAGAAAGCGAGAAAGAATTATGGGGGGAGAGAGAAGGGTGTGGAGAGAGGAGGTAGGGGGAGAAAGTGAGGTATGGAGTGAGTGAGAGGATCAATCATCAAGATTTCTAGTTAAATTATTTGTTGAAAAATTTCTAGTTAAATGATTTGTTGTGTTTGAATCAATAGTGTAATGTGATTAAACTATTAAAGATCATATAGAAACAAATCACATTAAAATGTCATGTGTACACCCACATTTCATCCCAAATTCAAAATATTTGTTACAATACCAACCTTCCTAACATTTTAACTCATCAAAACTATGGTGATTTATGAATGTTTCTCTTAAAAGTTTCGAGCACAGAAATATAATTCTAAAGAAAACCAAGTGACTCCTTACCTTTTTAAAGGTTTGATAGATCAAAATTGGTCTCAATGGACGTTAATGACAACCATAATCATCATCAACTCAAGTAGAGCATTATTAAGTTATATAATAAATTTGTCATTAAATAAAAAACCCTACTTGAAGTCATTTAGCTACACTCAAATAAAGTTTGATTAACAAAATAAGTGCAAAGATATGTTGGTTCTCATCAATAACATCAATCAATAGATGCATAGTGAACCCATTTGTCATGTTAAACAATGTTATATTAACCATGATGGGATGCTATCTTACATTTCAAAAGAATAATCTTTATGCCACTCTTTTATCTAATAATCTTTATCTCTATTTATTCTTTTGTACTAAACCAAAACACATATCCGTTATATCACATATGCGATATGAATCGCATATGCGTTATAACGCATATGCGATTAGAACAAGTCTAAACCGCATATCCATTATAACGCATATGCGTTAATTTAAAATTTAAAAACTGGGCGGGAACAAGGCTTGGGATGATGTTCGGAAATAGCTTTGGACTGCCGAACCTATTGGCTAGAACAAAAAAACTAGGGCCATTGCCTGTATTTTTGAACTCTATCAATATGCTCAGTTTCAATGGCGTGTTTTGCTACGAAAAACTCAATATTTTTTTATGAAAATATAGAATATTGTACAGTACACTCTGACGATTCTGAATATGTAATTTTTTCATAAAAATGTATGTTTTATTTATTTATTATTAATTTTCTAAATGACACACGTCAGTTTTCGAAAATACATACATCGATTCGTTTTTATATAACTTTTGATTGCCTTCACCATTTCCCAAGAAAACTATATGGTGCACTAGAGGAGACTGAGCTCTACAATCTCATATATAGAAATCAATGATTTCATTAAATTTTGCCCCTAAAGTGTTGCACCCGCACATAATGTTTTAATTTCAAGGTTTTCTGACTTCAATAATTAATAATAAAAAAAATAATTCATGAAATTTTTTGAAAAAATAGTGTTGCACTAGACCCATATGTCCTTTATATGTCTGCAATATTTTATCCAAAATGGACATCATTTACCTCAATAAGTGCTGCACCCGCACAAACATATATGTTATGATGTGCTGAAAATTTGAAAACCCAATTTAACGGAAACTAATTTTATAATCATTTACACAATTTTTTGTAGATAAATGTTATATATTATGAAAGCTGATTCAATTACCTATATTTTGTCTTTTTACTTCATCTTCAAATCCGTTATGGAAGTACTCCTAATTGTCACCTAAAGTCAGAGGTTCCAAGTTTTTCAGTATTATGTGGCATCTAAAGTGTCTTTAAAGGAGTCCATGATTGTGCATCAGCCCCACATCATTTCTAATGAACACTTGGTACTTACTGTAGTAAGGACAACATCACTTATTGTAGAAATGTCAAGTGATGTTGACTTGTGATAAAACACCTAAAGTTAACATTTCAACATAAAATCACTAAAGAAGGCCGTCAATTCAAATTAGGGTATTCAAATAGGAATCAAAATAAGGTATTTCAATATTACTACATGAGATATAATTAACATACATGAGATATAATTAACATCCATAGGTTAAAGGGTAATTTCACAATCATAACTAAAGGTTAAGTTTGGAAGACGATTTCTTATGCATTTAAGTTTATTGACATCATTAATCACTCTCAAAGTCTCAAAGACTTGTATATTATAAATTTGTAATCACTCTCAAATACTTGTATATTATAAATTTGTTTGAAAATTGTGTTACTGAATTCTATTAGCTACATCCTTTGACCACAATTTGAGTGATATATCATTTATTCTAACAAGAACCATAAAGAATCATTAAGCCAATAACCATTGTTTTAAATGTTTGGTTACCTAAGATTGTTAGGCACTGATATTCCCACATTCAATCTGAGTATCATCTTCTTTAGCTAAGATGGATATGAAAGGACGCTATTAGGGATATCATCAAATTTGTTTATTGAATTTTGCATCCATTTTTATAGTTAAGATTTGTTCTATTTATGTAACTAGACTAGTACTATTGTAAGATGTGGAATGGCATTAGTGCAATCCACAATCCATAAAATGACACAAATGACACACAAAATTAAGTAGACTAGTACTATTGTAAGATGTGGAATGGCATTAGTGCAATCCATAAGCCACAAAATGACACAAATGACACACAAAATTAAGGGTTTTTCTTTCTTTTACTTTAAATTAAAAAATAAAAATAAAAATATCTATTATGGTTATTATTAAGTATTTATAATACATTTTTCTCTTATCATTTGTAATATCATATTTAAATTATTACTCTTATTATTATATACTTTGAACTTCCATTTGTATTAGAAGGAAAAACAAAGAACCAAATCTCATAGTAAAATCCTATCCACTTAAAAAATAATATATCTACATTCTAATTCTAATGTAAAACAACACTTATGCCAATTCTAAGTCATTCTATTTCATTGAGACAAGAATCTTCACATTAAACAATGATTTATAGAAATAATATGTCTTCATTGTAATTCTAATATAAGAACAATACTAAATCCAATTCTAAGTTATTCTAATCTTCACATTAAAATAATATTAAAGAAACAATGATTTAGGGACAAAAATATTTATATTAAAATAATATTAACAATTTTTATTTTTTTTATGTTAAAATAATATTAAATAAACAATGATTTAGTATATTAAATTGAGAAACACACTTTATCTTAGCTGGTAAATAAGCGTGAAATATTCTTTATGAATAAATAATTGGGTCTTGAAGATTGAAGATATCACAAGGATAAGTGTAAAGAATAACATTTCCTGTTATCAACTACCTAAATTAGATTTAATTGATGTGATTAATTTGATTATCAATATTATATTAACTTGAGTTATTTTCTTCTTATTAACTTTGTTGTAAATAATTCTTTCTTCCAAATATTTTTAAATAGTAATGAGTAATTAGATTATATCAAAATTACTAAAAACATGTCAAGTACATTTAACAAAGTTTTAGTAATTTTGATATAATGTAATTACTCATTACTATTAAAAAAATTTGGAAAAAAGAACTTTACATGTCAAAAGTACATTTAATAAATCTTATAAGGAAAAATGTTAAAAATAATGTCAAAGGATGAGAAGTATTAAGAGTTCTTTCCAAATATAAGATCTTTATAATTGTTTACAATTCCTAAATATCTTGAAGTGCTATAGTGTCTATAAAAGACTAACAAGATTAATATCGAAAGACACTGCATATACAAAAAGAAAGAGCATTTGAGCATCAAGCCTATTCCATTCGACTTATTTTGAGAGTTATGAAGGACGTCTGAAGCCAAGGCTTCCTGAAATGCTTTGTCCCATTCCTCTCCATGCCTTTTAGAATAACTTTCTTCGTTGCCCCCATCTGAGTCAAGTCTCCTTTTAGTGCCACTACATCCTTATTGTCCATCTCCTTTCCAGGCGGCGTTGTATCCTTTGCAATGTATTCTCCATCTTTTTTCGTGCCTCTTGTTGGTTGTGGAGCCAAATCTCCAGTCTCATAGATGATATTCTCTAAGCCGTGCACCCAAGAGGACTATACACTCATGCCCCAACCTTGGGGTTCGGGGGCAACGCCCTCGAGAAAAATTTTTGGGGTTGTTTTTGCGAACAGTTTTTCGGGCCCATGGTTTTGGGTAACCCGTGGTATTTTCCCATTGTATTTCCCCTATAAAAGAAAGACATTGTAATACGGCTAGGGTAGGATGTATTAGGTTTTATGCATTGTAAAGATCTCTGAGATCAAGAAGAGAGACTGTGAGACAATGAAGAGGAAGTGCAATGGTTGTGCTGCAGGTTGTATCCCTTCACTTTTCTAGACGGAATAATAATAAGGACTAGCAACTTCAGTGTGGACGTAGCCCAAGTTGGGTGAACCACGATATATCTGTGTCTCTCTTGTAATGTGTATGTGTGATTATATTTGCATTTCTGTTTATTGTTATTGCTCTACGATCCTGTTTTTCTAACACGTCTTACTTTCCCCACCACTTGGACCAGGATTTCCATAATGGCCTCTTGATTTTGCTCTTGGAGTGTTACCCGTTCATCTAGGATCGCTAATTTCTTAATAGTGATCGTAGATAGTCATATTAGAGAGAGAACGAGGTTAAAAACTTGCTCTATGAAAATTCAAGTATCATCTAGTAGCTCTATGACTTCTTTGATGTCCACCCTATCTTCTTGACTGGAAACCCTTCTTTCACGCCACATCGGAGGCATCATGAGCCCAAGAAGCACTAGAATTCAAAAACATTAAGGTGAGGAGCAAACCAAGAATTGAAATTTTGCAAAGGAACAAAGATCAACCACGAAGAGAACTTTGGCGACACAAGAGAAATTTAGCTACATTTTACCACCTCAACCCATAATTATCGCCATTGCCTCACAAATCATGCTTAAGGAATACCACGTTGGAAGTGTACCTCATCAAGACAATCCATTAAGAGGCCGAAGTGATCATATCCCACATTCCAGTTGAAATCCATATATGTCAACATCTTCCTTCTCTCCACGTGCCACGTCAATAATACATGCATTTGATGGGGGAATGTATTTTCGTAACCCCAAAGGTATGCCTTCAGATGCATTCGATGGTTTTTCTCCATGCTCTAAGAGGCCACGCCCCATAGAAACTATATTCTTGTTTTTTCAAATGTGGAGCGATCTAGGGTGACTATCCAACTCTTCTTCATGGGGATATTATGGTTAAGAATGCCCCATCAGAGCGCGAAAACACTCCTAACTCCATGTTGACACCACCATTTGCATGGAATTCCACCTTTTCATTTAAGCTTCGTAAAATGTGAAAGGAATCACTCCCTTCTACATTTCCAATCATTTGACAAATTCTTCTTACTAGATTGGATTGTTATTCAAATTATGTCGTTGCTGCAAAAGTTTAATTGTTATGAAAAAGTCCCCCATAACAATAAAGTTGGAGGTGCCCTTTTCCTGTAACAATTTGAGCCCCATCTATATTGCCCACATTTCAACCTGATTATTTGAAGCTTGATCGAGCCCCTATACATAAGTTAGTTCTGTTTTTCATCCGGGAAAATAATTACCCTTCCAACTCCTACCATCCTTTTTTCAATTATCATAAATATTATTTTTTAAATTAAATTTAATTAATTTTTAATTTTTATTTTTTTATAATGATCATAAATATTTTTTTTTTCATTTTTATATATTTATTTTATAAATTTCAAAATGAATAGAAACGTTGAGTTCTTAAAATTACCTTCTCACTCATCATGTAAAATTTTAATTCCAAAATTGAATTTTTTTTTTTTATCAATGTGAAGATTCCTAGGAACTATATTTTATCAAATGTTTGCCTCAATTACCTTTTCTCATTAAAAAATGCAAGATCTCGTGCATGAAAATAATGTTTCCAACCTTGAATTTGGACATTCAACCAACTTGTCCAATTGCAACTAGATCTCTCTTGGGGTGAAGTTCCAACATATATTCCTTGAAAGCCTTTACAAGAATAGTTATTATGTTTGACATATCCTCACTTCCCCATCTTTGACTCCAAATTTAGCAACATTTACCCACAAGTTTTGACTTGGGAAGTGGATTCTCCTCCCGTGACGGGGCAATCCACCTCAGCAAAACATTCTCAATGTTATAAAATGTAACACCAATTCGTTCACTTAACTAAATAAATCAAGTATTCAATAATTTTTTGGTATCATTTTCAATAGCAATTTTCGATTCTCTATTTGAAATACATATGTATATTTAAACAAATAAAACTTGATTAAATGAAATCCATTTATTCTCATCAACAAACCATTTTATTATTAAAAATTAAAGAAATATATAAATATATATATATATATTAAACACTCGATACCACTAATCCAGAATATAATATTTTGAACATAACATTTTTTAAATAGCCAACCGACATCGTTCGCATAATTTTATATGCGATCCAAAATTTTATTATAAAGTAATTACAATTGGCAAACCTTTATTCGAACTTAACCATGATTTTTGACGAGGCCTTGATCTTAGTACATATTTGACTACGGAACTCCTCTTTATGCTCTTGTATGGGTCCCAACGAGAAAGATGACTTTGTCATGACCGCCGAAAATAACTTGGTTTCTTGAAATAAAACCCAAATTATGAATTCTCGATGGTAAGATCGACACAAAGAAGGTAAATGCCAGTGGATGCGAGTAGAACACAGTATTCAGAAAGTAGACGGCACTGGAACACAGTATTTAGAGTTCTTGCAGACTGAAACTCTAACAAGTTGTGTTGGGACTGTAGATTATTATTTACTACGAAGGCAAGTCAACCATCCCTATAAGCGGACGCCCGGGAAACATAGAATTTATAAGAGTAAACGTCTTAGCTTTGCTCTCTCAAAATCAAATCAAGAAATATTATGTATCCAGTCTGGTTGGACAAACGATATTAAAGAATCCTAATATTTTTGGGAAGAAACTTTCTTCAGACACGAGCTTGGTGTGAAGATAAGGAATCTCTGCCGGATTTAAAGAAAAATCTTTATTTGTGTATTCTGGAGAATTCAGTCTGTTAATATTGTCCTCTGGTGGCTTTGCAAAACCTCTGACGAAAATCGCATCGGTCTGAGCGAAATTCGACGGTGTTTTCGAACCGGTTTGTGGTCGATTTGGCGAAACTCGGCAATTCCAGCCTCTGATCGACGTTAGGCGGGTCCATGTAAGCATTCTTGTCTTGGATTTTATCTAATTTGTTTGCAGAACTTTGGAAAGCTTACAAGATTTCTTTTGCTTGAAGCTTGGATTTCAGAAAAATTCTGTATAGCTCCGTAAGAATTCTGTGTTCTTTTGAAACTCGAACGAATTCTTTCCTTAGTATTAATGTTAGTTGCTAGATCTTTATTTCCTTGGAAAGTCCTTTTCTTAATTGCGGAATTTCTAAGAATTCTTTGCTTCATTTTGAAATTTCGAAAAACTTTTTGCTTCACTTTGAAATTTGGATGAATTCCTTGCTTGCTTTTGAAACTTTGCTTCATTCGATTCCAAGAAATCTCGCTTGACTTTAAACATAATGCATTCGGCTCCAAGAATTGCTTTCCTTTGCATCTTTTCTAAATCAAGGCTTAAGTGATGTTTCTTTTAACAAAATAAGCGATTGAATTCTCGTTTGAACCTTGTTTTGTCCGGTTTAAGTCATAAGTTCGGCTAGATAAGCGGCAAGACCATCCTTTTCGCCTGAAATTTGACTAAATACAAATCTTAGATCTCTTTTATCGCTGCTATATTAGACAGTCGAAAGCCTTTGAACAATCTGGTCTCATGGCCGTTTTCTGCCTTGAGGCGTTTAACCAATTGTGTGGCTTTAATTTTTGAGAAGTCAGTTTATGGATTGAACTTCTGAGAAGCCTTTTTTGAAGAAGCCGTCGAGTCAAGGTTTTGACTACGAGTTGGCTATCTAGGGATTGGAGTCCTGCTTTTGAAATTTCGATCAATATTATTCTGTTTATTATACGTTGAAATGATCTGTGTTTGATAAATGAAATCAAACCGGGCTTTTTATAATAGTTTCTAGCCGCGTTCCTGAAATTCAACCATAAGGTTATGATTCAGTGTCTCAGAAAAAAAAAATTCCCTGTAATTTGGAGAAATTTAATGAAGTAGAATGCTGAATTGTGTTTTTTGCGTGCAATGATGAAATATTTCCTTACTCAAAAATTTATTCTAGCTGCGAGTTTCGATATTTTAAGGTTTTAAGGAAATGTTTTGCCTTGGTATTGATGGCATAGTGCCTAGGTCAGTTTCTCTGATTATTTCTTCGATTGTTCTGTGCAGATTATCGAGTCTGAATTGACTGAAACGAATGGACTTCCTATGTTCGCAATTACGCACAGATTGAACCATAAGGTGGGTATGGTAGTGAAGTTTGGGATTAATTGGTAAACGTTTGCATAACGCAATGAAGGCTTTGGCATGCTTTAACGCCTTGGCTTTTAATGGTGGGAAATACCCTGTTTCCTTCAGTGAAGACCTCCAGACCTTCTATGGAGCTTTAGCCAGAGGTCTGGACAAACTAGACCGTTCCATGAGTGAGAATTTTATATCCTTTCAGTGGTTAAAAGAAGCCCTGAATCTTCTAAAAGCTATGCACTCCGGTGTCATTCTTCTGATTGAGAAGCTTGATCTTGCGGTTTCTTTGAGAGGTGAAGAATGGCTGAATGACTATATGGATGAAACTCTGAAATTACTCGACATTTGCAATGCTTTGAAGGTAGGGATATCAGGGTTGGAACATTACCAGATGGTGGTAGAATTAGCCCTGATGAAATTAGATGGTCTTGAAAAAATCGTTCCTCTGAATTCCAGGGTACTGAATGCTTTGGATGCCTGTAAGGAAGAGTCTGAGAGAGTAAATGCCGAGAAGAAAAAAATTGTTGTATCAAAGAAGTTGACAGATGGGAGGTTCAAATTTTGCTTGAACGAAAAGAACTTGGAGAGCAAATTTTTGAGATGGAATGGCTTTTGGGGTGTGATGTTTGCGGTGAAGAATGTGACCTCATTGATTTCTTGGTTTCTTGTTTCTGGTTTAGTTTACCCTCTTCCTTTGGACCTGAATTCAAACTCTGATAAAGTGTCCTTCCAGTCTCAGTGGTCTAGACCATTTCTTCACCTGTATATGAGGTTTAATGAGGAGTTAGGGAAGAATCTCAAACGAAATAGGAGCTCGGTTTTGCTCTTGCGTGATTTCGAGACTCTTGAAACTATGACTACCGATTTGAGAGACAGAATTCAAGTGATTAGCAATGGTAATCAGAGTACTACTCCGGAAGATCTTGGGCAATTTCACAAGGGTGTTCAGTCGCTGAAAAGAAAATCTTCAACCTTCAAAGAAGATTTGGGAAGTATTGATTGGCTCGTAAGAAATTTGTTTGATGAGATTGGTCAAGGCAGGAATAAGATGCTGCGGACACTTGCTGATACTATGTAAGTAATTTTGGTATATTCTGCAGTGGTTAGTGACACCCAAGATCGCTCTGAATCTCTGGCACTGCATTAGAATTTCATTGTATTTTCGTTCATATATATGTTTGTCATGTAAGCAAATGATCAGTGAATAACAGCATTTCAGTGCTGTGTTGCAAGGCTTTTCAAATAATAAGATCAGATTCTTTATGTTTGATGCATCGTAAAGTCTGTATGCATCGTAAAGTCTGTATAGTCATTATCCTCATTCCCATGATAATGCCAAGATACTATTTTGTCCTTTTTATATTTGTTTTTTTATGTTTTTTGGTTTTTACACTCTGTACCGAACACTTTGGACTTAGCTTTACACGGGCAGAAATTTGAAACAGGAACTCGAAGGAAATTATCTTTTCTCATCTTAAAAATATATAACTGCTTTACTTTGTAATGCGTATGTTCGGTTATTGGAGGGTTTTCATAGTGCTACCTGTTTTCCAGATTATTGTCCAAAAGTTTGGCCAATAAATTCGAAATAACAGCTTTGCTGTATAATGTGAATGTTTTTGTTAACCAAGTTTAATGTATATGGTGGCAAACATTATTTAGCTTGTTGCAATCCATTTGATGTAGATGTAGTTGGCATAGAGGGTTTGTTGATCATTGGATCTTAAGCTATTAAGATTAGGTTAAAATCCAAGATCAACAAATTCACTGCACTTGCATTAAATAGATTGCAGCAGATTTTAATATTCCCTATATATAACTATTATTACAGACCATCTCTATAATGTCAATTTTTTTTAATCTTTAAAGTAATTATAAAAATTGCATCATTTTCTTGCAACCTTAACATATTGGGTTTACTAAATAAAACAAATTAAATAAAACATTACTGTAGAAAGTGAATGTTTATGTTACCACAATGCCTCTTAATTGTAATTTATAGTTTTAGTTGTGCATTTATTTCCCTTTAAAAGCACTTTATTCAAAAGTCATATCGTTTTCTCTCAACCATAACATACACACTTAGTATATTTCAATTTAAAAACACTTTATTCTAAAGTCATATCGTTTTCTCTCAACCATAACATACATACTTAGTATATTTCAATTAAAACATGTAAATTAATTATAATTTTTTTCACCAAAATAGTTAGATAATATAAAAGAAAGAAATGATAGCTACATCTAACTAATTATAATAACAAAAAGCAGAATTCCCACAACGATTTTCTGGTGATAAACAATAAACAGTCTGAAATATATTCGTATTGATCCTATTAGACTGTTTTTTTGGAATTTTCTGTTATATACTGGGAAGATAATCCCACTACATGATACAGTCTCTATACTGCTAAGTTTTTTTGTAACGTCTTTTATGGTTATTGAATAATGTGGTTCCTTATGGGAAGATAATACAACTATATGATACAGTCTATATACTGCTAAGTTGTTTTGTAACGTCTTTTATGGTTATTCAATAATGTAGTTCCTTCTTAATATAATTAAGAATTGTGATTTTTTTTTTCATAAAAATACAAAAAAATCAATTTATCTTCCAAAATTTCTTAAAAGTAATATTTTTTTTTTTTTTTCAATGTGGTTCACGTACCGGTCCCACCGGCCGGCATCGCTACGTCCACGGAATAATAGCTGGCGGGCCCACCCGAAGGGGCCTTCACACCCTCGGCACATTTTGCGTACCTAACCCCAAGAGTGTCGAGGAGAATGGATCCCGCGACCTCACATGCTGGGAGGCCTAACTACGGGTGCTCGACCGATTGAGCTAACTCTTGGGGCTTTCTTAAAAGTAATATTATTTAAGAAAACATTATAATTATTAAAACAAAAATCTTAGTCTTCATTGTTGTGTCCGGCATACCTACTTCAAATAGTTCCATAGAGTTGATAACTCTGGTTGAATCCTCCATAAGGTATGTAATGTGTTGTGTATGTAGGTCTTCATTGTGAATCTAAAAAGAAACCATTGAACACGAAGTCCCCAATAGATGTAGTAGTTGTAGGAGGAGAGTGAAGTACCTCTTAAGAGGTGTAGATATGACACAATTCGATTTACTTGAGCTTTCAAGGATCCCATTTGAGTGTCTATTGCCCTGTATTTTTGGCAAGAGACAAGCATGAAGACAAATAATTACTTCTCTATTCCTTAATCTCCAATAATTGGGATACAATCTCCATAGCATAATTATCTCTAACTCCAATTTTAGCCGAATCATTTATTGCTACTTCAACAACCATATCTTCTATTACAAACCCTTTAATTCTACTAGAATATATAGGAGGATGCTCAAACCACATAAGGTTTTAGCTTTTGGATCTGGGATGATTCTATATAAAGTTTTGCATCTATGCTCATTTCATCCTCTTATGGAAATTTCTCCATTAGAAGTTTGATAATATTGACCACTAAACTTAAAAACTTATATAAACATATAGTTTTGCATGAATTGAAACCCTATGCCTATATCACTTAGTTATTATCTTTGTCTTATTATCAATTAGCTTCTACTTTACTACATTGTTTGTAAATAAGACTTGTACAAGATCACAAGGCTGGAGCCAATGCACCTATAAAACGCCAATAAAATTATCATGTCACCTTCTCCTTAGATATTTTATTATAGAAAGGGAACCCTCTTTCTATTTAGGAAAGTAACAACCCAACATATTTCATATGAATGTGTGAATGGAACTAATAAAATGTAGTGGAATCAAATAAGCATGCATTAACAAATTGCATTCATGCATACAACATGGACAACACCCATCTTCATAAGTAGAAACATAATTCAATTGTATATTTGGATATAGAGATAAAAAACATATATTAAGCCATAGATTGTCCAAGGAATTGGTTGCATGAGAGCAATTTTCCACATAATCGTGGGCATCCAATGAAGATGCCACCCTCAAGTTAGGCTATGAGGCCATTGAGGAAAAGGAATGCAAGCTATAGGCTCCTACACACTCAACACATCCCATTGTTCTTATGGCTCAACTAATCTACCCATTACAAAGTGCTCCAAGCATCTCATCCAATCATCAAACAACCATAGCACTCTCTTATATCGCCCTACACAACACAAGGAATATCTTCCCTTTCTCTACTCAATGATTTTCTTCCCTTCTAGCCTTCTAGTGCACATTAGTGTAGATAGAAAGAGTCCAATATACTAAATGCCTTTTGGGAATGACCTTTGGCTCTCGAATATCTAGTGGATTAAGGATTCCTACTCCCCATGCTTCTATGCTAACTGACAACCTCTCTTTATCTTCCCTAATGTTTTCTATTTCTCATTCATAATGCTAATTTGGCCCATTTCCAGACTTAGTTTATGAGTAACAACAAAAAATGCAACATAAATAGTGAAAAAACATGAAGGTGAGAATTACATTTGATCCCCCTTATTGCATGAATGGCCTATGAGAAAGGAGGGGTAAAAATCCCATGTGAGAGGATTTATTACACATTATCTCATGCATTGTACCCAGCTCCACGTCCCCGTAACTAAGGGCTCGATAGATACTCCTCACCAACCACTACATGCATTCAATGATTGGATTCTACATTAAGGGTGGTAGATTATATTTAAATTAGGAAAATGATGGAAAATAGATGAGTTTCTAGGTTGACACTTGGAAATAGAGGATTAATTCTTCATAATCCCCATTTCCTCTCCCCCTTGGTGGAATCATAACCCATCCCCTTCTTTCTGTATCTATATTGGACCATTTCTTATTATATTCCAACATTAATATTTATATAGCTTGAGTTCACCATGACAACTTTACCACACAATCCATGCATGTATACTTACCACAATTACATGTTGATCCATTCACTGGTTAGGCCTTGGACTTGAGCTCCGCACTAGGAATCCATTTAGACATATTTGCATCACTTACACAAAGGGTAATTTATTTAAGCTCACATGTCTTGAATCCCATCATTACAACCGATTATTTAGAATCTATATATAATTTGATCAAATACATTCTAGGGGTTAAAATCAAGGTATTATATTATCCCCTCCCTTGGAACAACACCAAACTTGGTGTAGCTCGAGACCATAACAAAAAAGGACATGCCTCATTAATGAAATCCTCTAACTCTCATGTATCCTCATCACGACCAAAATTCTTCCATTGCACCTTTACCCATCTAATGACTCAATTTCAAGCAATGCAACTTTCTTTTTGAGGATGCACAATGACTATGTTTGGAACTCTCCCCCTTGTTCCACTTGGTTCATAACCCAAATAATCATATGGACAAGATCATGTATACATTTCTTAAATAAATAACATTGAAAGCATTGTGCGATCTAATGTTTTTTTTGTACACTCCATAGAAAATTATATTAAAATACAAAAAGAAGTACATGCACAAAAAATATGAGAGCCCAGATAGGTTGCTCTCTGAACCATAACAACTAGTACATCACTCTGATATGACTACATAAGCCCGAGGCTACGTGAAATCCTAAATCTAGAGGTTTGTTGAACCAATTAGAGTATGGAATTATTATAGAGAGCTTGAGTAGGCATTTAGCCAAAAACTATTGGAAATACAAAAACTGTAGTGATTGCCCAAAATGCTACCTGTCTTATGGACTAAATACCACATGTTGATCAACATGCTACCAAAAAAGATAGACCAACAGAAGAGAAAAATAATACCTGAGCTATTCAGACTTGTAAGATGGGTCTGCTTTGTCCAGCAACTCCTCAATAATTGGGAATCGGTAAACTTTGGAGTTAGAAGTATCATCAAGAATGGATTTGGAAGGAAGATGAGTAGTTTTCATGAAAATGGAGAGATTCACCATACCTTTTCCATTAGTATGCTTACGCATGACTCCACTGGTTGAGGCTATGTTTGTTTTTCCCACCGGTTATTGAATGTTGTCAAGCTGAGGTCCATGATGCACCGAAGGCCTGGATACATGAGAGGAATCTAGAGAGGAAGCTAAATGCAGTGCTAGAGCAAGAACAAGGGATGGAGAGGGGGTAGGAGAATTCCCTTGTCAGAAATCCCGAGCCTGAAGAAGAAGCTGGGACAAATCATTCTTGACCATCCAATAGTGTCTTCGTCTTACCCGATCTCTTTGACTAGTTAGCTGCTGAAGGACCAATTCTTCTTCCCAATCATCCAAAATAGTTTTTAGGTGGTATGGTATGGATTTATGGTAACCATTATCTGCTAATCCTCCACGACCTCTTCGGCCATAGGCCATGGCGTCCTCTGGATCTGCCACCCCAACGTGGGACAATGCGAATGTGAGGAGCCATTGCACGAATTTTTCCCTTGTTGGTGCTCAAATGAGTTCTGGGAGGAGCCCAGTCAATATAACTATGCTGGGCATTCAAGATGAGACCAAATTCGATCGGATAAAGCTCGCACCCGTCCTGAGATAAGCTTCCTAGATTTCTCAGAATGGAAAGAATGGTTGGCTTGCTGAAAGACGCTGAATGAAAAATGGAATTTACCATGTTTGAAGGCAAGTATCTGGCTTCCCAAGGGGCCATTAATCCACACAAGGGATTCATCATTGTCCTAGTACTTTCTACATCTCAATTGAATGTAGAGATGACCGACTATAATAAAGAGCTGGGCATTGGATCCTGGAGCTCTTTAAATGAGTAGGTTGGAAGTTTCAAGAATCATTCGCGTGCGGGCCTCTATGACCTCCATGCCACTTGTCTCGTTCGCCGCCAAATCACCCGCATCTGGGGAATTATGTGATCTAATGTTAGCAGACATCGCAAGTCTATATACAACTAGCCCTATTTTATCAAGGAATTCAAATGACTAACAATATCTAGGTGCTAGCTTGGCATAAATCCCAAGCTTTAAGGAAATATTACTTAGTTTGAACCTAATGAAGACATCAAACCCAACACAAAATTCTCTGCACACCTTGTTCTCATCTACATAAATTTTCTACATGTCTTATGATGTCCTCCATCTCTGTTTGATCCTAACAACTTCGTGCTCCACTTCCTTGAGATTTTTTGGCCCAAGTGTAATTCTATTTACTAAATTATCCTAACTCACAATAGTACTACATTTTCTACCATATAAAGATTCTTGATTATTATATGTGAACTCCACCAAGTGTAAATAATCTTCCTATTTTGATGGTTTGTCCATCACATATGTCTGAAGCATGTCTTCAATTACTTGATTCACTCTTTCATTTTTATTCCACCGATAAATATGATAACATGGTGCATTGCCAAAATTTAAACCGCTGACACAAGGCTATCCTAAAGGTTAAATCGCTGACACGACGCCACCATAAAATACATTTAAGGCTATCCTAAAGGTTAAATCGCTGACACGACGCAACCATAAAATACATTTCGTTGGCCCAAAAGGGAACAACATAAATTTATATCGCTGACACGAAGAATGACACAACGTGAGCTTAAAAAGCTATACCTTGTGTAAAGCATAAACTAGTTGGAGACACCTTGTTAGGAACGCAACCCATCCACTGAGTGAGTAACCGTTTCCCCTCTTTTGAATTGCAAAATGCTAAATCAATTGCTCGAAGAGTTATTTTGTAATATTTAAATGTTGTGTGCCTCAGAGTTAATTTGTAATATTTAAATGTTGTGTTCCTGAGAGGTAATTTGTAATATTTAAATGTTGCGTGCCTCAGTTTTGCTTGGGAGGGCTTTCACCTACTCCCTCAAGGTTATTTTGATGAATTACTAGAGTTGATTGGTCATTTCATCTTTTTCCCAAATAAATTTCTTCCCTAATGAGCCATTTCAACCATCATTCCTACATGAGTGAGGTGCTATAAATGTTGGACCTATGTTCCGTAGACTTGATTTAATGATGGTGATACAAATCAATAAGTGGCATCCCTAGTATTAAATGAGATATACACTTAAGCCTAAGATGGTATGCTAATTGAGGTGGAAATAATAGTTAGGGGTTTGAGATCTATGGTTTAAAAGGATCAACAAATCCCTTCAAAGAACCACCACGATAATAAATAACCCCATATCGAAACCCGTGGAAATGCAAAAAACATATGGGAAATAACAGTCCTATATATGAGAAGGATGTGATGATTACTAAGCCACCTTGGTGAATTTGAAAATCATAATCAAGACTAGATCCAAAGCTTGAATTAAGACCTAAGATGAATCTTGAAGCATTTCCCTCCAACATATTTTTTGAATAATGATGACTTATTTTTAGAATAAGCCTACCTTTAAATATCTGTATGGCACACTATGAATTGGTGTTCTATTGCATAGAACAATGAAAGTAGGTTTTCTTGCTAAAATTCTTTGCCTATGTTTTATGACCCTTCTAATGGATATTGATGATGATGATGATTCATAGGAGGGACATATGTCTCATAGATGGACCATACAATAGGAAAAAGTAATCTAGAAAGTGTCCTCAAAAGAAGAAATGGTTGAAGAGAGGGAAGATATGGTCCCGATTATGTAGTACGATGATACTAGTAGTGAAATGAAGTCTAAGCCAACATATCAGTGGGGTCAAAGATACTATATTTTTAGTAAAGAAGAGTACCCAAACCTATCGGAGGGGGATACAGAAGAACTATCAGTTTATTAGAACATTAGAAGATCAAGGCTTCATAAGATGACAACCAAACCCACTGTTTTTGTCACGTCCCCATTTTGACCCCCTTTGTAAATGATGTAAATATTGTAACTTAATCATGGTGAGGAGCTCAAGGCCAAGGCCCCACCATTGATTTAGCGTTTATGTATCGGCAATTAAAATAGATGCCTATGGTTCTTGTGCGAGATGGGCACAATGTATATAAGACATCATGTAAATACGAATTTTAATGCAAAATACCCACAACTAGCTATGCAATGCAACAAAAGAGATGGGGCATGGTTCTACAAGGAAAAGGGAGGGAAACTATTCAAACCCTTGAGCCAATGGTATTAATCCATGTGTCAATGGGGAAACCCATAAACCACCAACTAACCATTTTGTCTCATGTACCCAATCATTTAATTTTTCCAAGAAAATTGGTTAAGGCAGTTAATGCCTTGGGAATGAAAGAGTATGGGCAAGCCATTTTCGTGCATGGGCAAGCCATCAACTTGGAAAATCGTGTTTTTGCTTGTGGGGCAAGAAACCCCCCACGAAATGGTGCCCAAAGCCATGGGGAATGGGCAGTCTTCAGGGATTCACGCAGTGGGAGCTATCTGGGTCATTCCCTTCACGGTTTTCAGCAAAATCTTGCATTTTTCCATGCCTGGGAGTTCGTTTTTGCATATGCAGTAGCCTGGGAGTGAAGGGCCACGTTTTGGGGACTGTAGGGAGGTCGTTTTTGCCCCTGAATGTCCAGGGACGTTTTTCTAAAAACGGATTTGGCTTCCTGGGTCATTTCCCAACTTTCCATTTTCGTTTTTGTGGGTTTCCACGTTTTTCTAAGTCAGCTGAAACCCCATCTCATGCCTCTCTCTGTAAAAACGTTTTATCTTGCCCCATAATTGGGTTCTGCTGTTATGTGCATCCTCGTTTTTGGTTTGAACCTGTGAATTGAAGTTTTGGAGTGGTAGTGGACAGAAGTAGCTTGATAAACCTAGTGGGGGAGACAACCTCTCAAGAAGATCAAGAGGGCCTTGGTCACTCTTCTATGCATACCCTGAGAGCACTAGATAGGGAAGGTATGGCTTGAGGGACTGTATAGCAGAGAAAAGAATACTTCCTTGTGCTGGGTGTGTAGGTATTGTGGGTGCCAGGCTAGATAGATCTTGCAAGGTTATCCCTGGCTCTGTGCTGGAGCTCACTAGCTTAGCAACTCTTCCCTTCCATGTCCTAGCAGCCTGATAAACCCAATTGCAGATTGGCTTGGCTCATATTGGTGTGTGCTTGGCTATGTGTGAGTCTGTTGTTCCCTGATTCCTTGTAGAGATCATGCCCAGCTCGGGGGTGGCAGTGGTGCTGAGAGATTGAGGAGCACACTGGCCTACGGTTGGGTGGAACGTTGCAGTTGCATAGCCAGTTGCGTGGGATTACTTTCGTATAAGATAAGTATCCTCTTGTGTTATATTGCAATTACTTATTTGATGAACATCTTAAATGTATGATGGATGTGAAATTCTTAATATTCCGCTGTAATTTTCTTAAAACCATATAGTTCCATCCATCTCTGTTATATTATATTCATGTTTATGATTAAACGCTTCATAGGGCTAGACGCCCAGTTTAATATCACATCTGTTATGCATTTGTGTATGTATATACTCTTATTCATTTGAATTTGAATGCTTGTTTAATGAATGGATATGGGGGCTAGATGCCCGGTTCAACCGTCACGATCCTCTCCATCTAGCTGGTTGGATGGGAGGGGACGTGACAGAATGGTATCAGAGCTGCGTTGCAGCATTGGGCCTCTATGGGCCAAATCTGATAAGCAATTACAAGAAAATTGTTGTCTTATGAGTCTTTGAAAATTTTGTTTTAAAGACTGTTTTTGAAAAAATTTTGGTTTAAGTCCGTTTTTGAAAAATTGTGTTTTAAGCCGTTTCGGGAAGACATTCCGAAATTTCGGAAAGGTTTCGCGAACCTTCCCGCAATTGCGGAAGAGTTCGGCGAACCTTCCCGAAATTGCGGAAGGATTCCGCGAACCTTCCCGAAACTGCGGAAGAATTCAGCCAATGGCTCCGAAACAGCGGAGAAAAATGTTTTTTAAGTGGAAAATTTTTCTAAGTGTCGGAATTTTTCGGAAAGAATTCTCTTCCGAAATTGCGGAAGGAATTCTCTTCCGAAATTTCGGAAGGATTCCGCGAATCGTTCCGAAACGCGGAAGAGTTCGGCGAGTCGTTCCGAAGTTGCGGAAGACTTCGCCGAATCGTTCCGCAACTGCGGAAGACTTCGCCGAATCGTTCCGCAACTGCGGAAGACTTCGCCGAATCGTTCCGCAACTGCGGAAGACTTCGGCGAATCGTTCCGCAACTGCGGAAGACTTCGCCGAATCATTCCGAAAAATCACCCGAAATCGAGGAATCATTCCGGCGGAAGCATTCCGCGAACGGCTCCGAAGTTGCGGAAGCCTTCGCCGAATGGCTCCGCAATTGCGGGAGCATTCGCCGAATGGCTCCGCAACTGCGGAAGCCTTCGCCGAATGGCTCTGCTCGGCAAATCGCCCCGCCCATTGCGGAAGGCCAACCTCCCCGCGGTTGCGGCAGCATCCTGTGAATCACCTTTGCGACAGCATTCCGTGAATCTCCCGTTGCGGCAAGATTCAACGAACCGCCCATTGAGGCGTGATTTGTAAAAAAAAAAAAAAAAACGAGGGCGCTGCCCTCGACCCGCCCTGCTGTGGCGCAGGGAAGCCACAAGGGGGCAAGCCCCCTTGACCCCCTTTTTCTTTTTCCTCATATTTTCGTTGTTGTGATTTGACGAATTGTCAAGTATGGAATTTTTCCCACATGCATGAAGTAATTGTGAATTCTAAGAATGTAATGCAGCTAACAATTGTGTTGATGAACACATTTCAGAGAGCCACAGTTACAGCAGGGTAACACTCTAGTTAATACAGTGGAAAAATTTTGGATCTTGGTTGGGCCAAGAAAATGCACATCATGAATGATGCACAGGATCCCTATGAACCTGAGACAGATGCCATGGGGGAGAACATACAGGTTGAGAATGCTGAGACAGAATCTAATGGGAGAAGAAATCAAGAGACCCCTCCAGATGTTGCAGCCACCATGAGAAGCCTAAGGGTGGAGTTGCAAAGCTGTAGGGAAGATAATGAAAGGATGATTAAAGCGCAGGAAGAACAGAATCAGCTGAATGCAGCCATGCTACAGAGTTTGACAGACATCCAAAGGCAAATAAACTCTGGGCATCAGATATCAAATCCGGAAAGGGGTGGGAGTAGCTCTAGAAGGAGTTCCCGTAAGAGGGCCAGTAGCCCAAGAAGAGTCTCCACAGACAGGACTTATACTCCAGAAATGTCTTCTAATGAATCATCTGACTCTGAAGAATCCATTGAGGGTTCAAGTTCTTCATCTCACAGGAGCAAGAGGAAGAAGCACTACAAGAACAATTCACATGGGGAATTTAAGAAGGCAAAACCTCCTACATTTGACGGAGAGGTAAAATCTGGTCAAGAAGCTGAAGCTTGGCTTCTTGGGATGAGAAAATATTTTCAAGTCCAAGATTACTCGGGAAATATGAAGGCAAGGGTAGCCATCTTCAACTTGAACGGAAGAGCATCTATATGGTGGGAACACACCAGGCAGGTGAAGAAGATCAATGAGAGGAAAATTGTGTGGAAACAGTTCAAGAAATACTTCCAGCAGAAGTACCTCTCTGATAGGTACTATGATGATAAGATCAAAGAGTTCCATGAGCTGAGATTGGGACAATTGACCATGGAAGAATATGCAAACAAGTTCTTGGAGCTGCTAAGGTATGTCAGGTATATTCGAGATGAAAAGGTAAAAATTCAGCGTTTCCTAAGTGGACTACCCCAGTCATATAAAGACAGAATTGAGTTTGATGAACCTCAAACTCTAGAGGAGGCCATAAGAAAGGCCAAGTATTGCTTTGATCAAAACAGAAGCAAACCAGAATTCCATAAGGCGTGGAAGGATAAGAAAAATGAGAAGTTTGATCAAAGGAAGAAGGGGTTCAAGCCTCCTCAATTCCGGAATCAGCAAAGGCAGCCATCACAGGTTGTGACTAAGCCAACCAGGACGATGGGAGACAAGCCGAGAGATCCAAAAGAGCCAAGAGAACCACTTCAATGTTGGGGTTGTGGAGGAGAGCACATGCTTAGGAACTGTCCACATCGGAATGGGAATGCAAATCAAGTTCACAACATCCAAGGAGCTGGAACTGTGGGTCAAGTGGCAAGGACAATCCCTAGAATCTATGCAGCAGTAGAAGACCGCCAGGCGGATCATCAGTCAACTGTGGTTGAAGTTGAAGGTAAGGTTGCTAAGCAATCTGTTTCTATTTTGATTGATCCTGGATCTACTCACAGTTATGTCACTCCTAGAATTGTTGAGGTTTGTGCTTTCAAGAAATTAAAGCATAGTAAATCATGGTTAGTTCAACTAGCCACTGGGACCAAGAGAAAAGTTAGTGAAATAGTAGAGAAATGTCCATTAGAGATGGATGGGCTATTCACTTATGCAGATCTGAATATTTTGCCACTTGGATCCTATGATATTCTCATTGGAATGGATTGGTTAGAAGTACACAGGGTTAAACTTGACTGCTACAATAAGACATTTGAATGCATGGACGAAGAAGGAAACCCGAGGGTTGTAAAAGGCATTCCAAAGGTGACTTCTGTTAGACAGGTTTCAGCCATGCAACTAAAGAAGTTCTGTAGGAAGGGATGTCAACTGTATGCAGCTCACGTTTTAGAGGCAGCAGAGAGTGAAACTCTTAGGTTGGAGGACTATCCTGTATTGCAAGAATTCAGGGATGTTTTTCCTGATGAGATTCCAGGACTCCCTCCAAAGAGAGACATTGACTTTACAATTGAACTTGTGCCAGGAGCGGCACCAGTGTCTAAGACACCCTACAGGATGAGTACACCGGAATTGCTAGAATTGAAGATGCAATTGCAAGAGTTGCTGGAAAAGAAATATATTAGGCCAAGTGTATCCCCGTGGGGAGCGCCCGTTCTATTTGTGAAAAAGAAAGATGGAACACTCAGGTTATGTATCGACTACAGGCAGTTGAACAAAGTCACTGTGAAAAACAAATACCCATTGCCTCGAATTGATGACCTTTTTGATCAAATGAGAGGAGCAAAGGTATTTTCAAAGATTGACTTGAGGTCTGGTTACCATCAGGTAAGAATCAAAGAAGAAGATATCCATAAGACAGCCTTTAGAACGAGGTATGGACACTATGAATTTGTAGTGGTACCATTCGGTCTCACAAATGCACCAGCTACATTCATGTGTCTCATGAATAATGTTTTTAGCAAGTATTTGGACAAGTTTGTTCTTGTATTCCTAGACGACATTCTCATCTATTCTAAGAATGAAGAAGAACATGAAGAACATTTGAGAATGACAATGCAATTACTAAGGGAGCATAAGCTGTATGCAAAGTTGAGTAAATGTGACTTCTATAAAGATAGAATTCATTATTTGGGTCACATCATCTCCGACGAAGGAATATCTATAGACCCTGAGAAGATTGAAGCCATTATGAATTGGCCAACTCCAAGGAATGTGACTGATGTGAGATCTTTTATGGGCCTTGCTGGTTACTACAGGAGGTTTATCGAAGGATTCTCCAAGGTTGCTAACCCGATCACTTCTTTACAAAAGAAGGGGATAAAGTTTGAATGGTCACCAAGATGTGAGGAAAGTTTTCAACGGTTGAAGAATCTTCTTACAAGTGCACCTATTTTGAAGATTGCAGATCCGGAAAAAGACTTTGTGGTGTGTACCGATGCATGCAATCAAGGACTTGGAGGAGTTCTTATGCAAGACAACCACGTGATATGCTATGAGTCAAGAAAGTTGAAGGATCATGAGAAGAACTATGCTACTCATGATATAGAACTTGCAGCCATAGTACATGCCTTGAAGATGTGGAGGCATTACTTAATGGGAAGAAAATTCGAGTTAAGGACAGACCATTGTGGTCTGAAATACTTGTTTGATCAGCCAATGTTAAATGCTAGGCAAGCTAGATGGTTGGAATTTTTGTGTGAATTTGATTTTGAGATCAAACACATAAAAGGGAAAGAAAACAAGGTGGCTGATGCACTCAGCAGGAAGGTACATGAAATGTATGTGGCAACGCTTAGTACTTGCCAACCAGATTTGAAGCAGCAGATTGTTAACCATATGGTTGAGGATGAAGTGTATGAGCAGATAAAGGGCAAATTGCAGCGGCAAGACCTTGGCAAGAAGAATGAAGGTTATCACTTGGAAGAAGGAGGACTTCTTACTTATAAGGATAGAGTCTATATTCCAAATGCGGCAGATTTAAGGAGAATGGTTATGGATGAGATCCATAAAGCTCCATACTCTGGTCACCCGGGATATCAGAAAACAATGGCTACAGCAAGAAAATACTATTTCTGGCCAGGTATGAAGAAGGACATCGCTGAATACATCTCTAAGTGCATGGAATGTCAGCAGGTGAAGGTTGAACACCAACACCCAGCAGGTTTATTGCACCCAGTGCCGATTCCAGAATGGAAATGGGAAATAATTTCCATGGATTTTATTACAGGATTGCCAACGACTAAGAAACACCATGATTCCATCATGGTTGTGGTGGACAAGTTAACAAAGGCAGCACATTTTATACCGGTTAAGTCCACACATAAGGCCGATGCCATAGCAGATATTTTCATGAAGAAAATTTTCAGATTACATGGGTTGCCTAAGGCAATAATTTCTGACAGGGATACCAAGTTCACTTCCAATTTTTGGAAAGCTCTCTTTGCAGATTTGGGTACACAGTTGAACTTTAGCACCGCGTACCATCCTCAAACAGACGGGCAAACAGAAAGAGTAAATCAAGTACTTGAAGACATGCTCCGCATGTATGTAATGGACAAGCCATCCAAGTGGGAGGATTATCTACACCTGGTAGAGTTTGCATATAATAATGGGCATCAAGAATCATTGGGAATGAGTCCGTATGAGGCTTTGTACGGCAGAAGGTGTAGGACACCAGTGACTTGGGACAATCCAGTGAACAGAATTGTACTCGGGCCAGAATTGCTCAAGGAAATGGAACAAGAGGTTGCAAAGATCTGGCAAAATTTAAAAGCAGCCCAGGATAGACACAAAAGCTATGCAGATAAACACAGAATGCATAGGGAATTCAATGTTGGGGATCATGTGTATCTTAGAGTAAGATCAAGGAAGAGTTCCTTGAAGCTTGGGAGCTGTGCCAAGCTATCACCTAGATATTGTGGGCCATTTGAAGTGCTTGAAAGAATAGGGCCAGTTGCATATAGACTTGCATTGCCTGCTAGCACTAAAGCTCATAATGTTTTTCATGTCTCTTTGCTTAAGAAATATGTACATGATCCTAACCATGTGATTAATTGGGATGTGATCCAGGTGGAACCCGAGGGAGAATTCCAAACCGATCCATTGCGCATCCTAGACAAGAAAGTAACATTGCTCCGGAACCGAGCCATCAGACAGGTAAAAGTGCAATGGAAGCACTACGGTCCCGATGAGGCTACATGGGAGCTGGAGGATGCCATGAGGATGGCATATCCATTTTTGTTCAATTTTGATGAGCACTGAGGACAGTGCTAATGTAAGGGGAGGGGTATGTCACGTCCCCATTTTGACCCCCTTTGTAAATGATGTAAATATTGTAACTTAATCATGGTGAGGAGCTCAAGGCCAAGGCCCCACCATTGATTTAGCGTTTATGTATCGGCAATTAAAATAGATGCCTATGGTTCTTGTGCGAGATGGGCACAATGTATATAAGACATCATGTAAATACGAATTTTAATGCAAAATACCCACAACTAGCTATGCAATGCAACAAAAGAGATGGGGCATGGTTCTACAAGGAAAAGGGAGGGAAACTATTCAAACCCTTGAGCCAATGGTATTAATCCATGTGTCAATGGGGAAACCCATAAACCACCAACTAACCATTTTGTCTCATGTACCCAATCATTTAATTTTTCCAAGAAAATTGGTTAAGGCAGTTAATGCCTTGGGAATGAAAGAGTATGGGCAAGCCATTTTCGTGCATGGGCAAGCCATCAACTTGGAAAATCGTGTTTTTGCTTGTGGGGCAAGAAACCCCCCACGAAATGGTGCCCAAAGCCATGGGGAATGGGCAGTCTTCAGGGATTCACGCAGTGGGAGCTATCTGGGTCATTCCCTTCACGGTTTTCAGCAAAATCTTGCATTTTTCCATGCCTGGGAGTTCGTTTTTGCATATGCAGTATCCTGGGAGTGAAGGGCCACGTTTTGGGGACTGTAGGGAGGTCGTTTTTGCCCCTGAATGTCTAGGGACGTTTTTCTAAAAACGGATTTGGCTTCCTGGGTCATTTCCCAACTTTCCATTTTCGTTTTTGTGGGTTTCCACGTTTTTCTAAGTCAGCTGAAACCCCATCTCATGCCTCTCTCTGTAAAAACGTTTTATCTTGCCCCATAATTGGGTTCTGCTGTTATGTGCATCCTCGTTTTTGGTTTGAACCTGTGAATTGAAGTTTTGGAGTGGTAGTGGACAGAAGTAGCTTGATAAACCTAGTGGGGGAGACAACCTCTCAAGAAGATCAAGAGGGCCTTGGTCACTCTTCTATGCATACCCTGAGAGCACTAGATAGGGAAGGTATGGCTTGAGGGACTGTATAGCAGAGAAAAGAATACTTCCTTGTGCTGGGTGTGTAGGTATTGTGGGTGCCAGGCTAGATAGATCTTGCAAGGTTATCCCTGGCTCTGTGCTGGAGCTCACTAGCTTAGCAACTCTTCCCTTCCATGTCCTAGCAGCCTGATAAACCCAATTGCAGATTGGCTTGGCTCATATTGGTGTGTGCTTGGCTATGTGTGAGTCTGTTGTTCCCCGATTCCTTGTAGAGATCATGCCCAGCTCGGGGGGTGGCAGTGGTGCTGAGAGATTGAGGAGCACACTGGCCTACGGTTGGGTGGAACGTTGCAGTTGCATAGCCAGTTGCGTGGGATTACTTTCGTATAAGATAAGTATCCTCTTGTGTTATATTGCAATTACTTATTTGATGAACATCTTAAATGTATGATGGATGTGAAATTCTTAATATTCCGCTGTAATTTTCTTAAAACCATATAGTTCCATCCATCTCTGTTATATTATATTCATGTTTATGATTAAACGCTTCATAGGGCTAGACGCCCAGTTTAATATCACATCTGTTATGCATTTGTGTATGTATATACTCTTATTCATTTGAATTTGAATGCTTGTTTAATGAATGGATATGGGGGCTAGATGCCCGGTTCAACCGTCACGATCCTCTCCATCTAGCTGGTTGGATGGGAGGGGACGTGACAGTTTTTCCTTACACATATGTAATTGACTGGTTACTTTTGAAAACAAATCTTACTAATAGACTAATCAAGGACACTGATGAAGAAGCCATTGCTTCATTCCAACCAACAACCCTAAATGGTTACTACAAATTCCCAGTCTCTGAAATTAATTTAACTCCTAAATGGGTCACCTCATTAAAGATAGATTACATGGCCTTCATGAAGCAAAAGCGAGAAAATTATAAAAGGTTCAGATCAAGAGAAGATGGCATATACCAAACCAAGTGCTTGAAGTTGCCATACCGAATCACCATGACCTTGCTATCCAGGTTATATGGAAAACCCATTTCCATGTAATTCCATGAAGGATGGCTATCGCTTTTGCATCGTGTTACATTATTAAAGACCAGATTTAAATAGGAATCCATTTTGTCCACAAGTCTATAGGAATCAATTATCATAGTGAAGACAATAAAAATAGAACAAGTGTCGAGATTTCATATGTATTCCTACCTTTTGGACATAATATGTGCCATAAACAACTTCCCTGATATGGGTCCCTATTGAGCCTCCAATGCACGTTTACTATCCATTTCTTTGGGAGAACAAATACACCAGTCACTACAAGTATATATGTGAGGATTTTATCATGTCTTTTATGAACTCATGCATAAGAAACAGACAAAGTGTATGTCCAACAAATATTTAGAAGAGGTTACCAAGTTACGTGATTGGTTCCTCATAGAATGAGGAACATATCCTTGAATATATTGATACATACATAAGCACCATATATCTTCCCAAATATGTCACTAATAAGGTGGCATGCCAAGAAATTGTTCGAAATACTTTGATATACATAATTGGTGTTGCTTGAGACAAAGCAAATAAAGCTTCATGCCCCCCTTTTCCATCAGTTATAGGTGCCTATAAAATGGTACATGCCAAAGATGCTGAGAAAGTTGTGTAAGGCCTAAATTTATTTCATTTTGGTGAAGATAAGTTTCGAAGAAATGATTGCAAGAAGAAGGTTCTAAATCATTGTTCCCTCCTCGGGATTCAAATGGCTGTAGGTAGATGAGTTCTTTGCAAATAAAAATTTTTTAGAAGAGACAAAGCCTTAAAAGAATTGGTGAAAAGGAAAAAGAAAGAAAAAACTGTTATCTCCGAAGGAAAGGAAGTTAAGGAAACCATAAAGAAAAAGGAAGCGGAAGAAGAAGAAAAAAGGGAGCAAAGTGGGAAAATAGAGGAAGACCAAAGAATACAAGAAGGATGAGTTACAACAAAAAGAGAAAGAAGAATCTATGTAAAAATAGTACGAAGAAGCTTTGCAAAAGGAGAATAAGAAGAAGCTCTGCAAAAGGAGTAAGAAGATGCTGAACATAAGGAGGAAGAAGAGAATAGGGGAAAAGAAGTCAAGACTTAGACTAGTGAATTAATAGACATTGAGATGAATCTAGCCAATCTAGATGCCAAAAATACCATCACTGGTTGTCATCTCCCATTAAGAGATCTTGGGATGGGTTTATACACCCCATTGAATGAGGATTCTATAGCCTCACTTAGTTCCTTCGTGTTTGATTGCCAAAAGAAAGAAATCGTCAGGAGAACTCATAAAAAACTCAAGTTGGCCTCCCATCCAGAAATGGAAGTAACCTTTGAGACTCCCATATTCATGGTCACAGATGAAGAGACCACTATCATAGATTTTTCCAACGTCGCCAGTGCAATGGATACATAATTCAATGTACAAAAATTAAGCAAGGAGCTATCCAAGGCCCATAAAAAGATAATATTGATTGAGGATGAGGTGTTCCTCATGAATATGATACCCTATTTTCAAAAAACGAAGCATTAGTAGCAAAAGTGGAAATTCCGAGGAATGATAAACAAAGAGTGAGCTATGGGACACGCTCATAAAATCTAAAGAGGTCCCTTCTCCAAGATCCATTGTATATATTAAATATGATTTATATTCCAACAACCACTTTAGAGAAGTCAAAACGATTTTGAGGAAACTCAAAAGGTGTAATTCACTAAATGAAGTTGAACTGTCTCCCTAGCAGTTACCTTATGTAAATTTTATAAAATTGGAAAAGGGGAAAGGAATATGGGTATTTTTGCTTGTGCATATTTTGTATGAACTGTTTCATCTATATGAATGAGGAGAAGTCACTGGTTGGCTATTTTTTCACCTAAATATTCTATTACACTTACAAATTTCTATGAAAATTTATGAAATTTTTGTTCCTTTGTGGATGTGAAGTAAATTTATAAGAGTTCTACAATGTTTTTTCTAAGCAGTGTTTTTTTCTTGCTTTATATATTATTTTTGTCTAAGAATTTTCTTTCCAAATGAGTGGTGAAATATCAATGGTATATGTGAAGAATTGTTTCTTGAACCCGTGCTTTAATTCTGTATTTGTTTCATTTGTTTCTTCAACATCTATATAAACTCAAAATGTATGAAATTAATGTTTTTTTGCTACTCGCCCATTTATATTTTCTCCTAGCTAGGATATGTTGAATTAAGATATGATTTAATATTCAGTATTTGCTTTTAGATTAGGACATTCTATGCATTTCTTACTCTTTAAAGGGAAATTATAAATGGTGGACCAATCCACAACTGGTAAACACCCAAATCATTAATGATTGTTGAGCCAAAATTCGGATGGGTTCCCTATTCCAAAAAAAAAAGGTCTAATCGATACATTTTATTAGGGAGAACCCATACTATTGGCATCATAAATTTCCGAGCGTCAATAGATTTGGCTCTAGAAGGATGGAAACTAGTGTATGGCTGGGAGAGGAAGTCCTCTTCCATGCAGATATTTTTTCGCACCCTTGCATTGAAAAACTTAGCCTGAGACCTCATCCACCCAAGGGGATGATTCCAAACTTGAGACCGATTTTGAGGAAACTTTTTCTAATTTAAAACAACCATATTCATCTCTAGAACATGTTATTGCAACCCCTCATCAATAAGTTAGCACTCTTCACTGCTTTACCAGGTCCTACATTAAACATATTGGACAATTACCAGTAGCTCCTTCATTACCTAGATGTCATGCTTCTCGTAAAAAGGCCATCCTAACCGAAGAATATGTCCTAGTAGACTCTTTGGAGGACCTAGTGGACTTAACCCTATAGGAAATTCTTGAATACTTGGATCAATTTGAACCTTCACCTCCGAGACATCTTGGACTTCACATATCCCCACACCCCCGAGATCACCTCTGCCCATTTATAATATGGCTCATAATCAATTACCAGCTTGGAAGTTATAGGGTGCCTTAAATATCACTGGTCAATTTTATGATTTACCTAAGTGCCTTGAATGTATTCTCTTGAAGTTTGATCCTGACAAAGGATGCACTTCGGAAGATCATATTACAAGCTTTTATCTAGCTCTTTGGTTGATGAATGTAGAACGTGGGTATGTTGTATGCATATTATTTCCCTATACATTTGAGAATAAAGCATCCACATGGTATTTTATTCTTCATCTCGGATCGATCACAAGTTGGGATGATTTAAAAAAAAATGTGAGTAAATTTAGAGAATAAAAGATCCCAACTACATTGATGAGAGAACTAATCGCTCTTAAAATGGATAAGAAAGCTTGAAGATTAAAGACTTCAATCAATGTTTTACAACCATATTGAACAAATTCCCTGCCAATACTTAGCCCTCATAGGAAGTTACTATAGAATATTATACTTCAGCCTTACACCCCTTGCCAACAACAAAGACTTAGCTCTAGTCCTTCTGAGTCAGCTAACACCTTGGGAAATAAGCTCCCCGGTCAAAACGTGGAATATAATTTTATTGAAGACTTCAAAAAGAGTAGAGAAAATATCTCACTTTTTGAACTATGCAATATTCCACAATAGAAGAAATGATTGCTTGAAGCTTTTGGAATATCTCCTAATTTACATTAGAATTCAATAGAAAATAAAGAAGATATGGATTCTAGTTCTAAACAAGATAAGGAGACCAATGAAGCAAAGATAGGAGGTAAGTACAAATCTCATACCCCGCCTTTTATTTTAACATTCGATATTTTTAACTGCAATGTGCATAGTTGCATGGTTAATTATGGATATTCATCTAATTTAATTCCTTATTCAGTTTGTAAAAAGATTAATGGAAAACCAACCCCTTGTCCTTCTCAGATGATTCAACTTGACAGATATGATGTTAAGGTGATTGGTAAACTAAAGAATGTTTTGATCAGGCTATCAACAGACCGTGGAGTATGTAAGTTCATTGATATTGTTATAGTGGATATCCCTAAAGCATATGGGTTACTACTCAATAGGGATTGGTCAAGTAAGTTGCAAGGATATTTTGCTAGCGATTGGTCTCACCTATGGTTACCATACATGAAACAATTGAATTAAATTAGGGCAGACAAGGAAGCACACATGAAAAACACGGTCACAAAGTTAGAAGGGTACATTGAACTGATTAATTTTACTCAATCCATCCTTGGAAAATATTTCTTAGAAACTAACTTAGGTTGTTATCAGGCTAAAGAGTCAATTTCTAGAACTAACACATAGTCCAAAGTCCTTTATTTCACACCGACTAATGAAAATGATTTTACTACACTAGGATAAAATGAGAGCTTCTCTCCTAACATTAGTTTAGATACTAAATTTTGTAGTTTATATTTTGTTGGCTCAAAAACGCAGGAGGGTATAGGGGCATGATGTGTCCTTGTAGATCCACAACAACACACAACTTTCCTCTCCTACAAATTGGAATTTTAATTCACCAATAACATTGCTGAGGATGAGGCCCTCGTCTAAGGTCTTAGAAAAGACGTTGACCTAAAGGTAAAAAAATTGAAAGTTTTTGGTGACTCCAAAATAGTTGTTAGACATGTGAGAAATACTATACACTCTCTCTCCCCACAATTGAAAAGTTACCAAGCTGAGGTATGGAATTTGATTCCAAATTTTGAAGCTTTCAATATTAATGCAATTCCTCATTTTATGAATGCCGCAACCAACTTGTTGGCTAATACTGCTTTCATTTGGTTCCTTTGATTGATAGGTTTTCTATTGAACATTTTTTCAAGCCCTCAGTCCCAGATAATGTGAGCAGGTGGAGGATATACAATGAAGATCAATATATCATTGACTTCCTTACAAATGAAAATGCATTCGAAGATTCCACTAATGATGATGAAGAACATGAGGCTAGTCTACGCAAATCCATGAAATATGGGAAATCCATTAAAGGAAATTTCATTCCTAAAGAAGTGCTTACCTTCAAAAAATTGTTTACTCTTCCTGAGAAATCTAGAACGTCAATTATTATCAAGACAACCAGTTCCTCTATGCAATATGAACTGGTTAATTTGGGCACCACTAAGGAACCAAAAAATGTGAACCTAGGGTCTTGCTATTCACAACATGAAATACCGAGATTTATTCAATTGTTGAAGTAGTATAAATATGTTTTTGCATGGACATATGATTATTTGAAAACATATGATACTCGAATCATTCAACATGTTGTTCCATTGAAAGAAGGTGTCAAGCCATTCCAACAAAAAATTAGGAAGGTACACCCAAAACTGGAACCTTTAATACAAAAAGGAAAAAAGAAATTACTAGATTTGCTAAAATCATATTCAAAGCTTGACATTTTGAATGGGTTTCCAACCTGGTACTTGTGAGAAAGAATTCAGGAGAGACAATATCATGTGTTGGGAATTTCTAACTGTATTTCTAGGACAACTAAATATCATTCACATTAATGATCAAACCAAGGGTCTTTTATTTCAAGGCTATGTGCGAAGTCTATGTAGGCTACAATTTCCTCTATAGCACTGGTGAGTCTAAATGATCGTGCAGTAAATGAATGAAAACTCAATCAATCCACTCTTCCTGAAGGAAAACACACTTATGGATTATCTTGCATAATCCTTATAAATATTCATCAAATCGATACTGCTTCTATAAAGAAAGGAAATCACACCTAATCCACACAATCTTTTCTGAGAAGTAAATCACACTTGATGTATGCAACTTAGGATGAAAATAAAGTTACATTCAATCCACACAACTCTTGTTGGAAAGGAAACACAATTGAAAAATCAAATCTATGTATTAGTAACTACTCTGATCAATCATAGACTCATATTAATTCTTAAAGAGAACGAACCTACTATAATATTAAAGAGAGAGATTATCTACTAAAGAGAAATCCAATCAAGATGCGAAAGCTATGATAAAACTATACTCTATTGAAGTAACATCAATAGCAAGAATGATTAGTTCTTTCTAATAATAAACTCAATTCTACAAGTAACACTCCATGTAATTAACAACTATCAGAAAGAAAGAAACAATCCACACATACCAACAACAAATACACCACTCAGAATTATGGAACAAGCTATAATAAATCTATCTAATAAAACAAAGGAAATGATAGCTCCTAATCAACAAAGGACACACTTCCTTTAACTAGGGAAGCTAAAACAACTCACAATTGAATACTTAGATCACACGAATCAACATGATTTTCATTAAGAAGGGAGATGTAGAATATGATCCAACAGTTCCTGGTTCTTCCTCCCGTCTCTTCTAGTCTAACCCACTAACTCGAGAGGGTTCACCTCTTTTATAGATTCGTGAATAACAGTTTTTACAAATAGAATACCTGAACACCTTGATAATTTAATATTCTCAAGGTTGTTCTTCAACAATACATAGAATAAAGTCTGTTATATATTCATGTTGTTACAACTAATGTAGAAAATAGAACATTTCATTGCATAATAACAACCACAAGTAGTTGCAACAACTAATACTCATGTATTCTCTTTATGACTCATTATTGCCACACTAGCACTAATCTTTCCCTATACTTGGGCATTGGTCGAAGACCAAATTACCAAGTATCAAAGCAATCGTGGAAGTGGTGGCAATAGAATAAATATGGAAGTAGCCACATGTACGTGTAATATCATACCAAAAAGAGGCATCATCTAAGCTCGTGCAAGAGAAAAAACGTTGTTATAGCATCTTTTTCCATACTTGTCACATAAACGCGATGATGGCCGATCTTATCCATTTACCTCTTTTGCAAACTCCCTTTATCCCTAATCAGCTATGAACAACAACTATTCTTGGAGAAATCTCTTAAAAATTTGTATTTTCCAAGATGTACGCGACCTACATGTATCTACCCCGCGTCCACGCGACCTACCTTTGGATAGCCCATGTACATGCCTGTTCAAGGGTAACAGATAAAAAGAATTTACTTTATGAGAAAACTTATGATTTTGGTTGTTTCCAACTGTTCCAATCCCATAACTAACTACTCATAACTTCCGTAACTACTTCGCCATTAGTATAAAATAGGCATAGGAGAAGGAATTTGAGGACCCAAGCATTGGAGAGTACCCTTATGCCGTTGGATTGCACTGAGAGCTAAAAGCCCCTTTTTCCTTGGTTTGCAAAATCCCCATTCCCTTATCTGAAACTAGTTTTTTGGCCATTGTTGAGTGTCTCTATTATTCCAACGAATTGAAGGGATTCTTTTGGGCATATCTCCTACCGTTGAACCATATTGAGTGTGTAAAATGCCTCAGCAGAAGGATTTCGATATTAGTTCCAGAACAATGCCACAATGAGATTCAAGTGAAATATGTCTGTAACTTGTTGTTTGTTTTATAAAATAACTCTCTTTTCCATCCAATTTGAGCATTTCAATTTCAGTTTTAAGTTCTTGAATTGGGATGAATTATTCAACAATTTGTTCATGGAACCATATTTTTGCAATAGTAACTACTTTCTTTTCAATATTTGCTCATTTTTAGGTTAAACCTTGAAGTGTTGGTGAGAAGTTTGGAGCAATGTCGGCCTTGGGATTCTTCATAATCCAATTGGATTATGGGTGACTCAATTATAATTCTGAACCTTTTTTATGTTTTCGAAGAAAGTATGCATGCAAAGGGTTTGAATCTTTTGGTCTGAGTATTTTGAGTTTTCTTTTGGGTATCACTCTACGTTGGTTTATCCCAAATACCACTAGGGTAGGTTAAATTCTTGAAACATAAATGGTGACTCCACTGGGGAGTTTTTTCCATTTTGGGTAGTTAGGGATTTTTCTGTTTGTTGATTGATTTTTGGTCTATTTTTTCTGTCTCTTTTGTTTTTTTGAATCTTTTCTATCTCATCCTACTAGGTTTCCATATTAGGACCTTTATGAGAAGACCTTTATGAGAATAAATTTTGGTGTTAGGGCATCGTATTTTTTCTTTTTTTCTTTTTCCTGTGCTTGTATGAAGGTAACAGTTCACATATGTGTGTACTTTTCTTGTAAGATTCATTGTTTTTGCAAAAAATATGTTTGTGTCCCTGTACACAACCTAAACACTAGATAGTCATGTCCACGTGAATTTCAACATTGATAGTCATGTGCACATAGGCTACCTTCATTTATGGCACATGCATGCACCCTACAGTGGGATAGGTCGCATACATGGCTTGGTAGGCCCAAAAAATAGAGTAAAATTTTTCAAAAAAACATTTTTTGTTTTTGTTTTTTAAGGTTTATCAGGTCTAGTGGGGATTTGGGTCTTTCTTATATTTTCCAAATTTTGATTTTTAAGCCTTCTAAATTATTTTTTCTATGATTTTTTACTAGGCGCTTAAAGAAAGGAAAACTGAATTTTGCAAAAAATCATAGTTTGCTTTCGGTTCATTTATGAATCTTTTGGGCAATTCAATGATTTTGGGAGTGTTTTCATTAAACAAAAGACTATATTTCTTTCAGTAGCATTATCTTGTGAAAATCATAAAAATTTCCTTGCTTTGGTTCCAACAAGTTCCTTAAAAAGTTGTATCTTGCTTAAAAATTTGAAAGGTTATGCTTCATTTTTCTTTCTTTTTGAAAGTTCTTTATAGTCAAGTAACTTTTTCAAAGATGTAAGCGGTATTTTCCATTCGCAAGTGATTTTTTTTTCCGTTTATTTTCAGTTGAGAACATCACCTTTTTACATTGCCACATCCCCTGAGTAAGACCAACCACGTAAAAATAATGCTTAATTTAAAATCAATTAGAATTTTATTTTTTGATAGGGTTCACCAATTTAGATTAATTTAGATTAAGTTTTAGGATCTTGGGATAGGTTGTCAGTTAAAAACCCAAGGTCATTCTAAATTTTTAAACTTAGTGGTCTCTTCATAAGGATATGAAGAAATCCAACACCATAAGGGTGTGGCAGGGAAGCTCCACTAACACCAGAGTTAAGCATGAGTTCGTGTGAGGTTGAGTTGAGGGGAAACTCACATATACATAAACCAATCATTTGTGGGATTTTGCATGTATGGGGAATTTTTTAGTACCAAAATTTGGGTCCCATGAGGTGCCGATATTGTTAATGTTTCGAGATTAACTACCCTTCCCATCCTTGCGATCCCGATCGTCGACTGTTGCCCCAAACGATGACTGCATGTAACGTACCCACCCATCCATCCAAGGCAAGGGAGGGAACATGATGCCAATCTCTGGGGCTTTCACATAATATCAACCCATTCATTAGAATCATATGAGTAAATCATTTGTGTGCAGATGTAAAACTAATCAAGTATGCACAGAAGAATTTAACTTATCCAAACACATTACTCATGCATACAACATATCAACAGTCATCAAATTAATACAGTGCATAAGTAAATACATAGACAGAAAAACACTTATCTCCATTTTGCAATTGTCCCAAACAACTAGCTATGTCGCTGCAATGTTCCACCCAACCATAGGCCAGTTGTGTTCATCAATCTCTCAACACAACTGCCACCCCCGAGTTGGGCATGATTCCTACAAGGAAAAGGGGACATTCACTCTCTCACAGCCAATTAATCATTTCATTTGAGCCAAGCCAATCCACAGCTGGGTTTATTAGGCTACATTTGAACCCTGGAGGCTTACACTCAAGCCCAAGCCAAAGAAATGGAGAACCATAACCCATACCCCAACATACTCTGTCTACTCACAAGAAAATGATCATTGGGAAGGGATACACATGTACAACAGAGGTGTTTACAAAACAGGGTCCACATTGGCTCTCCCAACTCGTGGTTCACCCAAAATGAACTATGGAATTTAGAATTCAACCCCCAGGGAGAAAATCGATTTCTCCCATTGGTTATGATCCTTTCCAATGGCCCAAACCGCCTCCAGGAAGACCCAAAATCGTTATGTTCTCTTCCCCATTGGTAACCAACACAAAAACGCCCCTTCCCAACTAGAAAGATGAAGGAGAACACAGAAAAACCATGGAGGAAAACGCCCAGGTAGCTAGAGCTGCGTGAGAGAGCAAGGAAATCGTGAATAATGGGTTAGAGAGCAATTTCGTGGCTCTTTTCTTTTCCAAGGAGACAAACACGATTTTCCATGAAGGGTGGCTTGCCCATACCCGAATTTGGACAACCATACCTCTCCATTCCCAAGGCATTAACTACCTCAACCAACTCTTGGGAGAAATGAATGATTGGGTACACAAGTCAACATGGGTAATTGAGGGTTTGATGGGTTCTCTCATTGACACTTGGCTTGACTTGGTTGGGTCAAGGGTTTGAATGTTTTCCCTCCCAATTCCTTGTAAAATCGTGCCCCCATCTCTTGTTGCATTGCATAACTAGTTGCGGGTATTTATTAAAATTCATATTTACAATTTCAATGTACCTGGCTAGCACGTAAACCATATGCATCACTAAATCGATGGTGGGACCTTGGCCTTGAGCTCCTCACCATTATTTTATAACAATATTACATCATTTACAATTTAATGCCATGGGGTCAAACTGGGGACATTACATTCCCCTCCCCTTGGAATAACACCGTCCTCGGTCTTTCAACACTTAGGTATAAATACCCACTTTACACATGCCTCAAAATTCACAAATGGTGGCAGGTCTGTCCTGCGTTTCATCCCTTTACTTTGAGATTTCAAGACCAAGTCCTTTGGATTCCACAAGCTGCTCTTGCTGGCTTGATCTTCCAGTTTTGCAGGTGGGCATCGCTCCACAGCAATCCCTTCCGTTTGTTTATCTTCCAGCTGATCTACAAGTCTGGAATTTCATGGATTTCATCTTCCTTGCTGTCCTGGTAACTAATTGAGGAAGATTTCCAGCCAAAACAAATAGCTCTCAATGTCTCTCTTGTGAGACTCATCATGGCAATTTCTGTTAGGACAAGCATAACACAATATTAAAATTAGTCAATTATTTTCCTAATTGACTCGGAACGTCCATGATTTACTCATGAGACTTCCACATATTTCATGCTTTCCTAACATACACATGAACTCATTCATGTTCATCCTTCCACATGAATATAACTATTTCAACATTCACAATTTATTTCAAGCAATAAATACAATCAACTTCATCTATGACATGCACTCAACAATATTTTGTTTCTAAGATGCATCAGTCAAAAGGAAAGAGAAGAGTAAAAGTTTCCCCCTCTTAGTCTTGTTCCAATCCGGAGCCACACCATCACTTGTGGTTCTATGCTCCTTAGCCTCTTTCACTTCAATGTGAATGCTTGATTTGCCCTTTCTTGGCTATGACACTTAGTGTCTAAGGTCTGTCTAATGCTTTTCAGCTAGGGAACCCTTCCCCGTTGCTACTTACCGAACCTTTGGCTGCTAGGATCCACACATGTCCACATGCATCCTCTAGATGCTTTCATAGTCCTTGCTTCCAGTAGTACCTACACTCAAGCATTGAATCAATTCACATGATTAGTGTATTTTCATAAGGTTTATCTCTAAACAAGAGTTTAAGAAATCATAATTAAATCATATACACACGTATATTCATAAGCAAGAGTTGCAAGATAACCAAATACTTATCTTTATTGGATGTCTTCACTTTATTCCACATAATTCTTCTTTGCTTTACGAGCCTTGGTTTTCTTGTGGATACAATTATGAATGTTGGGCCAGCACACAGGTTACTCCACAACCATTCGAATAGGCACTGCCAGGCCAGTACGCTGACTGGGTTTATCAATTATCTCATTTAGCAATATGCTAGGCCAGTGCTTCGACTGGTTTTATTAATTAATTAAGGAATGTTTGGCTAGCATGCCGGATGCTCCACAACATCAAGTGGTTAATGTTCCCACCAACTATTCTCTGAATTCTTCGAGCATCAGTTACTCTATGGACTTACCAAGAATTTTATAGTGCACAACTAGTTACTCTTCGATTTTATCAAGGATTTCATAGTGCACAACCAGTTACTCTCTGGCTTACCAAGCGTTTGTGGCTCTTTCAGGGTCCTTACTTCCTGCAATGGAAAAGGTTCCCAAGAAAGAAACAATAGTGTATTATCTTAGTTGTCATAAGACTTATACTTGAAATCTTCATTATTCCAAACAAGAATTAAATGAAAATGAATACTTATCTATATTGTGCATTTTCCTCACAACTCCACAGGTTTCCTTCTCTACTTTACAAGGCTCGAATCACCTGTGGGGTGGATGCTTGGCCAGCACACATGCTGCTCTACAACATCATCCGAATAGGCAATGCCAAGACAGTACACCGACTGGGTTTATTAGGCATCCCAAAAATCAGTATGCTAAGCCAGTACGTAGACTGGGTTTATCAAGCATTTCAAAAATCAGTATGCTAAGCCAGTATGCCGACTGGGTTTATCAAGCATTCAATAACCATTTCCAAGCCAGTTCTCTGACTGGGTTTGTCAGGAAATCACACCCTTCACCAATACCTCAACAACATGCAAATAAGCAATGCCAAGCCAGTACGCCGACTAGGTTTGTCAGGCATCAATTTAACAACATGCCAAGCCAGTACACCGACTGGGTTTATCAGGCATCCAACAACCCTTTGCCACAACACCCAAATAACCAATGCCAAGCCAGTACACCGACTGGGTTTATCAGGCATACAACAACCATTCGCCACAACACTCAAATAACCAATGCCAAGCCAGTACACCGACTGGGTTTATCAGACATACAACAACCATTTCCAAGCCAGTACATCGACTGGGTTTATCAAGAAATATGAACAACATAACATGATTATGTGGCTCCTTCTCTTATGCAACCAGTGGTTCCCTCCAGGAACTCCATAGGTGACTCACTTAACTGCAGGCTAGCATGGCCCCACAATACCCACTCACACTACACAACGATGATACCCCTTTTCTGCAACACAGCTCCTCGGGCCTATCCATCTCTTCTAGTGTCCTTTAGTGTGAGCGTAAAAATGTTACCACTACCCATACACTCCTCTTGAGCACCCTTTCTTCACTTTGTCTCTTACGTGCAACACCAAATTGCATCTGTGTAAGTTGATAGCACAAGAAGGATAAGCAGACTCATCAGTATTGCTGCTCTAAAATTGTAACCATATTTCATAACATTCACTATCAAGTATTGAAACACCAGGAATGCATCTATTTCCTTAGGGTGTAGTCGATATTGACAACCCTAACATAACCCAGCATCTGAAAGGTATTCATCCATTTCCGATGTGAGCCATGTAGGACCTAATCATACTCAAGCAATCTGGAATAATAATGAAACAATGAAACATGCTCTGCATATCAAATCTAATAACCAGACATGTATATTCTTAGTTAGGGTTATAGAATACTCATTCATTTTACAGACGTATCTTTCCTTCATTTGTGAAGAATGGGGGTTCCCTTCTCTGAGTCATCAGTCCTTCAGTTTTCCACCCCAATATTTTCACATTCCATAACCCACACATGCCTTCTTGGCATAATTTATTGTCTCACTCACATGCTTTACCAACATGCAGTTCGATTGAGACATTATCAACATTTACAATGGCGTTTCACCCGAAACCCATTTCCAAAGCATGGGATCCTTTCCATCTGGTTTGGCTTCTACAGGCCATCACACATGGTCTTCCTACAATGTGTCATCCTGGAACACTTATCAAATAGCCAAACAGTCAGCAACATTTAGCAATAAGCCTCAAATATGATTGTTTCAGAACCAATCAATAACATTAATAATTAACTCAACAAGAATTTGCAATTCTGTCTCCTACAGAAATTGATTTGTTTAACTGTAAGGATACCCTCATATTGTTTGGCTTTTGTAAGTGGTATCACTCTGTCCATTATGGTTTCATCCTTGCTACCATACATGAACATCCACCTACAACATGTCCTCCTGACACAATTCTATATAAGCCAAATAGTCATTAGCAATTATAAGCAATTCTCAAATCTGAAATATGTAAATCTATTTTCCTACAGAAATTAGATTTGCAACTATGAGAATATTCTCATAAACTTAAACCAGACAATTTTCAGATTTGTTTCATGCATAAATTACAACCATGAGAACCTTCTCATAACCTTTGGTTTCTGCACATGGTAGATCCTGGTCTTTACTATGGACTTATCCTCATTGCCATACGCAAGACCCTTCTACCTGAAAACTGAAATTTCAATCAGCCAAACACGTTGTGAGTATGTATGCATATACTCTCTTCATTGCTACAACAGTCACTGAAGTGATCTCAAAATTATAACGCTCAATAATTCAAACACTTTCAGCTGTTAACATTTTAAATGCAATGAAATATATACATCTCTATATATGCATTAAAAATTGTAAGACACAGTCACATTATCTATGCAATTTAAATAAATAGTAAATACTCATTACTTCACATTTCATGCAATTATGTTCTTCCAACAGAGCACTCTTGGTAGCCCATCAACATGTCTACCTTCTATATTCAATCATTCTCCTACATTCACAGCAGCTCATTAAATAGATCACCATTTCGTGCATAACCACGAGATTGTACAAAATATTTTTAATGCACATCCCCTCAATGCAACCTTGCATTAATTCACGAATATTATGCCTTCAAACATATTATGGCCTAACCATGTCTTCCCCACATAGCATGCACTACCACGATAGAACCATAAGTCTTCACTTGCTTTGGTTTCTTAACTTACAACCAACATACACAAATGGCATGATATAATCCCCTATGAATGGGTGGAAACGCGAAAGTGGGTTACATTTTGGTGAGAATCGGCCGCCGAAGAACCATAGCGGAAGTTATTCGGTCGAATAAGTTTAATTATTCGGTCGAATAGTTTAATTATTCGGCCGAATAATTAAACTTATTCGGCTGAATAACTTATTATTTATTCGGTCGAATAACAATTAACGGGCCACCGTTAGACCTAACGGTGGCCTAAATGTGTGTGCGAGGTTTTAGCAAGACGGAGAAAATGCATAGTGCCGAATAATTATTCGGCCGAATAATTATTTTGCATAAAAGCTCTGCCGCGGCCATTGTTTGTCACTTTCGGCCGATTCTGTGGACCCCTTTGGCGCTGTTGGTGGTCCCGCCTACGCGTCACGAGTCTGGTCTATCACCTATCCACCCGCTGTTTGTTGTCGTCGAACTCCGCCACCCGATTCCTTGCTGCTCTGTGTCACTTCTCCACCACCCTGCGCGTCAGGATTTGCTCGGCTGTTCATCCTTGCTGGAGTGTTATTATGCCAGCTTCTGCCTCTTCCATTCGCTCGTTCGCCACCTTTTGTTTCCCCCATCTGCTCGTATGTGAGGTTCTGCCTCTGCCACTGGGTCGTATTTCTGTTTGGACGTTTGGATGCTTTTTGGTGGAGACTGCGTCTCGACATCTGCAGGTTTAGCATGCATCTGCACTTCTGTTGGTGGAGCTTTGGCATTGGAGTGTTCTCATGTGGACGTTCGCACAACAGTAAGGTGCTATAGCTGGGGACTTATCGACCCAACGGTGTGTAGAGGTAAATCTTTTGGCATATTTAATTTGTAATTGTTTATTTTTTTCTTTAAGTTTCTTATTTAATTTGTTATTGTTATTGCAGGTTTTCTTTTCTTGGCTGTTTGGCTTGTTTCGTTTCGGCTGTTTAAAATTCCTCTTGGGGCTCTCTTCGGCCAGATCTAAATTCGCCTGCTTTCGTTTCGGCTGCGTCCAAATAGGTAAGTAGAATTTTTTTTTTTTTTAATTCAAGAGTCAATTATTGGTTTGAAAAGTTTTGAGTTTGTCCCTGTAAATGAAATCTGCCCAAAATTGGGCAAAGTTCATGGACTCTGTCTAATTGGGCAGAGGTCATGAACTCTGGTCAAATCGTAGTCAAATCGTATGTTGAAAATTATTTAAATTTAAATATAAAAGAGGAATATATTGAGTGTTTAGTTAGTTACTTTTGTTAAATTGTTGATTTTGCTTATGTGTTTAGAAATGAAAATAAAAGTAGGACTGTAATTGTATTTGCAAATGATATATCCCATTTATATATAGGCTTGTTTTATTTGCTGAACTCTGTCAACATGGACATGACAGAGTTCATGAACTTTGTCAACATGGACATGGACTGAGTTCATGAACTCTGTCTACGTTGACAGAGTGCAGAGATCAATATATTAGTTCTATTACAAACCGTGTTGATGGATAGCTCTAGATACAACGAAATTTTAGACGATTAAACTCTACTTTTGATACAACAAAACTTTAAAATTGACTTTAGGTACAACGAAACTATAGACATGAATAGACTTTAATTTAGATGTACTATGAAATAACAAAAACATTTAGAAGATTGGTATAGTAATTTTTATACATTTGAACAATAATAGTCATAGTCATTTTAAAAACTATTAGATGATATTATGCCACAATGGTCTTGAGTTTTATCCTTGTAAAGGTGGCAATTCTTGGTATTATGTTTTTCTTTAGTTACAACATGGCAAACTTGGAGAACATAATACCAAGAATCGTTACCGTTATCAGGTTGAAATTGAAGACCATTGTGGAACATGGCAAATTTGGGAAACATGTCATTTAACTCGAAACATAATACCATGAATGATCGATTTTTTTTTATTCTATGGAATAATGAAAATATTTGTAGATATAATTTATGTTTAAAGTATTGGAATATCTTGATTAAATTATTAATTTAAGAAACTGAGGACCATTATCGAACATGGCAAATTTGGAAAACATGTCAAACTCGAAACATAATACCATGAATTGTCAATTTTATTTTATTTTATGGAATAATGAAAATATTTGAAGATATAATTTATGTTTAAAGTATTAAAATATCAATTAAGTTATTAATTTAAGATTTAGATTAAAAGTTAAAATAGGTTCATGAACTCATTATTTGACATAAAGAAATGAACCCTTCACTTAGTATTTAACTATACTGGTTCTATTCATTTTAAACATAAAAAAGACTTAGAACATTGGTACATTAATTCTTCACACATCTAACAATATTAGCTATACTCTTTTTAAGAACTATTAGATGATATTAGGTAAATCTAGGTCCTTATTAAATAACTTAGTCTCTTTAGCAGCTAGGTTTTAGAATTTGTAGAATTAACATGTAGGATTTGAATATGTAATTAGTTGATATTTGTGCAAGTGTAGACATTATATATCAAATAAGAAGAGAGGATTCTTTGAGGCGAAAGCGTAGGAGGTCTTCACAAACTTCTGGGGTTGGTGTTACAAGTGATAATTGGAGGCTGTCAATCTCCCCTCGGGATTCTAGTTTATTGTATAGTTCACATCGACGAGGTGAAAGGGGTACAAATGATTCCCCTATATCTTCTGTGGGAGAACATCGATCTCGATCCTCTATTGGTATATGAATATCGATCTTTTAACATGTACATGCAAATTATTTTTTTGTGTACGCAAAAATTGTATTTGTGTTTAAACAGAACTTTGTTTTTATTTGAACCAGAGCATGGTTCAGAAGATGCTTGTAATTCTATAGGGAGGGAGACAGAGCAAGCAAGGGAGACGGATGAGGGTGCAGAGCAAGGTTCTCAAGAGGCTCATCATTCTACACAAGGTGATGATGGTCGAGCTAGGACGCAATATGTTGAATTAACTGAGGGTTGTACACCCATTACAACATATCCATCTGATCTACCTCGAGAGCTTCCATGGGAAAGTGGTGATCATCAAATGACTCTTGAAAGATGTAGATCCCACTACGACAAGTTGGAAAATGATTTGTCTACTATAGATCTCCCTCCAGAGAGTAAACAAAGTTTGGAGATTGTTTTGGGATCATTGCAAAACTTCATTCAGGCATATGAGAATCTCGGACCAACTACAGATGGTTTTGTTGATTTGATGTGAACACGAAGGGAACAAGTGATGGGTCCAGGCAAGTGGGATGTTGTGAAGGAGAGAGTGACAAAAGAACATGCCAAATCAATGTTTAACTTCAAAGAAGGTCTAAAGTGAGAAATGTTGAAAGTGCAATGTTTCAAGCATCTTGATCTTGCACATCTACTCTATGATCGGTTTCTTGCAGCCTATGGTCAGTTTCCATGGAACGATGAGGTTTCTCAATATTTTGCTATATTTTTTTATGTTGAGTTTTTCTTAAATATGAAGCCAGACTATACCAATGTTCATTCAAAATTTTATGGAGTTGGAAATGGTCGAATATATAATCGAGAAGGTGCTCTTAGAGATCCTACAACTCTTTGACCTCCACCCCAGATATCTCGCCCACCTAGGTTGGTGGCATTAAGATCAGAGATAGAGCCCACATCTCAACTTGGGACAATTGCAAGGAATTTTGTTGGCAATGGTTTATCGTTAGCATTAGTTGGAGTAGATGTTGGATTGGTTCGAGAAAGGGCTCGTTCTGCTATTCGTCAAAAGTTTGTTTACAAAACTAATGATGAGATATGGAATGGGCATTGAAAATCTCAAGGCATATGCCAAGGTTTGTTGTGACTTAGAGGCAACTGTTATATCCAATGACACATCGAGTTTGTGAGAGGTTTGCTGATTATGATATGACTTGATCTTAATTAAATATTTTATTCATTTTGAATTAAATTTTTTTGTTACATTATATGAATGATAAATTATGTTTTTTGATGTAAAATAATAGGTACATTATGTAAATATTTAAATTGGTTGCAGTTTTCAAGAATGATGAATGAACATTCTTTTCATGTTTCAACTAGCGAAAATCTAGAGAATATTCGAGAGGTACATATTTATTATTTATATATTTGTAATTATGTTTGAACTTGATATATATATATATATATATATATATATATATATATATATATATATATATTTCTGAATTTTAATTTAACTATGCATCTTATTGTTAATTTGACTTATCCATGCAAGTTTATTTAGATACGAACTTTATAAATGATTTACCATCTATTGTGAGCTAATTTTTTTTAATATTTTTGTTTTAGTTTTAAGTTAATTGGCACAGTAATTTTTTTGGTTTGCATTATATTTTATTTATTAATACAATTTAAATTTTAGGGGGGAGATATAGGTTCTCTGCTTCATGCAGCAGATATTGACAATGATGTAATTTTGTTCACTGCTTTAATATTGTTCTCTACTTTAATATTTTAATTTTTATGGATTTAGTTAAAATTTGTTCAAGTAATTTATGAGATTCGTAAATTGATTTTATACATGTTGTAGCTTGGGTCTCTTAAGTCTTTTGGAGGCAAAGGGAAAACTCCTTTGGAGGATGGTGGTGGACAATTATTTGGAGAATTTGATGTAATATTGTTAATGATTGAAATGTTTTTTGATATATAAGTTTAATATTTTAATTTTCTGAATACAGTTTAAATAATTTAAATGATATTCATAATTTGTTTTTATACATGTTGCAGGGTGGGTTGAGTCCAGGGGGAGGCCCTAGTGGAGGATATCATGGTGGACATTTTTTTTTGTTGATATGCATAGATTGCAAAGATTTGTTTTGGACATGTCGAGGAGATTTATTTTGGACTAGATACATATATGTACATTGAACTTGTATGTTCATGAGCATTTTTTTGAGGATTATATACATGTTCTTTGAACTTACATATTTTGTGAAACTTGGTTTAAATGATCTAAGTTTATTTTTGTTTATTTAGCATATTTGGCGTGATTTAAAGGTTTATAATATGTACTTACATGTTTAAATGAATGAATGAATATGTAAGAATGAATGTTAAGATTAAGAATGTTAAGAACATGATATTCTTGAATATTATGAAGTTTAAGAATGTTAAATGAAGTTTAAAAATAGATGAACATAGGTTTAAAGTTCATGAATGAGGAAGTTTTGATTGAAACATGAATGAATATTAAGATTGAATATATTAAGCACATGAATGTTATCTTTGAATATTAGGAAGTTTAGGAATGTTAGAATTTTTGATGGAAATATGGATGAACTAGGAAGTTAAGAACATGAATGTTATCTTTGAATGTTAGGAAACTTCTAGGAATGTTAGAATTTTTAATAGAAATATGGATGAACTAGGAAGTTTAGGAATGTTACGAAGCTTAGGAATATTCTAGGAAGATTATGAATGTTATCTAAGTTTTGATGGAAATATGGATGAACTAGGAAGTTTAAAAATGAATGTTAAGAACATGAATGTTATCTTTGAATGTTAGGAAGTTTAGGAATGTTAGAAGTTTTAATAGAAATATGGATGAATTAGGAAGTTTAGGAATGTTATGAAGCTTACGAATGTTCTAGGAAGATTAAGAATGTTATCTAAGTTTTGATGGAAATATGGATGAACTAGGAAGTTTACAAATGAATGTTAAGAACATGAATGTTATCTTTGAATGTTAGGAAGTTTAGGAATGTTAGAAGTTTTGATAGAAATACATGGATGAACTAGGAAGCTTAAAATGGAACACATGTTGAGTTCAAATTTTAGAAATGTTAGGAAGTTTAGGAATGTTTGAAGTTTTGATGGAAATATGAATGAACTATGAAGTTTAAAAATGAATGTTAAGAACATGAATGTTATCTTTGAATATTAGGAAGTTTAGGAATGTTAAAAGTTTTGATAGAAATATGGATGAACTAGGAAGCTTAAGAATGTTATGAAGCTTAGGAATGTTAGGAAGATTAGAAATGTTATCTAAGTTTTGATGGAAATATGAATGAACTAGGAAGTTTAAAATGAATGTTAAGAACATGAATATTATCTTTGAATGTTAGGAAGTTTAGGAATGTTAGAAGTTTTGATAGAAGTATGGATGAACTAGGAAGCTTAAAATGGAACACATGTTAAGTTCAAATTTTAGGAATTTGTTAGGAAGTTTAGGAATGTTAGAAGTTTTGATGGAAATATGGATGAACTAAGAAGTTTAAAAATGAATGTTAAGAACATGAAAGTTATTTTTAAATGTTAGGAAGTTTAGGAATGTTAGAAGTTTTGATAGAAGTATAGACGAACTAGGAAGCTTAAAAATGAACATGTTAAGTTCAAATTTTAGGAATTTGTTAGGAAGTTTTGATTGAAATCTGAATGTTAGGTTTAAATTTTGATAGGAATGTTAAGAATGAATGTGATGGTAAGAATGGATGTTAAGGAATTTATGGTAAGGTGCAATGAATGAATGAATGTTAAGAAGTTTTGATAGAAATATAAATGTTAGGAAGTTTAAAAATGAATGCTACTTGAGATCAAAGTTCCGGAATTTGTTAGGAAGTTTTGATTGAAATATGAATGTTAGGAAGTTGAAAAAGGAATATTATCTGTTCAAATTTTGATATGAATTTTTAATTAATAATTCTTATTTTCAATGTCCAGGTACATTTGATGCGACTGAAATCATGGCAAATGACGATAATGATTTTTTGTTTTTTAATCATAAGCGAAGATTACAGGATTGTGAAGTTTGTGCTAAATTAGAGCAATGATTTTAAACAACAATTTGATGAATTTTCATCGATTTGTTGTAAATAATCATTTCTCTAATTCAGCATAAGCTTCACAATCCTGGAATCTTTTCTTGTGATTAAAAATCAAATGATCGTTGTTTCCATTTGCCATGATTTCAGTTATGTGAACTTACACAAGTGATATTTTAAATTAAAGATTCAGGGCAGAGAGTGGCGATAGCCACATATCCGTTATCTCATCCCTTAAGTGGTCTAATAGACATATGGGGACCCGAATAAAGTATTTCAGACAGAATTAAGACAAAAATTTTATACATTGAGGTTTTCATTACCAAATAATTTTTGAATTCAAATTTCAGCATACTAGAATACGATCATTTAAACTCTTATACTCCAGTTCCTTTCAAGATCATATCGACATAGAAATAAAAAAAAATATTGTACACAACATTTGACAATGACATCGACAAAACCATTGATCTATTAATTTTAAATATATAGTTTTAAAAACATCACAATGGAATGCCGTCTTCAATTATCCGTTCATGGTCATATTTGGATAGTTTCCATTTTTTATTTTTTAATTGTTTTTTCGATGGAATTTGAACCAATTTTATTCGAGATGCACATACTAAATGGCTATATTGACAACATATAACATCAGGTTCATAATCCTGAAATTAGACATAATTTTGAGTCATATGGGTCTGCTGAAAAAAATAGCCCTTTAAAATGATGGATCATCTCTCGTATGTATATCCGTTGTCATTGTAGTCTTCCAATGACTTCATTTTTCCTTCAGTGCATCGCATCAAATAATATTTCACATTTTCGTTGTTGTCTACAGGTGCAATCACAACAAAAACATCTCCTGTGCAAATTACAATTGATGTCAGGATTTTTAATTCAATTAAATTGACTAATATACATGTGTATAAGGTGAAGGACAAGAATGAACAATCGACAAAACAATGGTATTTGATAATTACCTTCTCTAACGAGATCTGAAATTCTGTCGCCATCAGATGATATTGCTATATCTTCTGATTCTAATTCTTCTATGCTTGCTAGTGGCATTTTTCCTTTAGGATTAATCTTTGTGTTTCCAATGTTTTACGTAGTTTTTCGTTATGTTTTCACAAACTTCTGTAGATTCAATATTTTCATTGCAAATATGAAAAAAGCATGATTGCTTTCTACTGTCAAATGCATAAATGTTTTGGAAGGATTTTGTTTGAATAGAGTGAAAATCTATAGTCCCTTGTATGGTGCTAGCGTCGTATGGTATTGATCTATTTATATCTTGGACCCCAACATGCCAAAAAAGCCTAGTACACAAATGACAAATTTTGATGTTAGGTACATACTTTTTTTAAATTGACAATAAAATATAAATTAAAACATTTGTGTGTACATACCTGTGCACATTTTTTGATTGTTGATTATAATCATGGTTTAGATGTGATTTACACCATTGGACAACCTCTGCAGCTGAATGGAATCGTGCAGAACTATGGTTCATTTGCCATCTTCGAAGTGCTCTTTTTACGCATGCTCCTGCACCATCATGTTCACCTTTTCCATGACCAGTTTCAAAGAAATTCCAGTGATGTTTAATGTTCAATGCTTTATGAAGTCGACATAACCAATAAAATGATCATGAAGATTTAAATTGTCCGGCACATCCATCCGACCATATCTAATGCTTATTGAATTTAATGTTACGTTCCTTTAGTGAATTGTAGAAAATACTTTCAATACAATGCTGAACACAATGTGTATCATGTGTACGATCGTCGCTGATATAAAAGTGATATTCTTTAATCACATCTCGATTGTCACACGTGCTTTCAATGCCATCAACATCCTGTTGAGAATGTCTATATAAAACATGGACAAATATTGAAACTTGGTCAGAATGATAGTATTCACTTTGTATCTCTTTTTGTGCAGCGAATGTATAATTTTCTGCAAAATCAACCACTGACAAAATTGTTCCTGGTGGAAAAATTTCACGAGACTGTTTGAATTGAAGGTCTTACCATTGTGCTCTATGTGAATGCTTGGTGTATTTATAAATTTCACTTTTGATTTTTTTGAGAAAATCTGCCACACCTATTTTATCTTCTTGCAAATCAATCCTTTTGGAATGTACATCACTAGTACTTGCAATGTATTCATATCTTCTCCAATCAACGATGACATTTGATAGTGAGTGATCAGTATCGATAGGATATTTATTATGGAATAAAACCAAATTTCCACAACGATTACAATGTTTTCCATTGACACATTTCTTATTATAAAATACTTCATCGTGATTTCTCTCACATAGGGTTTGAGATATGAATTCACGTATTGTGGACGGAGGTGGTGAATTTGTCTAAATTTTTTTACCAAATTCAAGAAATGTGTCGTAATATAATTGGAATTGCACATGATAATGGCAACAACATGTGTCACGGATAGTAATAGGTCTAACATACCATGGTTTTAGTTGCACAAATGTACTGATTGACACATTAATTCCACGATGATCTTCCTTGAATTTATTGAACAATTGTACTTGTGTCATATCCATTATATGTTTTGGACTGCTTACATATACTCCTCGTGATACTCTTTGTCATATTACATCTCTTGAATTTGGTGAAACTCGAGCATGTGTCAACCAATATTCCCGTACAATATTTTTAACACCTGCTCCCATTCTATCTTTGTAAGGCTGTCTACAAATAATTGTCCAGCAAGCAAGTTCATCATTTTCATCTATTTGCATTTTGAATTTTCTGTGTCTGTATAATGTCTTTCTTGAGGTTCCAACTACTTTTGCTAGCTGTGTTGTCAAACGTTTTTGTTTAGTACTAGTCGAAATAATTGCTGTATGAATTGCTCTTCGTGCAGCACTAATGTCTTTCTTCCTAGATTTTCCAAACTTTTTTATTGCATCACCTATATTTTCTATCACATTATGTTTTAATTTTGACTCTTTGGTCGCCTTGTGAATACCCAATAATGATGTAGCATCTTCTAACTTCTTGGTCACTAATAAACATCTCAAAATTTGTGCTTGTCCTGTTGCTGAATAATTCTTCAGAACATCATCATAAATTTTTTGAGCCCAATATCGTGCAGCGTGTATGGGTTTTTTTTCCCATATTTGCTGCAATCAACGTTTTCTAACGTTTCATCATCAATGGTGAAAGTACCTATACATCAAGTTAAATTTAATTTAAAACATGTATCCAAAAATACAATTCATTATAAAAAATGAATTTGGAAAATACATGATATATACATACCTAGTCCAATTTCTGGTTCTTGAACTTGATCTTCAATATTGACTTCATCGACATTAGTATGTAAATCACTATTTACATCTTCAACAATGGTTTCTTCAACTTCAATTTGTTCCTCTTGTACTCTATTTTCAATTTCCATTTCATCAACATTATCATGTAAAACTGTATTTGTATCTTCAATAATCGTTCCTTGCGTTTCTGCAAGGCTTGCTTTGTTGGCATGATATTTAAGTTTTTTCTTTTCTCTATTATCATCATCATCAGCACGTTTACGATCATATTTTCTTTGACGGTTTCTCTTACTGCCCATGATTGTTTAATCTATAAATGATAAATTAAAGAATCATTATTTTATTGTAAAAAAACAAAATGAAGATTTAAAAACAGTTACGAAATTTATAAACACATGAACTGAAATTTACTTCATCTTATCAAAATCTTGTAAGAGTCATTTGAAGAAAAAGTCTTTGGAAACAAGTTTTCTTTGAAAAGAACCTTCTTTGAATGAAATAAGAACTCTTTGACAATAAATCACTTTTGAAAAAACCCATTGGAAAAGAATAAGAACACTTTCTAAATAAATTTTTTTTGTAAGCCCACTAGAAAAAAAAAAAAAACTTCTTTGAAAAAATACCCGAGAAAAAGATTTCTTTGTAAAAATCCTTGCAACGAAATAACTTTTTTGCAAAAATAACTTGGGAGACTTTGAAAAAATCCCTTTTTAAATAAATAAGAAGGAAAAATACATCTCCTTTGTAAAAATAACTTGAAATAAAATCTTATTTGCAAAAATGCCTTGGAATAAAAACTCTGTAAATGCACACTTTGGAAAGAAACATTTGCTGAAAAAACCCATTGGAAAATAATAAGAACATTTTCTAAATAAATCTTCGTTGTAAATCCACTGGAAAAAAATAAAAAAATTCTTTGAAAAAATACCCGGGAAAAATAATTCTTTGTAAAAACTCTTGCAACGAAATAACTTTTTTGCAAAAATAACTTGGGAGACTTTGAAAAAACCCATTTTCAAATAAATAAGAATGAAAGAAACGTCATTTGAAAAAATAAGTTGGAATAAAAACTCTTTAAAATCGTCATTTTGGAAAAAAAACCTATTGCAAAGAAATAAGAAGTGCAAAAGCTTGGAATAAAAACTTATTTTGCAAAAATGCCTTAGAAAAACAATCTTTCAATGCATTCCTTAGAAAGAAGTAACAAAAAAAATACTTCATAAAAAAAACTCTCTTTACAAAAAAAACTTCTTAGAAAATCCTTGGAAAAAAAACCCATTGCAAAGAAATAAAAAGTGCAAAAAGCTTGAAAAAAATACTTCATAAAAAAAACTCTCTTTGCAAAAAAAACTTCTTAAAAAATCATTGGAAAAAATATCCATTGCAAAGAAATAAGAAGTGCAAAAAACATGGAATAAAAACTCATTTTGCAAAAAAGTTCTTTCAATGTATTCCTTAGAAAGAAGTAAGAAAAAAAATACCTTATAAAAAAAACTCCCTTTGCAAAAAAAGCTCCTTAGAAAATCTCTTCAAAAATATTATGACCAGAAAGTATGCGAAATTAAAATGTGCAAAATTAATTGAAGTATTTAGTTCTATTTATATAAGTTTAGAAAAGTTTTGTTTTGTTTTGTTTTTTTTTTTTTTTCGGCCGACGAGTTTTTTTTTACGTTTGGTTATTCGACTGAATAACCTTTGATTAAATTGACGTCGTCGTTACGGAAAACAGTTATTCGGTCGAATAACCTCTGAAACCTGAAAATCTGATTCTTTCTCACAGTTTTTAGGTTTCTCCATTTCGGAAGGTAAAAATGATCTCTTCCACTATAAAGCGACTGTCGGACTTGATATCATTAGTTTCGTTATTGAATCTACTTTCTGAATATATAGATTTCTTTATATATAGGTAAGATCTGATATTTGTAATTGTTTGTTTTCTTAGCAGGTGTTGAGTTTAGTTTCGTCTCTTTCAAAATGCGGTGAAATGAAAAATCCACAACTTTAAAAATACACCACAAAAAAAATTGAGAAAACTATGGTGCAGTTAATTGGCGTGTCTACTTCAAAAGGGTATTCATAGAATTTTTAGTTTTATATTCAGTTGAGAGAAAAGTTTTGCGACAAAAAAATATGTTGAAAATCGACAAGGTTTCCCCATTGATCGAATCCAAATAAATATAATAATTAGTATATAGATCCATTTGCTACAAACTTATAGTCATGCAGTAGTATATTGTGTGTAGATTGTCGTATCATATTTGTTTTTTGCAAAAAACAAGTTTAACAATGATTTTACGTGTGCGACAAAACATGGCTATTTTGTAGTCCTTTTATTTTATAAGAACACACTGTCAAACGTTTGTCGAATTGACATATCAAATCTCAATATAAAAAATTGAAAAAAATATGGATAGCAAGCTAACATAATTCTCTAAAAGTTTGTTTTTTAATGAAAAGTGAAATTCCAAACAAAAATATCACTTTTATTGGTCCAAAGATGGAAAACATGAAAAATTCAGAATTATATTCTCACGGAACCCCCCCAAATTAGACACCCATCTTCATGGATTCACATGAATGCATTCTAGTATTTAAAAAATTCATATGGTAGAGGGTTCCTTGCTCTTACTACCCCATACCTCACCATACTCGGTAGGTTGACATTCACATTCAGGCACTCAATACCACATGCCAACCAAATCAACATAGTTTAACTGTAGTTGAAGGGATCTTACCAAATCCTCCTTCAACATTCATGCAACTAAGCATAAATAACCATTACCTGCATGGTTGTCATTAACATCGCTTGATGTTACCTGATCAGTTGGCCTCTTACCAAGGCTACTCCGTCCTTTTTCCAACATCATGATCACGGATTTGTTGCACCATCCTCTCTTCATAAGGTTGTATGCAACAATCATCACCCACATCCTTAGCCATGCTTCAGTTGTCTTTGGTCCTACAACCAATGTGAACATGACTAATTATTAGCAACCACAATAATTATCTTAAGTGGCTCATTGCATATGTAAAAACTCACTATTTTACTAATATGCAATATCATATACATGCAAAAACATTTTCACATGCACTGTGAAATATGTCATCTAGTACATATTCACTTCATCTATCTATCCTTTTGCATTTCCAACATCCCTCTGCCATAATTTTCAGTATAGACAACTCAGGAAATATAAATATAATAGCAATGGAGGAGTTAAAAAATTCTCCCTTTCCAATTCCTCATCATGACATGGAGTTCCTCCTCCACATCATAGCTGATCCTTTTTTTGGCTTCCCTACCAAGCACACAAGGATTCATTAGCTATGATCTTCTCACGAATTAGCAATTCAGTATATACATACGTGTATAACATTCATTATTGATATTTTTCAAATATGCAATTCTTATGCTATAAACAAAAATAGTTTAAGGTGAGGAATTTCCCTTTCATCCTCCATAATGGGTATTACAACCCATTACTCTTACTGAGATTTCACAACCCCTTCTATGGAATTCTTGCTCTTCATTCCAAGAATACATTTCACACTTACAGCAACTGTCTCCGAGGGACGACAGGGGTCAAGGGGGATTGCAATCTGGCGCATAAGTTCCACGACATTTTTCAACTTTTGGCACCTGAAAAATCTCCCAGGAAAACAACTGAAATTCTCTGTTTCGACAGACTTGGAAATTCTCTTTCGACCCGTTGCGGCCAAACTTGCTGAGTTCTTCCGATCGAAAAATCAGCTTTTTCTTCCGTCATTGCGGCGGAACTCTCCAATTCTTTTCGACATTACAGCGAAAACTAGCCAGTTCCTTCCGCCGTTTCGGAGCAACTCGCCAAGTTCTCTCGAAATTTCCTCTTTGACGCCGAAAACACTTAGAATGTTTTTCGGACCAACTCACTGAGTCCTTCCACCGTTGCGGGGTGACTTGCCAAGTTCTTCCGATCAAACTTAGCTTTTCCTTCCGAAAATTTTCCATCTTTTTCGCCAAACTTAAAATTTCTGGGTGATTTGTTGCGAAGCAACTCACCGATCTCTTCCGCCATTGCGGACGAATTCGCTGAGTTCTTCCACCGTTGCGGGCCAACTCCCCGATGCCTTCCGCCATTGCGACGAAAACTCATAAGTTCCTTCCGATACAAACTTAGACAAATTTTTCAAAAATACTTAGAACAATTTTTGAAACTTTTTCTTCTTTTCCTGGGCATCCCGCAACTTCGTCCGCGCAACTCGTCGAGTTCTTCCGCCATTGTGGATGAACTTGCTGAGTTTCTTTGCCATTGCGGACGAACTTGACGAGTTCCTCCACCAGCACATTTTTTGGCAGAAACTCATAGACACTTAGAAAAATTTTGAAAATTTAAAAATTTTGAAAATTTAAAAATTTTGAAAATTTAAAAATTTTGAAAATTTAAAAATTTTGAAAATTTAAAAATTTTGAAAATTTTCTTAACTATCAGCGCTGAGCAGGAAGCATACTTACCTCTGCAACTATGATAGGTAGCCCATAAAGGCCCAATGCTGCAACCAATATCTCTGATACCAAATGTAACGTACCGACCCATCCATCCAAGGAAACGGAGGGAACATGATGCCAATCTCTGGGGCTTTCACATAATATCAGCCCATTCATTAGAATCATATGAGTAAATCATTTGTGTGCAGATGTAAAACTAATCAAGTATGCACATCAGAATTTAACTTATCCACACACATTACTCATGCATACAGCATATCAACAGTCATCAAATTAATACAGTGCAGAAGTAAATACATAGACAGAAAAACACTTATCTCCATTTTGCAATTGTCCCAAACAACTAGCTATGTCGCTGCAACGTTCCACCCAACCATAGGCCAGTTGTGTTCATCAATCTCTCAACACAACTGCCACCCACGAGCTGGGCATGATTCCTACAAGGAAAATGGGACATTCACTCTCTCATAGGGAATTAATCATTTCATCTGAGCCAAGACAGTCCACAGCTGGGTTTATTAGGCTACATTTGAACCCTGGAGGCTTACACTCAAGCCCAAGCCAAAGCAATGGAGAACCATAACCCATACCCCAACATACTCTATCTACTCACAACAAAATGATCATTGGGAAGGGATACACATTTACAATAGAGGTGTTTAAAAAACAGGGTCCACATTGGCTCTCCCAACTCATGGTTCACCCAAAACAAACTGTGGAATTTAGAATTCAACCCCCAGGGAGAAAACTGATTTCTCCCACTGATTATGATCCTTTCCAATGGCCGAAACCGCCTCAAGGAAGACCCAAAATCTTTATGTTCTCTTCCCCACTGGTAACCAACACAAAAATGCCCCTTCCCAGCTAGAAAGATGAAGGAGAACAAAGAAAAACCATGGAGGAAAACGCCTATGCAACTAGAGCTACGTGAGAGAGCAAGGCAATCACGAATAATGGCTTAGAGAACAATTTCGTGGCTCTTTTCTTTTCCAAGGAGACAAACACGATTTTCCATGAAGGGTGGCTTGCCCATACCTGGATTTGGACAGCCATACCTCTCCATTCCCAAGGCATTAACTACCTCAACCAACTCTTGGGAGAAATTAATGATTGGGTACAAAAGTCAACATGGGTAATTGAGGGTTTGATGGGTTCTCTCATTGACACTTGGCTTGACTTGGTTGGCTCAAGGGTTTGAATGTTTTCCCTCCCAATTCCTTGTAAAATCATGCCCCCATCTCTTGTTGCATTGCATAGCTAGTTGCGGGTATTTATTAAAATGCATATTTACAATTTCAATGTGCCTGGCTAGCACGTAAACCATATGCATCACTAAATCGATGGCAGGGCCTTGGCCTTGAGCTCCTCACCATGATTTTATAACAATATTACATCATTTACAATTTAGTTCCATGGGGTCAAATTGGGGACATTACACTGCAAATTGGTAACCATATAATATTGTTTTAGAAACCACAAAGGTGAAGGTAGGGGGATTTTTTCCAACCTTGAACAGATGTTGAGCCAAATTGATAATACCCTTGGAAGGTGTCCCTTTCCTTCTAGGGAGACTTGAACCAAGAAGGACTATCAACGAAGGTCTTGGTAATTGTTATCGAACTTTTGTTTTTGTTGTTCGGGTAGTAAAAGGTTCAAATGCATCATAACATAGGGGAAGCCAAAACAAAACATTACCGATACACATTTGAATATGTGCTAAAGTTTCTTTCTTTTGGGAGACCATGCCATGACATTGGGTTGAAGCAAACTAAATTGAATATTTCACTACTAAAACCACTCCTGTTATAGTTACATTGTGGTTATATGTTTCATGGAATACTATAAAATGATTAAACATAGAATTCATTCAAAATAATTTTGAAGTTCTCTCTAGTAATCTAGACATCACCCACTCCTGTTGATCCCAATGTATACAAAACATGAGCGTAAAATTAAAATTCTGTAAATATTTTTCCAATTTTTTTCTCAATGCTAATTTTTAGCAATTTTAGTTGGTTGAATGGAAGACATGTCTTTTTTTTATCTTGTTATTTTACACACAAAGTATCAACAGACGAAAAATTTGTTTTGTTTTGATTGTTTACAAAAAAATTGTATCCACACATGAGTGGTTTGAATTAAATAAGTATACATAATAGTTAGCAATAATTAGCATTATCTTCCTACCAAAATTATATTTCGTGTGTTTGTTTTTTGAAACTACAACTTTAATTTATACTGAGAATTAAAGATCATGGAGTTCAAATTGAATAGAAGTTCTTTAGCTCATTCTTTTTACTCGTTTTTTAGAATTAAAGATCATGGAGTTCAAATTGAATAGAAGTTCTTTAGCTCATTCTTTTTACTCGTTTTTTAATATTAATTTGTAGCAATTATAACTTGACGATTGAAGGATATCTCTATTTTGCTTGTTATTTTAGATAGACTATATCAATGGTTATGGCATTGTATCTTAACTATTTTGACAAAACTATAGACAAAAACAAAATCATAGACAAAGAGGAGTGTATAAAACTAATGAGTGATGATGGATCTTTAACTTATTTTCTTTCTACTTAAATATAGCTTAATATTGCTTATTATGTAAAATTACAACATTGATTTTTACTTTATAATAAGCATGCACTCATCTAATTGTGAATATCTTATTCTAGATTTTGGACTAGTTTAAATGGGGAAAGCACTATTAATGTGTGAAAGGCCGAAAGAACGGTCTGCATGTAAAAGGTCTTATTAAATTGCTGAAATTTGTGGGAAGCTCATTCTATTTAGAAAATGGGAGAGAAGACATTGTTTACACATAAAATCTATTTTGTCTTCTTATCAATGAAATAGTACACATATTTATACATCAATATTTCCCTCAACTACACAACATACTTATGAGGGAATATCTCAACCACAAGCTAATAATAGAAACTTAGTTGGAGAATATCTCTCACAACCAACATCTAACAACACATACACAACTAAGCTGTCCACATACACAACCAATTCCTAAATCATAGTCTATTGCATTTATTAACTGGAGAAATCTCCAACACCCCCTCTTAATGAGATAATACAAAAATTGAATGATAACAAAACATACTTTGAAGTCTTCATCTTGATCATTTTTATTCTTCACCATTTTGAAATATTGCAGGCTACGAACTCCATAAGCTGCGTCATAAACCTCGTAAAGGTGTAGCTCTCGAGTTGAATTCCCAAGTTCCACACATGAAATCCCAAACGCATATCTACCAAATTAAATTACTGGAGCACAATAAGTCGAATAACCTCACTACTGGACCACTCTCATGTATTCAAGAAATAACAAGGGATTGTTCCCTAAATCCACAACTCCTGAACTAACTGGAAAATCATCCATATTGAGTTGAACCTGCACTTGATTCTCCCCCTTTGTCTTTGGAAATACATTTTCTTCAGACCAATACCTCTTCAACTTATAATTTTGGAGGTTCATTAATAATAATAATCTATTTATAAGGACACAACCAAGATAGAGACTAATTTGGTGTAGGAGACCCCCTTGTTTCTAGGACAAGGGACCCCCTCTGTGTAGTGAATTAACTGCTAAAGTCTACGGAGGTGTACATAACCTACCCCATTCAGGATTTGAACTAATGACCTATTAGGATGAAACACATGCTATTAACCGTTAGGACCACTCATAATGCTAATTCAAAGGTTGCTTCCATTTCATCATTCAAAATTGTGAATATTCCTCAATCTCTCCTCCTTTCACAACATTGAAATGTGTAATAATTTCCAGAGCAATGTCGAAAATAAACAATGATGTCTCAACACTTGATGAAGAAATATCAAATCCAGGCACCTTAATACATACCCTTTGGTTTGAAATATGGAAATTTCATTACACTAGTGAACGGATTAAACCAATTGGTATCAGGACATCAGTTCCATATCATGGATTCCTCTCTCTCATGGTTTATTCTCCAATGAATTTGTCTCACTAGTCGACAGTCTCCTTCACAATGCTCTACAGAATTTGTAGCAATTTTATTACACAACACTAACAATCTCTCACACAAGAAATACAAGAAATCAATATTTAACTCATGGTTTCACTCTAAAGGCATGCACAACTCAAATCTTGGATTGTGACTCTCCCAACAACAATCAATAGTGAATAATCTCCTTCACACTCTCGAGACAACAAATTAAAACAAAAACGAAACATAATTAATGTACTCTAACCTCCTACACTTATCCTAAATATTTACATATGATGAAAAACTTATAGCTCTGTCATGTTCCCAGGCCCTCTTGTGAGGGAATTAAGCCTAGTCTAGCTCCGATACCAATTAGAAAAATGGGAGAGAATAAATTTTTTACACATAATATTTGTTCTACCTTCTCATCAATGAAATAGTACACATATTTATACATGAACCTTTCCCTCAACTACACAACAAACTTATGAGGGAATATCTCAACCACAATCTAATAATAGAAACTTAGTTGGAGAAAATCTCTCACAACCTATAGATAACAACACATACACATCTAAGCTATCCACATACACAACTAATTCCTAAATCATAGTCTATTACATTTATTTAACTACAACATTATTCTCCAACAATTCTCACAAACATATGCTTGATTTCCTACTCAACTAGTAGCTCATGTGTTGATGATTACATTGTACCTAAGTGCAGACAATTAGCAATCCATATTGGTTGTTAATTATCGATACTATGAAATTTCATTTGAATCACATTCATAAGTGATGAGCTTATTCCTATTGTTGATTCTACCCATCCAACAAGTAATGTTGAATTTTTTGTATTCCCATTGGATGGGAATAATAAACAATTTGGATAAGAATGGTTGTTGACTTTGTTGTATTCCCATTGATGGGGAAGAAACAACAATCCGGATAAGGATGGATACAAGTGTATGTTTGTGTAAAATCACTATATTTTATGTATGATTTTAAGGGTTATATTTTAAGTATGATTTTAAGGACTATTACATATGATTGCTATTTAATGTAACATTATACATATTTTCTATTATAACTATTTTTTTAATGTATGATTTTAAGTAATATTAGATTGTTATTTTTTTAATGTAACATTATACATATTTCTATTATAAATATTTTTTTTATGTATGATTTTAAAGGTTATAATTTATGTATGATTTTAAGTACTATTACATATGATTGCTATTTTTTTAATGCAACATTATACATATTAGCTATTATAATTGACTTTTTTTTCTTATTTGTGTTGGAGCAAGTTTATTTATGTCATGATGTAGAAGTCCATCACCCCAGTTACTTAGGTTTTATTGTCAAAGTTTTGATTAGCTGTTTTTTTTCACTGACAAATCACTTTTATAACAATCTAGTTTTATAGAGTATGCATTTGTAATACCCTGATGGTAATCCTCAACCATATGTGACCTTATCATTTATTTTTATGGTGGCACTAGGTTCTTGGACCATGGACCATTAATATGACCATGGACCATTAATATGATTACTATTTATTACCAAGGAAAAATGATTACTATTTATTTATCTTATTATGCTATTTTATTTTTATGATTACCTCTAACTAAATGATGGATCAACATGGACAATGAACGCGGCTGGGGGGTCTTGGATTTCCACATGTGAAGGGGTTAGGAGTTGTTTCTCATCCTAACAGCACTAAATGTTTCCTAATTTTGATGTTAGTGGACCATGGTGGTCCTATTTTGCATATTTAATGTTTTGCATGCACTATTGCGCCATCACTGGAGAGAATATTCCTTAATTGGATGTTGGTGGGGTACACTCTCACATCACTCATGTCTTATGCACCTAATTGACTGTTTTTGTCAATCATGCACCTAATTTTTGTAACTCCACTCTAACTGGAGTGTCTTTTCAGTTGATTGGAGTAATTTTGAGTCAAATTGAGTTGTATTTAGTTAATTGGAGTAAAATTCAGTTAAGTGGACTAATTTTGAGTCAATTTGAGTTGCATTCAGTTAATTGGAGTAATATTCAGTTAATTGGGGTAATTTTTGAGTCAGCCTGGTTAATTGGAGTGTCTGGTTAATTGGAGTTGTTCTCAATTAATTAGTGTCTAAATTTAGTAGTCTTTACTTAATGAGATGAATTCAATTCACCCTCTGTTAATTTGATCATTTTTTGGGTCAATTCGAATTATCATGAGTGCATGGGAGTAATTTATGGGTAAATTCGAGTCAGTTATGGGGGCTTTGAGTCAATGTTGAAAATTTTGAGTTAGCCAGTGACTTGGAGTGTTTTTGTTAGTGGTTTAGAGTCAGTCTCATTGGATTTGATTTAATATGTGGATAATTGAATGGGTCATTCAATGGATTTTGAGAATCCTCGGTGATTTGGAGTTGCTTTTTAGTGGTCTGGAGTCCATCTCTAGGAGGAAATTTGAATTGATATAGAGGGATTCATATTTCTCCATAGTGGGGGGGAATTTGGTCATTGAGGAGTTTGTTGATTAGTGAAAAGGTTTTCTCTACCTAGAATGTGAATGCCAACGAAGGATTTAGCATGGTATTGTGCACCCAATTGCACCAATTTTGTCTTGGAGGTGAATGGAGATACTGTGAAGAGATTTTTTTTTTTTTTTTTCGCTTTGTCTTGCAGGAGAGGGGGGAAATCCTAAGTAAGAACTTATTATTTTTTGTTCTTGGAATTGCAGGAGAGGGGGACAATCCTGAGCAAGAGATCCTGTGTGTTTAGCTTACATTGCATGAGAGAGGGATAATACTGAGCAAGGGATCCTATTTGTTGTGTTTTTTATTACAGGAGAGGTGGAAAATCCTACGAAGGAGACCATACTGGTTGTAGCTTGACTTCCGGGAGAGGGGGACAATCTTGTGGAAGAGATCTTAGTGATCACAAGTTGTATTGCAAGAGAAGGGAAATCATGTGATATATCCATCAGGTTTAGACCTAATTTTTCTGTTATCCTTAGGTATCGAATTGGGAAGAGTTCCTTTCCATGTGAAATCCAAGATCTCATATTGGGGGTGACCTACTCAAGAAGTTTGCTTGACAGTGTCTAAGGCCGGGAGGAAAGTTGTCTTGTTGATTCCAGTTGCGCCCTATGAAAAGATAATCATTTATACTAGATAAACCTCTTTATGTATGTAGCTACACATGTGCCCATGGAGGATGATATATATATGTCATTATATGATTTTAATTTGTATTCATGTTCATGGTAATTGGATAACTAAATGTTGATAAATTTCCATCTCACGAAGCATGTATGTGGTTGTGTTAATCTAGATATTAGAAGCTAGTTGCTTTCGAAAATTATGATCATTAGGAGGTCTGACTTTAGGGCAGTGTATATGGCCATGTATGGATGTTATGGATCATATCTTCCATGGGGGTTAATGTATGTTATTTAATGTGGTGAATTTTGACAAAAGTAGCGATATATTATGGTATTTGAGGTAGAATAGATTGTTGTTTTATTTGTTGCTTTAGAAGCTAGTTTGCTTATGAATTATGATCATTTAAGGATATGATATTTGGACATTCCATATGGCCGTGTATGGATATTACAGATCAAATATTATATGGGGTTTATTGCTGATAATTTTATGCATTAGATCTAATATACATCAATGTATAATTATGCTTTAAAGAAAGATAGAAATGTTGATTGGTTATTGTCGTAAATGGAGTTCCGTGAATGTACGTAAATATGATTTATTTAGTTGGTTATATGATGACATGAAGCTTACCATAGGTGTGATTAAATTTAGTAACATGTGAAGAAGTTATGGTCTGAATTTATTCATGTGTCATTACACTGCATTGCATGTAGAATGGTGAATTGTTGCATTGGAAGGGTCGTCTTCCTTGTAGGTGGCTGATTGTTTTAAATAGTTTTGATTTTATTGGCATGTTAGCCTAACTTTGTAGAGTATTATTCTATTTTGCATAGATTAGATTCATCCTTCCCCTTTGATAATAGTCGGTACCCAACCTTGGTGTGGTGTTCCAGGGTTGGGTGTGTTACAAGTGGTATCAAAACATAGGTTACAACCCTATGGTTGTTTGTGCCTTCTATTGAATTATAAATTTGTATATATGCAATTTATTTATTTTTATTATATGTTATAAAGAGTTTGAGGATGTCCTAACAATGTTTTTATAACCAACACATCGCGGCTCCATTGCTTGTACAACCGCAGTGTGAACCCTAAACCAAAAGCTTGAACCCTAAACCAGAAGAGAAGAGATTAGAGATCAATGATGGATTTGAGGGAAGGAAATATATTTTCTATCTTCGAGGAGGATTATGCTAATTTAGTCCATGGAGAAGGGATATCTATGATGGGAACACCCAAAAGAAACATTGAATATTTGGATCTAGAAAACACAATCAGAAGTTTGAATATGGATATTAGAACCCGTAGGAAGGATAATGAGTGAATCATTCATGCCCAAAGGAAAATCCTACAAGGTCTGAAGAAATTGTAAGAAAACCGGATATAATATCCAAGAGGTAGTACAGAGGCAAGATATTATGAATCAGGAGGAGAGCATGGTAGATCCATATCTTACTCAATGAAACCCCATCATAGGACATCTCCCAAGAAGAAGAAGGATTGTAACTCTTCAAGTAGCTATGAAAGCAGTCCTAAAGAATCATCAATCATGTATAAGAAGATAATATTTGATCGGGTTGAACTGGTAGGAGAATTGAGGAGGATCAAACCCCCAATCTTTGATGGGGAAGCAAAGTAAGGAGAACGTGCAGGAAATTGGTTATTGGGCCTTAGGAAGTTCTTCTAGTTGCACCAGTATTCACTGAACATAGAAGAAAAGGTATCCATCTACCATTTGCAGGGTAAGGCACCTCTTTGGTGAGATCAACTAGTCAAGCTGAAGAACATTGATGAAAATAGAATCTCCTAGAAGAAGTTAAAGAAATACTTCCAAAAGGAATACCTCTCAGAGCACTATTTTGACAGAAAGATGGAAGAGTTCTTCGAACTAAAATTGGGTAGCATGACCATGGAATCTTATGAGAAAAGGTTCATAGAGATGATGAAGTATGCATACTTTGTGAAGGATGAGAAGGTGAAGATTCATAGGTTCTTGATCGGCCTACCAAACGTCTATAGGGACAAGATACAATATGACATGCCAAAGACTCTTAAGGAGGTTGTATGGAAGACAAGAACATGTATGATCATAATAAGAACAAGGCTCCATATCAAAATAAATGGAAGGATATGAAGACAAACAAGCTAGATTAGAGGAGAAAAGGATTTCAACCTCCAAATTTTAGAAACAATAATCATCTAAGGAAACCATAGAAGAACATATCCAGAGGTGAAGAGCTTTCAAGAAAAGGAATAAGACCACCGATTGAATGTTAGCATTGCAAGGGGAATCACTATTCCAAGTTCTATCCACTGAAGGATGGAACCATTCACAACATTCAAGAATCTATAACAGTTGGTGATATGGGTGGAAGCATTCCAAGAATTTATGCAGCTTTGGATGGATGACAAGTTGAGCATCATTTTAGAATGATTGAGGTAGGAGGTAATATTACCACTGTACCTATAACTATTTTAATTGATTTCGGGGATAGCCATAGTTATATTGCACCTAACCTGACTGAGAAATGTTATTCAAAGAAAAGTAAGCTTGAGACAACAAGCCTAGTGCAGTTAGCTATGGGTACCAAGAGAAAGGTCAGAGAGGTAGTAAGGAAGTGTCCCTTGGACATGAATGGTCTAAATACCCATATAGACTTGAACATCATACCCTTGGGATCATATGATATGTTGATTGGAATGGATTGGTTGGATACACATCATGCCATACTTGATTGTCACAATAAGACCTTTACTTTCCTAGATGAAGAGGGCAATTGGATGACAATAAGAGGTATATCAAGACCAATAGATTTGAGATAGATCACAAGTCTGTAGCTAAAGAAGTGTTTTAGGAAGGGATGCCAATTATATGCATTTCATGTGGAAGAGCCAAAAGAATGAAAAGAACCAGAATTATAGGGTTACCTAGTGTTACAAGAATTTGAAGATGTATTTAAAGAAATTCCAGGAATGCCTCCTAAGAGAGACATTGATTTCTCGATTGATTTGGTTCTCGACATAGTACCCTCATTTAAATCTCCTTATAGAATGAGTCCCCCATAACTGCAAGAGTTACAGATGCAGTTGGAAGAGTTACTAAAGAAAGGTTACATACAACCTAGTGTGTCACCTTGGGGAGCTCCAGTGTTGTTTATGAAGAAGAAGGATGGGACTCTAAGTCTCTCTCTATATATTACCAGTAGTTTAACAAAGGAACAATAAGAAATAGTTATCCCTTGCCAAGGATTGATGACTTATTTGAACAATTGAGAGGAGCCAAGGTATTTTCAAATTTAGATATGAGATCAGGGTATCATCAAGTTATAATTAAGGATGGAGACATCAGTAAGACAAAATTCAGAACAAGGTATGGAAATTATGAGTTTACAACAGTACCCTTCAGAATGACCAACGCACCGACAACATTCATTTGAAGGATGAATGAAATTTACAGAAAGTACGTGGATAAGTTTGTGGTTGTATTCTTGGATGACATCCTCATCTATTCCAAGACAAAATAATAACATGAAGAATATATAAGGTTGGTGATTCAAGTACTTCAAGAACATGTTAAGATTATATGCTACCATAGAATAGATTTCAAATTCATTAGCATTCAATACATCATTCACAATAGCAACATAATAAGGATCTATGAAAGATGCACAATCACAAAGCACAAAACAATTTATCCTGGTAAATTCTCAAGGGGAAGAAAACCCAACAAGAAATTCCTCAATATATATGATCAACTACAATGCCCCAAAAAATATGTCTCACAAATAAGAGAGACAAAAAGACCAAAATTTGGACTCAAGCCACTCCTCCTTTGCAGATATCTCTCTCTCTCCTCTAATGTGAATTGCACAAGTGAGTGAATGTACAAATGAGGGAATATCTCCCTCTATTTATACTTTACTTTTCACTTTCCCTTTAACCCTAACTGGGCTGACTTCTCCAGTAGAGCACAATATAACATTATATTATATTTTTTTGGGTGCTAACGACCCAACTTACAATGGAGGTTTAACCTCATGACCTTTACATGACCAAATGTAATAATGAAATTCCCGAATGGAGGTAAAAAATCCCTCACGGAGTTACAATAATAAAATAAAAGTAGAATATTCTTTGAAGTTACATTAATTTAACACTCCCCCTTAACAAGAAGGATATTCTACTGACAACAACATCTGCATGTGTAACTTTACACAACATCATCGAAGAGACGAGGGCATAAAAAAGAACATCATTTGATACATCTATAAATCATTGGAATTTCTTCAACATCATCATATGCAGCACTGGAGCATCCTCATATTCAATACTGGAACATCATCATCTGCAGAATTGGAGCATCCTCATCTTCAGTACTGGAACATCATCATCTACATCACTGGAGCATCCTCATATTCAGTATTGGAACATCATTAGGAACATAAACACCTACAGCACACATATGATCCTTCCTTTCAGAACTACGGATAATGGACAATCCTTCCTTTCGAAACTAGGGATTTAGTCCAAACAAATCTGTGATCCTTCCTTACGGAACTAGGATCATGGACAATCCTTCCTTTCAGAACCAGGGATTCAGCCCAAACAACTCTGTGATCCTTCCTTATGAAACTGGGATCATGGATAATCCTTCCTTATGGAGCCAGGGATTCAATCCATCAACACTGGTGATCCTTCCTTACGGTGTTACAATGTAATCTTCCACCCTGTGAGTATTAGCATTCTTTGGCCTGTAGGATCCATTTCACTGACTCAGATCCACTTTATATCCTTCAGACACCCCAGTTCCTCATTTTTTCTTCTGACTCGCTTGTTGCATAATTATAGCAAGCGTACCCACGAGTTGCATCACTATATCCCGCGGGTATCAAGTAAAATGGTAAAAATCACTAGTTTATTACTTTTTACTCCCAAAAAGTGGTCATTGGGTGACCTTTGGCTCTCCATCTGCCCCAGAAATGTCTCGATGTTTCCTTTCACTTACCTTTGAGAGGACTATATATTGAGCACATATGGCTTATGGATGGGAGGAGAAAGAAGAGCAAGAGAACTCTAGTGGATTTTTTCCCTATCTTGAGTCTACACTCATTGATCCTTGTAGTTGTGAACCCTTTATGTTCACCTTCCAAAATCCTATCTATTTTGAGTTTTCCATTCATGGAGGATTGAAGTGGTGGAGGCACAAGTGGATTGATCCAGATCTTGGTTCAGATTGGTTACCGGCAAGAGGTCATATCACTTTGTACTTCTTGTTTATTAATAGAAATACTCATATTCTCGTCCATTAATGTTGTAAATGTTGTTCATCTTACATTGTGTTGCATTTACTTGTTATATCATGGGCCATTGCTATTGATTATGTTAATGCCATTTGTATGTTATATGTACTTGTTGTATATTGGTTATCAAGACTAATTTGCAGATTCAAGTGCACGGATTGAAAAGCTCCAACGGGGATCTACATCAAACGTTTGGATCGAGGTTGGTTATCTTCTTCCTTATCTTAGCAGTGTCATTTATATAGCATAGTTCTGAGAATTGAGTTGATTTCTGGTAGTCATCTGTCTGTTGTGGTCTACCCCAAGCCATAGTGAGTTTTCTCCAACACAGAAATGGCAACTCCGCTGGGGAAAACATCCATTTTGGGGATTTTTGAGCATTAGTCCATAATTAGAGCTGTTGCTTGTCGAAGATCTGTGTCACTTATATTCCATTGAGATACACTATAGAAACTTGATTTTTCTGAGCCATTGGACTCTCTGTTTTCCAATTTTCCTTTCCTCACCCACATGCTAGCTTAGCTCTGCCTGCATATACCCGCCTCTGTTTACTCTACTGATCGCGGGTACCCATAGGTATTCCTTCGACAGTAGCGTACAACTCCGACTTTTGTTGGTTTATGACCTTTCGTTGTTGCTGGGTTGGTTTTGGTTGATCTTGAGTCTTTGTTGGCCTGCTTCTTGACTGTTCCATGCCTTGGTTGTGACCAAAACTCTTCATTTCTCTTTGTTGAGACTTGTTGGTTTTTTACCCATCTTTGGATTTAGCCTTGTTGGTTTTTTCCTTTTGAGCTCATTCCTTTGGCTGAGTCTTACTGTTTAGTATCTGCCTGGTTGTCTTATTGATCTCCTTGGCATATCAGTGACTAGATAGTAGGATTTTGCTTGCATTTTTCATTTCCATATATTGAAAAATACAAAAAAATACACATAGTTTTTGCATTTTCCTTTTGTTTATAAGAGAAAATACAATTTTTTTTTGCTTTTATGTGTTGCATCTTGCATTGAGTGATTTTTTCCCTCATTTAGATTCTGATTGTGCATTGAAAAATATAAAAGGATTGCATATTTATTTCGAAATCGTTGGTTTGATTGTGCATGTTAGTGGCATTGTTTTCATTGGATAGATGAGTCTAGGATTTGACGATTTTGCATACTATTGAGTCTTACACATCACTAGTTTCACGATCATATCCCTTGAGTAATCACAGCCATTAAAATTAACATTTAATCTTAAAATTGATTAGACCGATTTTATTTATAGGGTACACCAACTAGCATAGGTTTAGAGTCTTGGAATAGATCATTGTGAGTTAACAATCCAAGACTACTAGATGAAACATTAGGTGTCTGACCAGGGATTGGAGGAATCCATTGTATAGATCGGTGTTCTCAGGAAGCTCTACTCAAGCTAGAGTTAAGCATGAGGTCATGGGAGGTTGGTTGAAGGGATATTCCTCTGATATCGGCTAAACGTGGGAGATATTTCCATGGTTTGTTCATATCTGGGGGTACCGGAGGTTCGTCCTCTTGTGCTTCGAGCTTAGCTACCCTTCCCATACGACGGATCCCACCTGCAACTGTCCCCATGAGCATTGGTTATATTACGGTGACCATAGTTTCCTTACCTAGGTATCGCACAGGGTACTTGCAGTGGTTATACTGTTCGTGTCCTGAGTCAGATAGGGATTGGACAGCACAGTTATGTTTGTGCAGTGGACTTGACCCTATACATGCAGTGAAGCCTGGGTGTCTCTATAAATGATTTTTTTACCTCTGGCTATAGTTTGGGAGTCTCAAGCCTCTCCTAGGTGATACATACTGACTCTAGTGTCGGGAGCTCATTTAGCCACTCTATTGGTCTACTCTTGGCTGTAGTTTCTCTAGGTGTGTGCTTTTGATTTACTATTTTTGATCGATAGTTGGCCTTTAGGGGATGTTTTGATTATATATTCTCTCTGGAGATATCGTGGCACGGAGCCCTACTCTCCGCCAATCTCGTCGGTTGGCTGGTTTAAAGCCGGTCGATTTTTCACACTGTTTTGCTAGAGGATGCCGGAGGGATCCCTCTGAGTCTTCGGATTCTTACGAGACATACGTCCAAGACGTCATGACTGCTACACATTTCTATACTAAGGAAAAACCTTCGACTTCATCGGGTAGATTTGACCACACTTCCTATCCCCATACTCCTCGTGAGGCGTGGGGAGGTGATCCACTTGAGACTCAACCTGGTTCGATTTGGCTGAATCCACTTGAACAAGATCCATTCGATCCTTCTAATCTAGATAATTATCTTCATGGAATGCCAACCTTACCCGAGGATGAAGAACATGACGATCCATTCGTTCCTTCGTTTCCAAGCAATTATAGATACGGGATGCTAGAATTACATGATGACACTGGTCCTACAATCAACCCAATCGCACTCTCTTTTGGTATGCCTAGTCATAGTACAATTGAACCTTCCACTACGTTTGGTAGTCACACTGGCACTAGTCATGGTGTTAGCCATACTATACCCACTGGGGGCACTACCCTCACTGGGGGCACTACAATGTCCACTCACACACATAGTATGGGGACTGGTCATGTTCCTCCTAACGATGCTAATGTTGGAAGAAGACCACCTCCTAGGATTGCCCAACCTAATAGGAATGTTGTTCGAAACACGACTCGCCATCCACCACCTAATACACATGCCACTACTCGTCAAACCAAAACTACTTTTACGGATGTTAATGCTCCTCCCAACCACGGGGGTGGACATATACTGCATACTTTTATGTCCACTACCGCCACTAGTAATTATAATGTAGGGGGTGGTAATATATCCTATCCACATGGACATAACGCCACCATCCCTACTACTAGTAACACCAATATTGGGGCTGGGAATACTTCTCATGCTTCTGGTCACCATACGACTGCTCAAGCTAATCCTAATGCTGGGGGTGGGAACATACCATACCATTATGGTAATTACAACATGGTTCCTGCTATGAATAGTACATATATGCCCCATACTCATGATGGCAACCCTTACTACAACACAGTTGGTGCTAGCCACCAGTATAACCCACCACCCCAATATGGTGCCCAAAACACACACATACCTGCTTACTCTCAAATGGGTCAGGTAGGAGGAGGTTGTCAATCCTATGGCCATGGGAAAGCTTATGGTCCGTCAGGTCCTTATTATCAACAGTTTAATACTCATGGTCAAGATTTTGGTCCATCTTATAACACAGTTCCGTTTAACCAACCTTTTATGGGGGCTTATAATCAAGCTTTCCAGCCTTAGCTCCCGTTCCTTGCACGCTTGAATCTTCCAGATCTTTCGAAGCTCACAAATGATTCGGTGTTCACAATCCTACTTGGCCCTCGGTCCCTACCAAGCTCCCTTCAGACATTCCTAAGTTTGAGGGGAAAGGTGGTGAGGACCCGGGAGATCATGTCATGACATTTCACCTTTGGTGCTCCTCCAACTCATTGAATCACTATTCCGTTAGATTGCAACTATTTCATTGCACCCTCACGAGGGTATCCGTGAAGTGGTACGTCGAGTTGCCTGGAAACACTTATAGGGGTTTTAACGAGATCGCTTTGGTTTTCTTAGATCATTTCCAATTGCCGGTTCACTATGATACTGGCACCGAACTTTTATCTACCTTCCATCATAACAAGTCCACGCATATTTCTGACCACATTCAAGAGTGGCGTTGGTGGAAGAGGTTAGTGAAAGCCAACATTCCTCCAGAGTTCCTATTGGAATGGTTCCTCAAGTCTCTACTCCCATACATTGCTAAGGATGTTTCGATGTCCGGCATTGTGACTGAGGAACAAGCTATCTTGAAAGTTTAGCAGTTAGGCTTATTATACTCTCATTCTGGCATTTTGTATGACATCATTCCTGATGCACTGCGCACACGTGATGAGCCCATGTCAGTTCCTGGACCGCATGCCGATGGCATTGTAGGATCTGCAAGCACTCGCCCCATAGATTTGGTAGCTAATCAAATGTAGAATTTGTCGCTAAACCAGTCTACTCCCAGACAGGTTCACACCTTGTCCACTTCCACCCCGTCGTCCGATGTACACAGTGTGCAAACGACGAACCAATCACGTAACCAACAACTTGGTAAGAAGAAAAAGGGGAGAAATAATCATAAGGGTGGAAATAATGAGAACAAGAATAGCAATCGCAATACCCCCCGTAAGGATAATGCCAACCCTCCTCGGGAAGGCGGAAATGCTGGTGAGGATCGTAAACCTAGGCATAAGGTGAAGTTTCCTTGCAAGCTTTGTGGGGAAGACCATCTTACTCACTTATGTCCTCGTATTGAAGAAGCATCGAAGCACTTGGCACAGAGCCTAGCTGTGTTGAAGGATCCCCTACCTCATCACCAAAACATGGCTTCGCATGCTCCCACCACTGATTATGGACCTACTGAGACGAAAACATCTTCTTCAAATATTGTTGGTTATGGATGTGTGAACATGGTTCAGTCAGAGGTTAGTGTTGCCACTCGTTAGCGTGATTATGATGCACCACAACCCAATTTGGGGAGTGAGCGTCCCCCTCCTCCTGACAATTCCTTACATATTGAGAATCCTTCTATTATGCCATGGATACCGAAAGGTGTTCTTAAGCGCTCTATGCATAATCCTAATGCTCGAGCTTCCCACAACGACTCCATCATAGAAGATTTGGGCCAAACTCCATGTGCCATGTCGGATCTTGAAGTTTTACAAGCCTGTCCTTCTCAGAAGCATGCTCTTTTGAGTGTGTTAGGAGTTCAAGATGGGGGAAGTCCCACTGTTATCAAGTTCGACACTACTGATGTCCAACCTCGCTTACCCTACCACGTGGATTTTCAAATCCAGGTGGTGTGCCTTTAGAGTTTTGTCAAGTGTACTATGGTTGATGAAGGTGCATTTGCATCAGTAATGTCGTTATCTTGTTGGAAAGCTCTTAGCTCTTCTCCCCTACTCGCGTCTAGAACCACGCTCACTGCATTCGACGGTCATTCTTTTAAGTCACATGGAATTATCCCTTTTCTTGCTGTCTCCTTGGGAGGTAAGTCTGTGCCTATTGAAGTCGAGGTGGTTGATGCGCCCATCGACTACAACCTTTTACTGGGTTGGAATTGGATGTATGCCATGAAAGCTGTCGTGTCCACTGTATTCAGAGTTATCTGCTTTCCCCACGAAGGCAAGATTGTGACCATCGATCAGCTGGATTACGTTAACTCCTCTTCCACAGCATCCATGGGATCCATAGTCCCACAGGTTACTCATTCTCAGCCAACAACTAGGAACATGGGTGTTGGCATGTACCCTTCATTGATGGGAACTTATGATTTTTCTGCACCTGTGAATTTTATTGGAACCATTACCGACGATGCGTCTCCTCCTTCGCATAATATGTCATTCTGGATTTCTTATTTTAATGATCCATGGACTTTACCGTCCACAAGTCCCTCGTCTAGAAACATTATGCATGTCGGGATGTCTATGCCACTGTCTATAGCTGAGCTTACTTATCAGCATATTCAACAAGCCACTGCAGAACCGGATCTCTCTTCTTCCCAGACAGTCGAGCAAGATCCCGTTATGCTACCGGTTTGGGCAGCCAACTCGTCTTGTTCCCATGATTGCCTCGATGATACTTTTCCTTCTGATGAATCTATTATGGAGGCCATGTGTGATAGTGAGAGACCTTGGGAAGATATGCACCATCGTTCTTATTTCCTTCCCAAACTCGAGCTCTCCAAACGAGAAGAGTTTAGGACGACTCTAGCAGAGATGGTTGGTCACCCTGTGGCTCTTTTGGAGTCGCATGATGTTTTTACGGAAGGGAATATGGCTAACATTTCCCCAACTACGTCGATCAATATCTCTTGTACTCCCAGAATAGTTGAGAATGTATACATCGGTGACGATTGCACTCCTGACGAGATTTCTATTTACATTGAGTTGTTTACAGAACTTCGAGAAGCTTTCACCTGGTCATATGAGGAGATGCCAGGAATAGACCCCCGCATTATTGAACATGAGATTAGAACGTATCCCAATGTTAAACCGGTTCAACAACACCTACATGCCGTGAACCCTAGAAAAGAAACCACTATCAAGGCAGAGGTGGAGAAACTGCTCAAGGCTACTTTCATCTACCCCGTTCCCCTTACTGAATGGGTGTCAAACCCCATTCCTGTGGATAAGAAGCAGGGAACAATTTGTGTATGCACCAACTTTAGAGATTTGAACCGTGCATGTCTGAAAGACAACTTCCCCACACCATTCATAGATCAAATATTGGATGCTTGCGCTGGAAGTGAGATTTTTTCCTTCATGGATGGATTTTTTTGGATATAACCAGATTCAAATCAAACCCGAGGACAAACATAAGACAGCTTTTATTTGTCCTTGGGGAACGTTTGCATATTGGAAAATTCCCTTCGGCCTAAAAAACGTTGGAGCTACATTTTAGCATGCCATGACCTACGCCTTTCACGATCTTAAGACGATCATGGAGGTTTTCTTGGATGATCTTGTCGACCATTCTCGCAAGAGGATAGACCACGCCAAGCACCTCTGCATGATTCTCGAACGATGTATACGATACAAGATTCAATTGAATCCTAACAAATGCATCTTTGTTGTAAGGACGGGTTTCCTTCTGGGATTCATAGTTTCAAAAGAGGGTATTAGAGTCGATCCTCTCAAAGTTGAGGCAATACTTCAGTTGCCTCCTCCGCATAATTTGTTACAACTTCAGAGCCTCCAAGGGAGAGCCACTTTTCTACGTCGTTTCGTAGTCAATTATGCTAATCTTACTAAAGGTTTCGCGCGCTTATTGAAGAAAGACACACCCTTTATCTGGGATGAGCGAGCCCAGCAGTATTTCGACGCCCTTAAGAAAGATTTGTTATCGGCCCCTATGTTTAGTCCACCAAACTTCGCACGAGATTTTATCCTTTATGTGGCCGCGTCTCAAGAGATGATTGGCATGGTCTTGGTTCAGGTTGATGATGCACTTGTCGAGCATGTCATCTATTATCTTAGTCGAAATCTAGTAGATGCTAAACTAAGATATACTCATGTGGAAAAGCTGGCGCTTGCGACTGTTCATTCAGTCCAGCGGTAACGACATTACATTGTGCTTAGAACAACCACAGTTGTCGCGCATATCAATCCATTTCAGTTCGTGCTATCACGACGCCTTATCGAGGGGAAGTATAATAAATGGATGGTTATCCTTCAGGAATTTGATCTCAATTTTGCTTCGGCGAAGTTGGTGAAATCGTTGGTGTTTACTGAGCTTATGTCGGACCTTCCGAGACTTGATGAGGATGTCATTCATGAAGATTCCTTTGTGGATGAGCACTTATTTCTTATCTCATCTGAGGACCCTTGGTATGGGGATGTCATTGTATATCTCCAAACTTTGAAGTTTCCTCCGCACTATTCACAAGATGAGCGATAGCGTGTAAAACATCACGCTAAAGATTATACTATCATCGGTGACACTTTGTATCGCCGAGGAAAGGATTCTATCCTCCGTCGTTGCTTAACTCACGAAGAAGCGGAGCGGGTGCTGAATGATTGCCATGCTAGGGCATGTGGCGGTCACTTATCCAGGATTGCTACAACCCAACGTATTATGTGAGCTGGTTATTTTTGGCCTTCCATATTTAAGGACTGTGTTAATGCGGTGAAGAGATGTCACCCTTTCAAGGTGTTTCCTCATAATATAAGCTCGCATCCAGCACCCTTTCATCCGGTCGTCACCGTCTGTCCCTTCACCAAGTGGGGGGTGGATTTCATGGATTGCAAACCAGCTTCGGCTGGGGGGCATCACCATATCATAGTGGCCATGGATTATTTTTCCAAATGGGTTGAGGCCATGCCTACCGTTAAAGCCGATGGTGCTACAGCAACCCACTTTGTATTCAATCAAATTATCACTTGGTTCGGTATTCCGAAAGAGATTGTCACTGACCATGGCAATCACTTTCAGAACAAGATGATGGAGGATTTGTCTCTCAAGCTTGGGTTTTGTCAAGAGCACTCATATTCTTATTATCCCCAAGCGAATGGTCAAGTATAAGCAATCAATAAGTCTTTGAAGACCATTCTCTAACGTACCATCCAACAAAGCAAGACCAATTGGCACATTATGTTATATCCTGCTTTGTGGGCGTATCGAACCGCAGTCAAGACTGCCACTGGGTTCTCACCATTTCAGCTATTCCACGGTGTGGAGTCACTTTTACCGATTGAATGTGAGATCCCTTCGCTTAAATTGGCCATAGAAATCCTCCCTGATAAGATGGGTCTTGAGCAACAGTTAATCCACCTTGAGCAACTTGATGAGCAACGTCGAGATGTAGCTGTGGCTATAGATGCCAACAAACATCGTATTAAGGTTCAGTATGATACGTCTGTCCATACCTGACAGTATGCTGAAGGTGACTTGGTCCTCTTATATGACCAAGCTAAAGAACCCCTGGGGGAAGGAAAGTTCAACCCCATGTGGCATGGTCCTTACGTCATGAGGCGTGTCCTGGAAAAAGGAGCCTATGAATTAGAATACTATGAGGGGACTGTCTTGAAGGAGCCTAGAAATGGGCTCTACCTCAAGCAGTATTACGCTTGAACCTTGGGTTCAGGCTAATACTTTTGTATACTATTGTATAGTTGCTTCTGTACATAGTTTAAATTTCTTTTGGTTTTCAGGTCTGCTGATTAGCTTCCGTTTGATTGACAGATGTCAACAGAGTTTCCTACGTTCTTAGGATTCACCAATGGTGCTAGCCTTTATACGCAGCAGCTTGCTTGTGCTGCCTAGGTTATTTTCTCACCTAACCACCTAGTTGTGTCCTCAGGAGGTGCTTGTCTTGGTCTTACATCTAACAATGTGGCTGAGTATAGTGCTGTCATTGAGCTACTTCAGGATGCTATTTCCCATGGCATCCAGTCTTTAGAAGTCCTCCTGGATTCACAACTAGTTGTGTCTCAGCTGAATGGTCAGTACCGTGTGCGAGATCCTATGCTACTACGGAAATTCCTAAGGGTAAGACTCTTGGAACGACATTTTGTTTCAATTACATACATACATATTCCGAGAAGTGTTAATCATATATCTAATGCATATGCTAACTATGTATTAGATTGGAATTTGTCACATTCACCATGAAGCACACAAATATAAGAAGACATTCATACATTTGTACATACACACATATAGTAGAACCAGAGAACCAAAGTTTTATATATATAAATATGTCCAAAAATGGTAGTGTCATACAAAACTGGAGCTCGTATCCCTCAAAAATATATATATCAATACATAAAATGAGATCCTGAGATATCTACTCCCTACGAGGAGGCCTAGCTGTCGCCCTGACAAGATGTGTCTCGTAGAAATACTGAACTGCATTGGCTACCCATTGCAGTAGCCGCACCTAGTCACCTAGAACCCCCACTACTTGGCACTGCATGGCCTCAGGTAGTCTCGCCACTTCTATTTGTGGAACCCTAGAAACCATCCTTGTGAGGTTGCACTGCAAGGTCTGTAGAGTGCGTCCTGCTGCAGCATCACCTGCCTCCTCACCCCTACCCCGACGACCATGTATCGGAAAGCCATCAAGTCTCACTGGGCCTTTGTATGCGAGCAAACAGTCAAACATTAGCATATGATACTACCACCAAAATGATTTTTACATTCATATATAATCAAAAATCCATAAGAATTTAATACACAAAAACCTAAAAAGAGTAGTCACCAATGTGTCCGAATGCTGCGTCTGGTGGGGGTGGCATGTCCCTATCTTGGCGGAAGTCTATCCCTACATAGGGGTAGTCCTCTATGGCAATGACATGCCGGTCCCACCAACGGAAGAAATCCTCGATATATGGTGATGCCAGATGGCCACCACCCTGTCGTGTCAAAATATCAGCCCACCGGGTCATGGCTGGATCCTGGAGACTATGAGGAGGGACATCCACCCTCGGACTAAGCCTTGGAACTCTCTCGCAGAAGAAGCTGAATAGGATACTCCCATACCCAAAGTTTTTGGCCTTCCCTTCTTTGCATTCTGTCAGTTGAGTCTTCATAGACCCCAACAGTGTTGTACACCAGTCAAATACTATAGGCTGCATGCATTGTGATGCATAGAACATCACTGGCCTGGATGCCTGGTGCAGAGATTTGGATCCCATGATCTGCACTAAGGTAGCCACAATGATCTTCATGCTTAGATTTACTATGGCATTGATGGGCACCTGACTTCCCACCGTGCGTGTGTTTGCAGGGAAATACTGCGCTATGTAGTCAAGTACGGTGATCCCACCACCCACAGTACGAGATCGAAGACTAGCCTCCTCACCTCGATGGGACAAATCGGTAATGAAGTAGATGTTGTCCACTTCCAGTGTGAGGATTTTCCCATTGAGATTGAAGTTCTGTGCATCAACATCCCAATAATCGATCAAGCGGCGGAGTAGTAGGTTTTGGGCCCTCAAACACCCTATACTCCAAAATTTGTACAACCCACATGCTTGCAATGCCTACTGTGCTTGCACATCGTTGCGCACAACCTCATCAACTTGGTCATGCTCCCTCTCCCTCCACTCTAGAATCATCCTGGAGTGAAGAAAAACAAGCATTTGAATCAAATACTTTTGCATTTTCAATTTCACAACCGTACCCGCAGGCTAGTTTGTATACAAGTGCAAGTACCTACAGTCAGTCTGTGCATTGACTGCGAGTATCTTGCCCTACCCACGACTCGCATATCTATAGCCCGTGAGTATTACCGAAGCCATTTAGGGCTTGGCCAAACTAAAAATCCCACTGCTGAAAATTAAAATGAAAGCATTGAAATGAAAGGCATGGATGAGACTACTAACCTGCTCTGGACGGTTCGATGAACGGTCGCTTGTAGCTCCCAGAATCGACAACTGAACTTTCAGGTGAAAACTAACCACAAAGCTCCAAATGGGTGAATAGTAAAAATGAATTGTAAATTGTAATTTTTTATTACTATTTATAATTTTCAGGACCCACTTGTCTATAGTTTTTATCGTTTTGTGCCTTTATGGACTAATATAATGTCTTGGAGTAGTATTTTTTAATAAGATTTCTTCGACGAAAGCTGTTTCGGACCATTTCAAACTTATGGCAGGTACGTTTCACACCTGGCATATAGGTTAGATACCATTTCCATGTGCATTATGCATTTGACATGTTGACCATTTTCATAAACCCTAGGTGCAACCCCGCTTTGCAATCAACACAGAACCTTCACACTGCTATAGAAGTGTCGTTATGTGGCGGTAGGGATTTTTCGAACATGGGTACCCTAGTTAGATCTCCTTTGTGTATTCTAGTTCCCATGCTATTGTTTGTCCTTAGGACTGGGAGTCCATTGTAGTTACGCCATGACGATGCGATAAAGACTCATACTCTACTTTGTCTTATGTTGGCCATCTCCCTTAAGGACTCCCCCTCAGTTATATCATGTTTTGATTGCATTGCATCATCCTGCTTGCCGCTTGAGCCTTGTGTCGGCTCCCACTTACTCAGTTGTTAGCTTGGTGCCTGAGCACTTTTCCCTGTCAAGCCCTGCAGAGCTTATATTTTCCCTTCACAATTTGATGACCTTTTGAACCTGAGGGAACACCCCCCCGAGTGTCCACATCTTGCATGCACTTCCTTGCATTGATCATAGGTATGTTCCATTGCTTGGAACTAGTCTGCTCGCTATTTGACACTCGTTCCCTCACTTGTTGTACTATAAGCAATTTTATTCTTTTTCAAGATTTTCCCAAATATGAAAAAGACCAAAAAAATCAAATATTCCAAAAAACTGGATGGGATTATGGTTACCACTTCTTGTTGGCAGTTGTTGTGTCACCTTTGAACAGAGCATTCATTCCACTCCATACATTATGAGTCGGGACTATAGTCGGACCTTAGGTGCTGTACTTGTTTCTCAGTTTTCTCCACCGATTGGTTAAGCTTCCAGTCATTATGGAGCCCTTTGTGATGCCCTTGCATTACACAGTTTATGTCAAGTCTATGCTGCCTGAGTCTATCCATCTGCTCATGCTCTTGTTCAAAGGAAGTCCTGAAACCAGTGTCAGCCACTCCTCAGATCTCTTGACTATTGCATGTCGGCCATCCTTATTGAGTCAGTCCATTCCACCTGATTTCTTCCAAATATTTCAGCGTAGCTGGTACCTCGTGCTAGTTGATGGGGGATGCCTTAATGCCCTCCTTCCAGCGAGTCTCATTCCGTTGACTTCAACCCATTTATTCCAGGACTTGAGGCTTAGAGTTCGATTGAGTACCTTGAGTCTGCAGTCATTAGTGGTAGGTTCTCTCGCCATCGACAATTTTGGGAATACATCAATGTCCCCTGATCGATGGATTCATCCTAGTGTTCGACTTCAACTCATTTATTCACACTCCGATTATTGTGCTCCGTTCCTTGATTCCCATTTTCATTATTGGTGGTTTATCTCCCATTTGTTAATGGTATACATCATTGACCGGTAATCAGACGATGTCACATCAAGTTCGACCCCAATTACTTTATTCACTTGATGGTACTTGCACCGTCGAAGACTTGTGTAGAAGACCCCGGGCGATAGTGGCATTCAGTATGCTACTTATGACTTTGACTTTACATCTGAGATATCACCTCTTAGATATCAGTAGTTTGTACCTCTAGTTTGCACCAATTGTCTTTTTTTCAGCAGGAGACCATATCTTACTGTAGAGGGATCATGGCTATGATCACTTATGACATGTATTCACTATGTACTTCCTATTCATGGCCATTATATCAGATTGTTGTACTACCGACATGTATTCAGCGATACTATTGTATTATGACGAGTGAGCTGCTCTTTCTACTTGTGTCTCCATCACTCCGCTTCTGAGTTTTATAATGTATTTCAGCAATCGTATCATCAGTCTCTGACCTCACACATTAGGGGGCATCTGTTACAACGTAATCTTCCACCCTATGAGTATTAGCATTCTTTGGCCTGTAGGATCCATTTCACTGACTCAGATCCACTTTATATCCTTCAGACACCCTAGTTCCTCATTTTTTCCTCTGACCCGCTTGTTGCATAATTATAGCAAGCGTACCAGAGAGTTGCATCACTATAGCCCATGGGTATCAAGTAAAATGGTAAAAATCACTAGTTTATTACTTTTTACTCCCAAAAAGCGATCATTGGGTGACCTTTGGCTCTCCATCTGCCCCATAAACGTCTCGATGTGTCCTTTCACTTACCTTTGAGAGGAGTTTATATTGAGCACATATGGCTTATGGACGGGAGGAGAAAGAAGAGCAAGAGAACTCTAGTGGATTTTTGCCCTATCTTGAGTCTACACTCATTGATCCTTATAGTTGTGAACCCTTTATGTTCACCTTCCAAACTCCTATCTATTTTGAGTTTTCCATTCATGGAGGATTGAAGTGGTGGAGGCACAAGTGGATTGATCTAGATCTTGGTTCAGATTGGTTTCCGACAAGAGGTCGTATCACTTTGTACTTCTTCTTGTTTATTAATAGAAATACTCATATTCTCGTCCATTAATGTTGTAAATGTTGTTCATCTTACATTGGGTTGCATTTACTTGTTATATCATGGGCCATTGCTATTGATGATGTTAATACCATTTGTATGTTATATGTACTAGTTGTATATTGGCTGTTAAGATTAATTTGCAGATTCAAGTACACGGATTGAAAAGCTCCAACGGGGATCTACATCAAGCGTTTGATTCGAGGTTGGTTATCTTCTTCCTTATCTTAGCATTGTCATTTATATAGCATAGTTCTGAGAATTGAGTTGATTTCTAGTAGTCATCTATCTGTTGTGGTCTACCCTAAGCCATAGTGAGTTTTATCCAACACAACGGAACTGGGATCATGGACAATCCTTCCTTTCGGAACCAGGGATTAAGTCCAACACTCATTTCTTTCCGAACTAGGGATTCATTCTAAGGATCAACATTTAAGACTATCCTTCCTTTGGGAACTCAAGATCTATGTCTAGGGATGATCAATCCCACCACAATAATTTAATACATCTCTGTCTAGGGATGATCGATCCCACCAAAATCATTTAAGACATCTCTGTCTAGGGATGATCGATCCCACCACAATCATTTAAGACATCTTTGTATAGGGATGATCAATCCCACCACAATCATTTAAGACATCTCTGTCTAGGGATGATCGATCCCACCACAATCATCTAATACATCTCTATCTAGGGATGATATATCCCACCACATTCATTTAAGACATATCTGTCTAGGGATGATCGATCCCACCACAATCATTTAAGACATCTCTATCTAGGGATGATCGATCCCACCACAATCATTTAATAAATATCTGTCTAGGGATGATCGATCCCACTGCACCACATTAGCATCAACACTACTCCCCCTTTCAAGGAAAGTCCTTACAGACTACACCAAGCTTGTCATGGAAGTGCTCAAAATTTACTCAATATAGAGGATTAGTCAACACATTTGCAACTTGTTCATTCGTGCTCACATATTGGAGCTTTATAGCTCCTTTCTGCACCATATCACGGATGTAGAAATACCGTATTTCTATGTTTTTTTGACTTCTCATGGAACATAGGGTTCTCTGTCATATTTATACAACTCTGGTTATCACATAGAATCACTGTGGCATCCAACTCCAGATCAAAAAGACCTACCAACAACTTTTGAAGCCATATAGCTTCACAAATCGCAGAATAGGCTGCAATATACTCTGCCTCTATAGTGGTGAGAGCCATAATAGAATAATTCCTGTTTAGCCATGAGATCATGGTTGAACCCAGACTATAACAACCGCCTGAAGTGTTCTTCCTATCCAAGACACTTCCTTCCCAATCTGAATCTGTATATCTAAACAATCTGAACTCATGATCTAGAGTATTATTGAGACCATAGTCTATTGTACCTTTTAGGTACCTTATCACATTCTTTGTAGCTACAAGGTGAACATGTATGGGCTCTACCAGATACCGACTCAAGGTGTTCACAACAAATCATATATCTGGCCTGGTATTCGTTAAATACATCAACGACCCAATAATCTGCCTGTATAGGGTCACATCCATTGATTCTGACGAAGTATCATCTAATAGCTTCAAGTTGGTATCCATGGGTGTGGCTATGGATTTGCACTCCAACATATCAAATATTTTCAAGATTTCTACTGCATAATTCCCTTGGTTAAGAACTATTCCCTCTGGGCTCTGCCATACCTAGATACCTAGAAAATAATGCATTAAGACAAGGTCTTTCATCTCGAATTATGCAGTGAGCTTCTCTTTGCACTCTGAGATTCTCTTCTCATTACCTGTCATGAAAAATTCATCCACATATAGCAATAACATGACTGGTTCATCATCCATAACCTTGAAGTAAAGGTTAGGATCAACTTTACTCGTAGTAAATCCCAAGCTCGTAAAAAAACTATCAATTCTTCCAAGCTCTTGGATCTTTCTTCAACCCATACATAGCCTTCTTCAATTTGCAGACATGCGTCTCTTTGCTTTCAACCTCAAAACCTTGTGGTTGTTCTATGTACACTTCCTCCTCAATAACACCATTCAGAAAATTTGTTTTCACATCCATCTGGTGTAACCTTCACTTCATCATGGCTGCCAGTGCCATGATGGTTCTAATTGAATTGTACCTTGATACAAGAGAAAATGTTTCCTCATAATCGATTCCTTCCTTTCTGAGAGAATCTTCGAGCCACAAACCTAGCTTTTTGTTTCTCAATACTTCCATCTGTAACATGTTTTATCTTGTATATCCATTTGGAAGATGCCACACTTTTACCTTCTGGTTTGGGAACTATGTCCCACACATCATTCTTCATTATTGACTGGTATTATTTCATCATAGATTCTACCCATTCTTTATTTTGAATGGCCTCTTCGAATCAAGTAATTTCTTTGTCTACAAGATCACACATCAAAGCCACCTAACTAGAAAATGGCTTTGGCCTCTCTACATATTGAATGATTTCTCGAGCCCAAGCTGGTTTTCTCTTGCGAGAGATAGGCATGGATGGAGGTTCTTGGGGCTCCAACATATCATGATCTTCTGGAGTCTCATCATCGGGAGAGGGTGCAACCTATGCAACTCTAGGAGGTATATTCTTCATATACTTCTTCATGCTAGCACTTTCTGGATTTCTTAAGGGCTGCCTCTTCATCAAATGTCACAACTTTGCTAATCTCCATGTGATGATAGCTTAGTATATAGATCTTGAAGGCATTGGAGAACTCACAGTATCAAAAAAGATTCATTTCTTTCCAGAAGGATCCAACTTGGTCCTTTTTGTTAGTTGTGGAGCCAGATCTTCCAGTCTCATAGATGATGATTCAACCGTATCTGTACCCTAGGTTTGGTTATGATCCCGGCCCGACGCTTAGGGGGTCCGGGGGCCAACAGGCCCCTGTCGGAGGTTTGGGGGCAACGCCCCCGAGAAAATGGGGGTTCGGGGGCGTAGTCTCCGAGGAAAAATTTTGGGACTGTTTTCGCCACCAGTTTTCGGGCCCATGGTTTTGGGTAACCCGTGGTATTTTCCCATTGTATTTCCCTTATAAAAAAGAAAGACATTGTAACACGGATAGGGTTAAAAATGTAATTAGGTTTTATGCATTGTAAAGATCTCTAATATCTGTGAAGAGAGACTGTGAGACAGTGAATAGGAAGTGCAAAGGTTGTGCTGTAGGTTGTTTCCCTTCACTTTGCTGGACAGAATAATAATAAGGACTGGCAACTTCAGTGTGGATGTAGTCCAAGTTGGGGTGAACCATGATATATCTGTGTCTCTCTTGTAATGTGTGTGTGATTATATTTTCATTTCTGTTTATTGTTATTGCTCCGTGATCCTGTTTTTCTAACAATTGGTATTAGAGCCAAAGGTCTATTTGGCAAATAAACCCACAGGAAGCTAGGGTTTCTGGTTTGAGTGGGAGCAATGGCAGAATAAGGAAAGTTTAAGGTCGAGAAGTTTAATGGCCAAAACTTCCAGTTATGGAAGATGTAAATGGAGGACTATCTATACCAAAAGGATCTATTCCTACCGTTGGGAGGAAGAGCAAAGCAGCCGGTGACCATGAAGGACGAAGAATGGGAGGTTCTTGACAGAAAGGCTCTGGGAGCAATATGGTTGAGCCTGGCTTCGTCGGTGGCTTTCAATATCTCAAAAGAAATGACAACGGAGGGTTTGGTGAGCGCATTGGGTAAGCTGTATGAAAAACCCTTGGCCTCCAACAAGGTATTTCTAATGAAGTGTTTATTTAATATGAAGATGTCTGAAAGTGGATCTGTTACTGATCATTTAAATGAGTTTAATATGGTTACAAATCAGCTAAGTTCTGTAAGTGTGAACTTTGATGATGAGGTTAGGGCTCTTCTAATCTTGTGTTCATTTTCAGAAAGCTGGAATAGCTTGGTCATGGTTGTAAGTAACTCTGTCTCTGGTTCAAACACCTTGATATTTGATAATGTTATTGGTGTTATTCTTAGCGAGGAAATGCAAAGAAAAAGCACAGATGAGACATCAGGTAATGCGTTGACCATGGAGAGCAGGGAAAGGAAAAAGGAGAGAGGAAAGAGCCTAGGTAATCGTGGCAAGTCTAAAACGGGTAGATCCAAGTCCAGACTGGGAAAAATAGAGTGCTAGAACTGTGGGAAGAAAGGACATCTAAAGAAAGACTATAGATCTCTAAAGAAGAAAGGAGATGCACAGAAGGAAACTACCGAGGAAGCAAATGTAGCAGGTGATGTGTTACAAGATGCTTTGATTCTTGCATTAGATAATACTAGTGATTATTGGGTAGTAGATTCAGGCGCTTCATGTTATGCTACACCCCATAGGAAATACTTTCATGAGTATGTTCCTGGCGATTTTGGACATGTTTTATTGGGTGATCATGAGCCATGTAAAATTGTTGGAATAGGCAAGGTATGGATAAAAGTTAAGAATGGAACTGATTGGATGTTGAAAGATGTTAGGCATATTCCTGCTATGAAAAGAAATTTGATCTCAATAGGGCAGTTGGGAGATGGCGGACGTCTATCTACATTTGGAGAAAAGTGGTGGAAGATCACTAAAGGATCAATGGTGATAGCAAAGGAGACAGGATAGGTACATTGTATTTATGTCCTCATAATACTGACCATTCTGTCTCTTTAGCTTCCACAGGAATAGATAAAACATCGTGGCATCATAGGCTTGGCCACATGAGTGAGAAGGGGATGCAGATTCTCCACTCAAGGAAGTTGCTGCCAGATTTGAAGCAGGTAAGTTTGGAATTATGTGAAAACTGTGTTTATGGAAAACAAAAGAGAGTCAAATTTCTCAGGGTTGGGAAACATAAGAAGAATGAAAAGTTAGAGCTAGTGCATACAGATGTCTGGAAATCAGCTCAGGTACAATCTCTTGGTGGCTCTCATTATTATGTTACATTTATTAATGTTGCAACTAGGAAAACTTGGGTTTATTACGTTAGACAGAAATCTGATGTGTTTGCTACTTTTAAGAAGTGGAAAGCTTTGGTTGAGAATGAGATAGGGAAAAGGTTGAAGTGTCTTAGATCTGATACTGGAGGTGAGTACTGCGGCAAGGAGTTTGATAGTTACTGTTCATACCATGGGATTCGTAGAGAGAAGACAGTCCCAGGAACACCACAAGAAAATGGTGTGTCAGAAAGGATGAACATAATGATCATGGAGCGTGCAAGGTGTGTGAGACTGCATGTAGGGTTTCCCTTACAGTTTTGGGTGAATGCTGTAAATATTGCTATTTATTTAATAAACAGAGGACCTTCAAGTGCTTTGGATGGTGGTATTCCAGAGGAGGCATGGACATATAAAAAGGTAAACTACTCTTTTCTGAGAACGTTTGGTTGTGAAGCATTTGTCCATATTGATAAAGAAAATAGAAGAAATATTGAAGCTAAATCCAAGAAATGTACCTTTATTGGGTATGGGGTTGATGAATTTGGTTATCGCTTATGGGATTATGAAAATAAAAAAATCATCAGGAGTAGAGATGTGATATTCAATGAAAAGGTCATGTATAAAGATCAGTTGCAGGGAAAGAAACAGGAAAAGGAAACCACAGAGTACACAATACTTGATGAAATTCAAGAAAATAAAGTTCCAAAGGTGTCAGAAAATCAAGAACAACAACAAGTACTTGAAACTCCTGCAACTACAAGAAGATCTACCAGGTGAAGTAGACTCCCTGAATGATACTCTCTTTCAATGTATTATTTGTTGATGACTGATGCTGGTGAACCAGAATGTTATGAAGAAGCAATGCAGGTGGAAACTAGAAAGAAGTGGGAGCAAGGCATGAATGAGGAGATGGAATCATTGGTAGGAAACCAGACTTGGGATCTGGTTCACTTGCCTGCTGGTAAAAGAGCATTGCAGAACAAATGGATTTACAGGTTGAAGGAAGAAGAAGGAGGTAAGAAGCGATACAAGGCCAGACTTGTTGTAAAGGGGTTTGCACAAAAGAAAGGTATTGATTTTGATGAAATATTTTCTCCTGTTGTTAAGATGACTTCAATTAGGACTATCTTAAGTCTAGTGGTGGTAGAAGATTTGCATCTTGAACAGTTAGATGTAAAACCAACCTTTCTCCATGGGGATTTGGAGGAAGAGATATATATGCAGCAGCCACAAGGGTATGAGGTGAAAGGTAAGGAGAACTTGGTATGCAGGTTGAAAAAGAGTTTGTATGGCTTGAAGCAAGCTCCAAGGCAGTGGTATTTAAAATTTGATAGGTTTATGACATAACAAGGTTATAGTAGATGTCATTTTGACCACTGTGTTTATTTCAAGAAGCTAGACAATGAAAGATATATTATCTTGTTATTTTATGTGAATGACATTCTTGTTGCAGGGTCTAACATGCAGGATATAATTGTACTCAAAAGGAGGCTAGCTAATTCATTTGTGATGAAGGATTTGGGTGCTGCAAAGAAAATCCTTGGTATGAGAATAACAAGAGACAGGAAAAATCGCAAATTGACATTGTCTCAGGGTGAGTACATACAAAAAGTGTTGGAGAGGTTCAGAATGCAGAATGCAAAACCAGTTAGTACACCTTTGGTCATCCATTTTAGTATAACTAAGGAAATGTGTCCCAAGACACAGAAGGAGACATATTACATGTCTAAGATCCCCTATCATTCAGCAGTTGGCAGCTTGATGTATTCCATGGTGTGCACAAGACCAGATATTGCACATGCAGTGGGAGTTGTGAGTAGATATATGAACAAGCCAGGTAAAAAACATTAGAGGGAAGTACAGTGGATTCTCAGGAATTTGAGAGGCACCACCACTCAGGCATTATCTTTTGGAGGTTCAGACACTGTTCTACAGGGATATGTTGATGCAGATATGGTAGGTAATAAGGATAACAGGAGGAGCACCACAGGGTATGTGTTTACTGTAGGTGGAACAACAGTAAGTTGGATTTCGATACTGCAGAAGGTTGTTGCACTTTCAACAACAGAAGCATTGTATGTTGCTGTTACAGAGGCTAGTAAAGAGATGATTTGGTTGCAGAGGTTTATGGAGGAAGTGGGTAAGAAGCAAAATGATAGCAGGTTGTATAGTGACAGCTAGAGTGCCATTCATATTGCAAAGAACTCAACATTCCATTGCATGACTAAACATATACAGCTCAAGTACCATTTCATACACTCTATTCTGGAAGATGAACTGTTGAAGCTGGAAAAGATACATACTAGCCAGAATCCTCAGACATGTTCACAAAGGTAGTGACCAGAGAGAAACTGAGTTCCTGCTCGGTTTCAGTTGGCCTTCTAGCATGAAGGTGAAGGTGAGAAAGTTGCCAAGTCCAAGGTCCAACAAGTACAATAGCGGTGGAGTTGTTGTGATCAGTCTCCAAGTGGGAGATTGTTGGTTGTGGAGCTGGATCATCCAGCCTCATAGATGATGATTCAGTCGTTTCCGTAGCCCAGGTTTGGTTATGATCCCAACCCGACGCTCAGGGGGTCGAATCCCCCCCCGGCTGGGGGGCGCGAGGGCCAGTGGGCCCCCACCGGGGGTTCGGGGGAAGCGCCCCCGAAAAGGGGGGTTTGGGGGAAATGCCCTCGAGGAAAATTTTTGGGGCTGTTTTTGCCACCAGTTTTTGGGCCCATGGTTTTGGGTAACCTGTGGTATTTTCCCATTGTATTTCCCTTATAAAAAAGAAATACATTGTAACACAGTTAGGGTTAAAGATGTAATTAGGTTTCATGCATTGTAAAGATCTCTAAGATCGTGAAGAGAGACTATGAGACAATGAAGAGGAAGTGCAGCAGTTGTGCTGTAGGTTGTATCCCTTCACTTTGATGGATGGAATAATAATAAGGACTGGAAACTTCAGTGTGGACGTAGCCCAAGTTGGGTTGAACCACGATATATCTGTGTCTCTCTTGTAATGTGTGTGTGATTATATTTGCATTTATGTTTATTGTTATTGCTCTGCGATCCTGTTTTTCTAACACTTTTCTCTTTTGGAACATGCACAAACATTGGACAACCAAATATCTTGAGATGAATTACCTTTGGTTTATTTCCTGTGAACATCTATTCAGGGGTTTTGAACCCAAGTACACTATGGGATACTCTATTTTGGACATACACTGCTGTCCTTGCTGCTTCAACCCATAGATGCATAGGAAGATCTTGATCATGGATCTGCTTCCATAATAGTTTGATTCTTTCATTCAGCAACACCATTTTGTTGAGGATTATAGGGAGTGGTAAGTTCCCTCTTAATCCTAGCATCCTTGCAAAATGCTTCAAAACATTTTGAAGTATATTCTCCTCCATTATCTGACCTGAGTATCTTGATATTTCTCTCTGAAAGATTCTCTATCAAGGATTTGAATTCCCTGAACTTATCGAAAACTTCACCTTTTGATTAAAAAAAGTAAACCCAAGTCTTTCTGGAATAATCATCAATGAAGGTAACATAATATTCATACCCACTTAATGATGTTGAAGGCATTGGACCACATACTCTGAGTGAATGAGTTCCAATATTCCTTCCATCTTGGTTTCGCTCTTCGAAAATGGATTCTTTATGTTCTTTCCCTTTGCACATCCTTTGAAAATTACTTCATGATCAATATTTAGATTGGGTAAACCTGTTACTACCTTACTTACATGTGGTAGTGCTTTGTAGATTATGTGAGCAAGTCTTCTATGCCATAGTTTGGATGGACTTGTAGTTTCATGTATCAAAGATGATTCTGAATGTCCTTTGAGTTTGTATAGACCTCCTTCTTCTATCCCAATAACAACAACATCCTTTATAGATTTTCCTTTGGGCTACATGAGAACTTCTTCGTCTATAAAGGCAACCCTAAATCCTTTCTTATCTAAAGATGAGATAGAAAATAGGTTCTTCTTTAGGCCTGGTACATATAGTACATCCTTCATCTTCACCGGGGTTCATGAATCAAGTTTGTAGGTAGCTTCTCCTAATCCCTTGATAGGATATTGATAATCATCTCCTAATGATACCTTTCGATGGGAGTTCTTATCTTCTAAACTGGATAGAGTCTTCTTCTGAATTGTCATGTACTTTGAAGCACCACTATCAATTAACCCTGTTTCATCTCCAGGTGTCACGGACGTCACGGACCCAAAGAAAGTAGAGAATAAAACATATTCTTCTATTTCTTCCTTTGCTTGCTTCATGGGAGGTTTTCTGATTCTTCGGCTAAGTGAGCATGATGTTTTTTATTTCTCTTCTTCTTGTTTTCTTGTTTTCTATCTTTTCTTTCTGAACAATCTTTGGCAATATGTCCCATCTTATCATAGCGAAAACATTGATAAGAAGAGTAGTCTCTTCGCTTGTAGTTTCCCTTCTTATTCTTTTGAAACTTCTTAGGAGGATGGAACTACTTATGATTTTCCTTCTTGAAATGAGGTTTTCCTTTTCCTCTCTTTGTATGGGTGGATAGAGCTTGATCACCATCCCCGAGTAGTGCTTCTTGATTTGCTACTCTAGCCTTTTCTTGGACACATTCTTCCCATACAACTTTGAATAGTAGACTTTCTTTTCTTGCACACATTTTATGGATAAAAGAGTCCCAAGGTCTAGTAAGACCATTGAGAGCAGTCACTACCAATTCATCTTCATCAAGGGTGTCTCCAATAGCTTATAGTTGTTCCTTGAATTGGGAAACCCTTGTAAAATAGTCTTGGATAGATTCTCCTTGGCTCATCTTTGTGCTTTTGAGTTGAGCTCTCAAATTCATCTTCTGATTTATGTTTCTTCCTTCATACATTCTAGTTAGGGCATATAAAATATCCTTTAGAGTCTTCTTAGAGGACACTTGAGGAATCAAGTGATCTTTAATGGAGTTTGCTATGATCCTCATAGCCCTAATCATATCCTCCTTCTGCTTCTCCTTATCTCCATCTTCTTCGGGTTCAGGTACAACTTATTTAATAAACTTGGTAAGATCATTCTCTTCCAGGATGAGTTCAATCCTATACCTCCAAGCACAGAAGTTCTCTATTCCTTCCAACTTGTCATCAAGATTAGTGCTTGGAGCCATCTTAACCCGGAGAGCAGAGAATAACCAAAAATTAAAATTTCTCAAAATAAAAAACTGAACTCACCAAAATATGTGCTTGACTAAGGCGAGTATTGTTTGAAAAACAGGATTGCAGAGCAATAACAATAAACATAAATGCAAATATAATCACACACACATTACAAGAGAGACACAGATATATCGTGGTTCACCCCAACTTGGGCTACGTCCACACTGAAGTTTCCAGTCCTTATTATTATTTTGTCCAGCAAAGTGAAGGGATACAACCTGCAGCACAACCACTGCACTTCCTCTTCACTGTCTCACAGTCTCTCTTCACAGATCTCAGAGATCTTTACAATGCATAAAACCTAATACATCATTTTTCACCCTAGCCATGTTACAATGTATTTCTTTTATAAGGGAAATACAATGGAAAAATACCACGGGTTACCCAAAACCATGGGCTCGAAAACTGGTGGCGAAAACAGCCCCAAAAATTTTCCTCGAGGGCTCTGCCCCCAAACCCCCTTTTTGGGGGGCACTACCCCCGCGCCGCCCAGTTGGGGAGGGTTTACACCCCCCAGACCCCCTGAGCATCAGGCCGGGATCATAACCAAACCTGGGGTATAAAAATGGCTGAATCATCATCTATGAGACTAGAAGATCTGGCTCCACAACCAACAATCTCCCACTTGGAGACTGATCACAACAACTCCACTCCTGCTGTACTTGCTGGACCTTGGAATTGGAAACTTTCTCATCTTCAAATTCATGTTAGAAGGCCAAATGAAACCGAGCAGGAACTCAGTTTCTCTCTGGCCACTACCTTTGTGAACATGTCTGCAGGATTCTGGCTAGTATGTATCTTTTCCATCTTTAACAGTTCATCTTCCAGAACAGAGTGTATGAAATGGTACTTGAGCCGTATATGTTTAGTCCTTGAATGGAATGCTGATTTCTTTGCAATATGAATGGAACTCTGGCTGTCACTATACAACTGCTATCCTTCTGCTTCTTACCCACTTCCTCCATAAACCTCTGCAACCAAATCATCTCTTTACTAGCCTTTGTAACAACAACATACTCTGCTTCTATTGTTGAAAGTGCAACAACCTTCTGCAGTCTCGAAATCCAACTTACTGTTGTTCCACCTACAGTAAACACATACCCTGTGGTGCGCCTCCTACTATCCTTATCACCTGCCATATCTGCATCAACATATCCTTGTAGAATAGTGTCTGAACCTCCAAAACATAATGCCTGAGTGGTGGTACGTCTCAAATACCTGAGAATCCACTGTACTGCCTTCCAATGTTCTTTACTTGGATTGTTCATATATCTGTTCACAACTTTCACTGCTTGTGCAATATCTAGTCTTGTGCACACCATGGCATACATCAAGCTGCCAACTGCTAATTGATAGGGAATCTTGGACATGTAATCTGTCTCTTCCTGTGTCTTGGGACACATTTCCTTACTTAGACTAAAATGGCTGGCCAAAGGTGTACTTATTAGTTTTTCATTCTGCATTCTGAACCTCTCCAACACCTTTTGTATGGACTCACTCTGAGACAATGTCAATTTGCGATTTTTCCCGTCTCTTGTTATTCTCATACCAAGGATTTGCTTTGCAGCACCCAAATCTTTCATTGCAAATTAATTAGCTAGCTTCCTTTTGAGTACATTTATATCCTGCATGTTAGACCCTGCAACAAGCATGTCATCCACATACAATAACAAGATAATAAATCTTTCATTGTCTAGCGTCTTGAAATAAACAAAGTGGTCATAATGACATCTACTATAACCTTGTTCTGTCATAAACCTGTCAAATTTTAAATACCACTGCCTTGGAGCTTGCTTCAAGCCATACAAAATATTTTTTCAACCTGCACACCAAATTCTCCCTACCTTTGACCTCATACCGTTGTGGCTGTTGCATATATATCTCTTCCTCCAAATCCCCATGGAGAAAGGCTGTTTTTACATCTAACTGTTCAAGATGCAAATCTTCTACCACCACTAGACTTAAGATAGTCCTAATTGAAGTCATCTTAACAACAGGAGAAAATATTTCATCAAAATCAATACCTTTCTTCTGTGCAAACCCCTTTACAACAAGTCTGGTCTTGTACCGCTTCTTACCTCCTTCTTCTTCCTTCAACCTGTAAATTCATTTGTTCTGCAATGCTCTTTTACTAGTAGGCAAGTGAACCAGATCCCAAGTCTGGTTTCCTACCAATGAGTCCATCTCCTCATTCATGCCTTGATCACACTTCTTTCTAGTTTCCACCTGCATTGCTTCTTCATAACATTCTGGTTCACCAGCATCAGCCATCAACAAATAATACATTGAAGAAGAGTATCATTCAGGAAGTCTACTTAACTTGGTAGATCTTCTTACAGTTGTAGGAGTTTCAGGTACTTGTTGTTGTTCTTGATTTTCTGGCACCTTTGGAACTTCATTTTCTTCAATTTCATCAAGTACTGTGTACTCTGTGTTTTCCTTTTCTGTTTCTTTCCCTGTAACTGATCTTTATACATGACCTTTTCATTGAATATTACAGCTCTACTCCTGATAATTTTGTTATTTTCATAATCCCATAAACGATAACCAAATTCATCAACCCCATATCCAATAAAGGTACATTTCTTGGATTTAGCTTCAAGCTTTGTTCTATTTTCTTTATCAATATGGACAAATGCTTCACAACCAAACGTTCTCAGAAATGAGTAGTTTACCTTTTTATATGTCCATGCCTCCTCTGGAATACCACCATCCAAATCACTTGAAGGTCCTCTGTTTATTAAATAAACAACAATATTTACAGCATCCTCCCAAAACTGTAAGGGCAAACCTGCATGCAATCTCATACACCTTGCACGCTCCATGATCGTTCTGTTCATCCTTTCTGACACACCATTTTCTTGTGGTGTTCCTGGGACAATCTTCTCTCTATGAATCCCATGGTATGAATAGTAACTATCAAAATCCTTGTCGCAGTACTCACCTCCATTATCATATCTGAGACACTTCAACCCTTTTCCTGTCCCATTCTCAACCAAAGCTTTCCACTTCTTAAAAGTATCAAACACATCAGATTTCTGTCTAATGCAATAAACCCAAGTTTTCCTAGTTGCATCATCAATAAATGTAACATAATAATGAGAGCCACTAAGAGATTGTACCTGAGCTGGTCCCCATACATCTGTATGCACTAGCTCTAACTTTTCATTCTTCTTCTGTTTCCCAACCCTGATAAATCTGACTCTCTTATGTTTTCCATAAACACAGTTTTCATAGAATTCCAAACTTATCTACTTCAAATCTAGCAGCAACTTTCTTGAGTGGAGAATCTGCATCCCCTTCTCACTCATGTGGCCAAGCCTATGATGCCACAATGCTATATTTGTTCCTGTGGAAGCTAAAGAGATAGAATCGTCAGTATTATGAGGACATAAATACAAAGTACATATCTTGTCTCCTTTTGCTATCACCATTGATCCTTTAGTGATCTTCCACCACTTTTCTCCAAATGTAGATAGACAGCCGCCATCTCCCAACTGCCCTATTGAGATCATATTTCTTTTCATAGCAGGAATATGCCTACATCTTTCAATAGCCAGTTAGTTCCATTCTTAACTTTTATCCATACCTTACCCATTCCAACAATTTTACATGGCTCATCATCACCGAATAAAACATGTCCAAAATCGCCAGGAACATACTCATGAAAGTATTTCGTTTGGGGTGTAGCATGACATGAAGCCCCTAAATCTACTACCCAATAATCACTAGTATTATCTAATGCAAGAATCAAAGCATCTTGTAACACATCACCTGCTACATTTGCTTCCTGGGTAGTTTCCTTCTGTGCATCTTCTTTCTTCTTTAGAGACCTGTAGTATTTCTTCAGATGTCCTTTCTTTCCATAGTTCCAACACTCTATTTTTCCCAGTCTGGACTTGGATCTTCCCGTTTTAGACTTGCCATGATTACCTTGGCTCTTTCCTCTCTCCTTTGGTCTTCCCCTACTTTCCATGGTAGATGCATTACCTAATGTCTCATCTGTGCTTTTTCTTCGCATTTCCTCGCTAAGAATAACACCAATAACATCATCAAATTTCAAGGTGTTTGAACCAGAGACAGAGTTACTTACAGCCATGACCAAGCTATTCTAGCTTTTTGGCAATGAACACAAGATTAGAAGAGCCCTAACCTCATCATCAAATTTCACACTTACAAAACTTAGCTAATTTGTAACCGTATTAAACTCATTTAAATGATCAGTAACATATCCACCTTCAAATATCTTCATATTAAATAAACGCTTCATTAGAAATACCTTGTTGGAGGCCGAGGGTTTTTCATACAGCTTACAAAGTGCGCTCATCAAACCCTCCGTTGTCGTTTCTTTTGAGATATTGAAATCCACCAAGGAAGCCACGCTCAGCCGTATTGTTCCCAGAGCCTTTCTGTCAAGAACCTCCCATTCTTCGTCCTTCATGGCCGTTGCTTTGCTCTTCCTCCCAACGGTAGGAATAGATCCTTCTGGTACAGATAGTCCTCCATTTTCATCTTCCATAACTGGAAGTTTTGGCCGTTAAATGTCTCGACCTTAAACTTTCCTTCTTCCGCTATTGCTCCCACTTGAACCAGAAACCCTAGCTTCCTGCGGGTTTATCTTCCAAATAGACCTTTGGCTCTGATACCAATTGCTAGAAAACCAGGATTGCAGAGCAATAACAATAAACAGAAATGCAAATATAATCACACACACATTACAAGAGAGACACAGATATATCATGGTTCACCCCAACTTAGGCTACGTCCACACTGAAGTTGCCAGTCCTTATTATTATTCCATCCAACAAAGTGAAGGGATACAACCTGCAGCACAACGCTACACTTCCTCTTCACTGTCTCACAGTCTCTCTTCACAGATCTCAGAGATCTTTACAATGCATAAAACCTAATACATCATTTTTCACCCTAGCCGTGCTACAATGTCTTGCTTTTATAAGGGAAATACAATGGGAGAATACCATGGGTTACCCAAAACCATGGGCCTGAAAACTGGTGGTAAAAACAACTCCAAAAATTTTCCTCGGGGGCTACGCCCCTGAACCCCCGTAACTTGGGGGAATTACCCTCAAGGGGGGGGGTCGACTCCCCTTGGACCCCCTGAGCGTCGGGCCGGGATCATAACCAAACTTGGGGTATGGACACGACTGAATCATCATCTATGAGACTAGAAGATCTAGCTCCACAACCAACAAGTATGCTAGTTCACTTGGTTTTTGAAAATTCCAAAATTTCACCCTTCAAAATTGACTTGTGAAATTTTGATTTGCAATTTCTGGCTTTTGTTGGTCCAAAGTCAAACTAGGGTTTGAATTTCTGGGAGTTTTACCCACTCAAAAATTTCTATCTTGGTACCAAAATTTCGATCTTGGAGAGGCACACTTCCCTATGCCAATTGCACTCCAAAATTCCAAATTTGTGAGAAGCCCTAATTTTTCACTTTCAGAGAGAGAGAGAGAGAGAGAGAGAGAGTTTTACCTTGTGAAAGTTGCTCTTTTCAGGCAAGATATGATACCATGTTAAGATTATATGCTACCATAGACTAGATTTCAAATTCATTAGAATTCAATACATCATTCACAATAACAACATAACAAGGATCTCTGAAAAATGCACAATCACAAAGCACAAAACAATTTATCCTTGGAAACCCTCAAGGGGAAGAAAACCCAACAAGAAATTACTCAATATAGATGATCAAGTATAATGACCCAAAAAATATGTCTCACAAATAAGAGAGACAAAAATACCAAACTCTAGACTCAATCCACTCCTCCTTCTCCTTTGCAGATATCTCTCTCTCTCCTCTAATGCGAATTGCACAAGTGAGTGAATGTACAAATGAGGGAAGCTCTCCCTCTATTTATACTTTACTTTTCACCTGCCCTTTAACCCTAACTAGGCTGACTTCTCTACGAGGGAACAATATAACATTATATTATATTCTTTTGGGTGCTAACAAACCGACTTACGATGGAGGTTTAACCTCATGACCTTTACATGACAAAATGTAATAATGACATCCCCGAACAGAGGTAAAACATCCCCGCCAGAGTTACAATAATAAAATACAAGTAGAATATTATTTGGACTTCCATTAATTTAACAAAACATCAATTGTATTCCAAGCTAAGTAAGTGCTCCTTTTATCATGGTAGAATTCAATACTTGGGGAACATCTTATTAGAAGAAGGCATCTTAGTGGATCCTGAGAAGATAAGAGCTATTATGGAATGGTCAACACCAAGGAATGTGTCAGAAGTAAGATCTTTCATGGGTTAACAGGGTACTATCGAATATTTATTGAAGGTTTCTCAAATATAGTTCATCCTATTACATATTTGCAGAAGAAGGGTGTGAATTTTGAATGGAATTCCAAATGTGAAGACAATTTTCAAATACTCGAGGAGTTACTTACTAATAAGCCTGAATAATAGGTATCTGCTAGCCTTTTTCCCACAGTAAAGCTCAAGAAAGGGTGAAGAAATACACTTGTTTTGTGGGAGAAATGATTTTCCTTGATTATTTAATGAAGTTGTTTTAAAGATTATTCTTTTATGTTTGAAAGTGTGTTCAATAAACTAATTATATGAAAAACGAGTATGATTGAGCAGGTGAAGGTACATTAAGGGACAAACACACAAATCAAGTGAGGGACTGAAAGATCATACAAAGCTCAGCGCCTTTTTCCCTAACTTATAGAGAAGAACTCCTATTCAACGGGATTAGCAATTAGACATATAGTTAGGTTAAGCATTAGAGGCATATATATATGGGCCTTTCGGCTAGCGAGAAGGTCCTGTTGCCATTTTTGAGAACCATCGTTTTACATTTTTATACTGCTAAGATAATTTGTGTTACAGACCTTTATTAAACCATGAAGTTACTATTTTGAATAAAGACATTGATGTTGCTTTCAATTCGGCGTCTATAAGTTTTCTCCACTCTTGAGTACGGGTTGGAGAGGGCCCCTCCAACACGTTAGTAAGGGGATTTTACTATTTAGGTATTTTCCATTATGTGCTTTGTATTGAATTAATCTATATTGCATGTGAAAGCATTTTTGATGGCATCTAAATAGCATGATTTGATTTTTGTAGTAAAGCGACCATTCTGATTCTGTAGTTGGTTATAGCACATTCTATAATTCAGTAACGCTATTTCCGTAGTCCTGTAGCAGCATTCCACCAAGACATATTTCGACACTTATTTCCCTATGTGCTTGCATTACTTATGAAACAGTGACCTAGATCTTGAAGCTCATGCACTTTTCCATTATTATAGTTGCTCATGAAGATTGATTACTTTCAGTACTTTGGTTAATTGATGATTAATTCGTAGCATTGGATAATTGCATTTTGAACTTAGTTTTTTTGGCATTTGAATATTTTAGATCAGATTTCCAGTTTATGTATTTGAATTAAAGTATTTACTTCTTAAATTAGAGATCCATCTTTTGGTATTTTAGAATAGATCTGCCAAGTTTTCAGCATTCAAATTCATAGTATAGAATTACTGTTTTCAGCATTTAACTTCTTAACATAGATTTACTGTTTTCATCATTCAAACTTCTTAGCATAGGTATTTCTCATCCATAGATTAGGCAATCATTTCACAGCTTATTCAATTTATTTTTAGGCAAACATTTAGACATTGATACCAACACCCAACCACGACAAAGACTATCCTATAAGAGCACATATAGTGCCAGCACCTTTGAAGTTTGTACGTCCCCCGGGTTGATAATTAAAGTAGGATCCTAGTCTAGCTGCCCTCATTAGGCCTCCATTCTAAGAGTTCACCACTTTTTGGCACCATTTCCGGGGAGGTGCTAAATCTTATAGGAGACATCTTAAAAAACAAAACAAAAAAACAAAAAAAAGAAAGAAAAAAAACAACATACATAAAACAAAAACAAAAAAACATAAAAAATTCTACCATGAATGCCTAGATGACAGAGAGATAGATTTGGAAGCTTCCTACCTGCCCATCCTATGAGCGACAACAGTTCTGATAAATCTCAATTTGAATTCCTTCATTCAGAAGAAGAAACTGATTCTAGATTCGACCCAAACCTAGACAACTTCTTTGCTGAATCTAGCTCAAACACCACTATGGCAGAAGAAGATGAAGAACCTAGGGAATTCTTCACCTTTCCCATCAGTATACCTCTTGGAGATGCCAGGATGAAGAACATTAACCCTAACAATCTGCCAAACTTCCATGGTTTGAACTCAGAAGACCCTGACACATTCCTGTTTGAGTTTGAAGTAGTTTGCAGATCCTTTGACTACACCATTGATGCAAAAAAGCTGAGGCTTTTTCCCTCCACATTGAAAGATCTATCACTTAGGTGGTTCATGAGCTTATAAGGAAATAGTATTTTCAGCTGGGATAAAATGAAACAGGCATTTCTAGAAAAATATAGGGACTTCTACAAAGCAAAGGATACAAGAGATGAAATCTTTTGGATGCAACAAGGAGAAAGGGAATCATTACAAGATTATGCCCAAAGATTTCAACTCAGCTACAAAAGAGCTAGTCATTGCACCTTAGACCCTGAATCACTAAAACTTGTCCTTCTTAGAGGTGTAAAAGAAGAAAATTTTGAAGTCCTAAACCTTCTTGGGGATGGAGATATATACCAGAAGACTTATGAACAAATCCTACAAATCTTCAAAAACTACTCTAGATCTAGGAAAAGTAAAAATGGTACTAGAGATACGCATCTATACATAGGATCATCATCAGCATCTTCAGGACCAAACCTTACAAAATCTGATTTAGGAAACCTGCTAGATGACATGAAGACCGACATCTTACAATCTTTGGCCATGCAACTAGATGCACTTCAAATCAAGAAGAAACATGATGAAATTAACCAAACCTTGGTAGTATTCTGTCCTCATTGTAGAAAAAAGCACGAGAAGGGGCATCGCACACTAAACACCATCGAAATATGTGGTCTTTGCAATGACAACCACTCCATTGAAAAATGTCCTCTGTTACCCTCATGTAAGGCCGCTATCCATGATCCCACAACTGAAGGTGCAATCGAACAACTCTATTTTGTGAATCAAAGGAGGGGTAATTTTAGTAGACCTTACCAACCCAACAACCAAGCCTACTATAATCAAGGCCAACAAAATTGGAACTCTGTACTAGCCCCATGTCAATCACATTAGCCAACTCCAAACCAGTGGAAACAAAATCAACAAACTTATCAACCATCCTATCAACAACCTTATTACCCACTGTCTTACCCTCCATACCCCCCACCTTTTGATCCATGAACTACGAATTATGGAAATCCATACCCTTATTCATCAAATTGGAGAGCTCCATTGCAGTAGCAACAGCCACTCATCATGCCACCACCACCAAATCAACCATCCCCAAGACCTCCACCAATTCCTGCCCAGCCAATTCCCAACCCTAACAACAACAGGCCACCATAACAACAAGCCTACAACACTAAGATGGTACAGTTCCCAACCTACGTTGTAGATACGCTGGAGATAAATGAAATTAATTTAAGATTTGGAAAAACGTTGCAAAATACACACACACACAGAATATCCAAGAACCTGAGGCTCACGAACAAATGACACAACCCCATGTTCAACATCCGTATGAACCAAAACCTTAGGAGGAAGAAGCTCAACCACTCATACGAAACAAAAACCCTCCATTTCCAGAGAATCTTATACGAAGTACAAAAGAGGAAGAAGAAAATGCAATGTTAAACGAATTGAAGCACTTAAACATCCAAATTCCGATCTTGCAGGCCATCAGAGATGTACCTATCTGCAACAAATTCATTAAAGAAAATTGTTTAAAAAGTCCTGGAAGAAGAAAACGTGACCCACCAATGATCAATGTAGTGGGCTAGTTAGCATATCTAATGCTAGGTATCATTGTTAACCCCAAATATCTAGATCCAGGGAGCCCAGTGGTCAACGTAAACATCAATAACATACAAATATACATAAGCTTAATTGATTTGGGAGCTGCTATAAATGTAATGACCAAGGATACTATGATACACCTAAGACTCCAATCAATGGTCAGACCAACCACTACAGTACTCCAGCTAGCTGACACATCCACAGTGAGACCTGAAGGAATGCTCGAAGACATAAGAATCAATATAGAATCCTGGGAATACCCAGCTGATTTCATAGTCATAGAAGTAAAAAGTAAACTTAGTGGTTATCCAATCATACTAGAAAGACCTTGCTTGGAAATTGCAAATGCTTATATAGGTTGCAGATCAAGAAACATGACTATCACTAGTGGACATGCCAGGAAGAAAATCACGATTTACCCACTAGCAAGGAAATATTCAGACTTAGAATATCAAAATTGGACTGATGATTATAACGACACATCAAATCAAAACCTACGACCTGTCCTTACAATTGATGTTGCACTATCACTAAAAGCCATAGACGAAGATGGTCATATAGATAGGTTTATACAGAATACATCTTCTAACAATGATATTCTTGAAAAATGTTTTGACACAGACCAACAACAAGAAGGCAAAAGTTCACACCAGAACTTAAATAAAATATGGGTAGAAGTAAATCTCTGGAAGAACAATAAAAAAAAGCAAAGATAGTGGAAATTATGCCTGGAAAGACAGTCAACATTAATTCCAATATGAAGTCAAAGCAAGAAAAGTAGTTAATGAAGGTACTATCAGAACAAAATAAAGCTTTTGCATGGACATATGCAGACATGAAGGGTATACATCCTGATAACTGCAAACATTACATTTACATCAGAGAAGGTTTTATATCTATCAGGCAACCACAAAGAAGGCTGAACCCAACATTAAAGGACATTGTCAAAGTAGAACTACAAAAGTTATTAGATGCAGGGTTCATATATCCCATCTCTGACAGTGAATGGGTCTCACCACTGGTTATAGTCCCTAAAAAAGGAGGCAAATGGAGGATTTGTGTGGACTAAAGAGAGCTCAATAAAGAAACCAAGAAATATCACTTTCCTCTCCCATTTATCAATCAAGTACTGGACACATTAGCTGGGAACAAGTATTTCTCATTTTTGGATGGTTTCAGTGGGTACAACCAATTTCTAATACACCCAGCTGATCAAGACAAGACAACGTTTACATGCCCATGGGGTACTTATGCATACAGAGTACTACCCTTTGGGTTATGTAATGCTCCAGCAACATTCCAAAGGGCCATACTAAGTATATTCTCTGATTTTATAAATGATCAAATGGAAGTCTTCATGGATGACTTCACACCCTATGGCCAAAAATTTGATCAAGCATTGAACCATATTGAATTAGTCTTGAAGAAATGTATTGAGATGAGCTTATGTCTGAGCAATGACAAGTGTAGAATGTTAATGGAAGAAGGCATCGTTCTTGGGCACCATATATCACAAAGGGGAATAGAGGTTAATCAAGCAAAAGTTTCAGTAATCAGAACGCTGCCACCACTTGTCAAACAAAAGGATGTGAGAAGTTTCCTTAGGAAAACAAGATGCTACAGGAGATTTATTGAAAATTACAGTATGATTGATACACCAATGTTTTCCCTTCTCACAAAAGACATCGAGTTCATATGGACAAACCATTGCATGACATCATTTGATAAACTTAAGGAGAAAACAACTCCAAGGACAAGACTGGAAACTTCCATTCCACATCCACTCAGATGCATCAGATAAGGCCATTGGATCTGTCCTTGGACAAGAAAGAGACAAAAAGCCCTATTCTATATATTATATTAGTAAAAATTTGTCAGGGGCAGAATTAAATTATATTGTTACAGAGAAGGAATTTTTGGCTGTCATCCATGCCATTAACAAGTTCGGGCACTACATAACAGGTTACCAAGTTTTTGTTCATACAGACCATTCAGCCATTAGGTATCTCATGAAAAAACCCAACACTAGTGCTCGATTCATTAGATGGCTACTACTCCAAGAGTTTAACATCATGATTTTAGACAAGCCAGGTAAACACAATGTAGTGGTTGACTTTTTATCTAGGCTCACCCATGGACAAGACAGTGAAGTGGTCAATGACAGTTTTCCAGATGAGCACCTTTTTTGCATATCAACAAGAAGCCCATGGTTTGCTGACATAGCAAACTATTTAGTGTCTGGGAAATTTCCAGAACATTACAGTTACAAAGAGAAGACTAAAGTAATAAGGCAAAGTACGACATACACATGGATAGAGGGCATGCTCTTCAAACAAGGACCAGATCAAATACTCAGAAGGTGCATTAGAGAAGATGAAGTGCATGACATAATGCATGCCACTCACAATGAAACACGTGGAGGACATTATGCTGCAAAAAGGACAACCTATAAAATTTTGTAAACAGGGTATTATTGGCCAACACTCCACAAGGATTCTTATGAATATGTTTCACACTGTGATGACTGCCAAATAATGGGGAAACCAACACAAAATGAAGAAATGCCTCTCCATCCACAAATCTGCTTGGAGGCATTCAAAAAATGGGGATTTGATTTCGTTGGTCCAATAAACCCACAGTCAAATCAGAAGAGCTACATCCTAGTATGCACTGACTACCTTACAAAGTGGACTGAGGTAGCAGCACTTGCTGCATCAAATGAAACCAACGTGTAAAAATTATTCATTGAGCAGAGCTTTCACAGGTTTAGAGTACCAAGAGAACTAGTCTCTAATCAATGCCCAAAATTTACATCAAATCTAATAGAAGACTTGTTTAAAAGAAACGATGTCAAGCACAGACAGTCCTCCTCCTATCACCCTCAAGAAAATGGTCAAGCTGAGGTAACCAACAAATAATTATAAAGGATCTTAACAAAGACTATCCAACTCTAGAAAAGAGATTGGGCTAACAGACTGAGTGAGGCAGTTTGGGCCTATAATACCACATGGAAGACAACAACAGGATTCACACCTTATGAACTAGTATATGGAAAGAAAGTCATGCTGCCAATTGAATTTGAAATAAAGACATTAAGAATTGCAACACAGTTAAATATGGAACTATCAAAGATACAACAAGAACACATGCTACAATTGAATCAACTGGATGAGCAACACCAACAAGCACTTGTCCATACTGAAATCATCCAACAACAAAGAAAGAAATGGCATGACAAACACATAAAAGATAAAAAGTTCAAGGAAGGAGACTGGGCACTACTCTATGACTCCAGGTTCCATACTTTCAAGGGAAAACTAACAAATACATGGCTTGGACCTTACATCATTGAGAAAATCTATGAAAATGGAGCTGTTAAGATTATTACAATTGATGAATAAGAGTTCCCCATGATAGTAAATGGACATTAGCTCAAACTTTACAAGAAGCCACAGTCAAAGGAGAAGTTTACACAGGTACTCTACCAGCAACAAATGATGCTGATAGAGAACATGGAAAATCATTGAAATCCAGTTCATAAAAATAAAACAAAAAAGAGAGAAAAAAAGAGAAAAAGAAAAATGAAAGAAAAAAAAAGAAAAAGAAGCAAGAGACATAACTGAAAAGCGATCCAACATGATCCATTTCGGTAAACACAGGTAAAATTGCAAGGCATCATACATCCCCATGAAAAAGCAACATGCACACTACAGATAAATCAAATCAAGAGAGCCAGGTATCAATATTCAAGCGAGCCAGTCATGTATTCAAGTCAGCATCAAAGATATCACACTACAGAATTCAATCAAGCAAGCCTGCCATTATTCAAAACTTGCTATTATTCAGGCGAGCCTTCCATCATAATACAAGCGAGCCATCAATCTAATCAAGTGAGACCAAAAATTATCAACCATTACAACAACCAAGTGAGCCATCCACGTATTTAAGGAAGAAAGCAAAAGTATCAACTACTACAGAATTCATTTACAGCAAACAAACTATTCAATCACATCTGCAATATCTTCATGCGAGCCTACCATCTATTCAAGAGAGCTAGCATGGATTACAACAATATAGGAAAAAATCAGAAACCCAATGCAAAAGCATCATCACAAAGTCAAATCAGAAAATGGCACGAAGTTCAAAAGCAGGTAATACAACAAATTCAAACAAACCAAAGGAAAAAGAAGCAAGCGCACATAACTACTGACATGCCAAAATTTACTACAGACAATGCCAAATCTACTACAGAATCTAGTGCACATAAAAATCGAGCCAAATCATGAACTCAGGTACGCTAAAGAATAACGAGGTAATCTCTAAGCATCTTTGTTTTATTTTTAAGGTCAAATCATTATCCCGCAAGAAAATTATTTCTGAAGCTGAGGACAACTTTTAAATTAAGTCGGCGGCAAGATTCAGACTACCTCACAAGATCATCATTACCCACCTTCGTCATATCAACAAATGATAAACTCGCATCTAGCCACCATATTTCCCAATAATCGGAGCATAAGTACAATGTACAATGATGAAACGAAATACAGGGCTTGATTATGGAAAGAAATGGATAAAGCAGCAAGTACAAGGAACGATGATGAGGATAAGTGCGAAAAGGCAGTTAAGTAAGGAAGCATAATCTTCCAAACGAGCCAGTTTTTGCATATACGAAACCTCTCAGAACTCTCAAGAAGCAAGAAACTAGAAGTTAGTGTGGTCACGTAGCCAACAATCCATCCCTCGAACCTTTAATCAACCTCGACCATTTGAGGTAAGATAGCCACGCTCCAAGTGTTGGTTTATTGTTGTAGTAAAGGGTTTCAGGATGACAGAAGGGTTCAAAAAGAGTGAACCAGAGGAACACATTGCTATTTATCAAAGCCCGTGAGTCTTACCAATCATCCTCAATGCGGGCTAGATGCCTTTCATATTAGGATTGAAAGGATACAATACAGAGGTGGCTCTGGAATTTGCAAGAAATTTAAAGCATATCAAGGATGAATAGTTCGTCACCCGAGTGAAGGGATTATGTATAAGGTTGGATGATGAAGTGATTTCCAAATTCACTGGTCTACCAATGGGTTTGCATTGGAGCAGGAACAACCGGGAGGCAAACCATGAAGCAAAGGCAACATTTTTCGAATGAGGAGAGGTCTATGAAGAAGATAAAAATGGAGTCAAAAGACTCTCCATGTCGACACCATGGGATGAAATGGCTGCAATCGTCCATAAATACATTACATGCACTGGTAGGCTAAGTTATGTCCCTATTTTTCATTTTCAAATTCTGGAGCTGCTGAGGCACAGGGTCCATCTTCCACTGAACAACAACATTAGCATTCCATACTATCTGCTCCTATCTTTGGGTGAAATGAGCAAGAAAGTGATTAAAGAAAAAGAGGATGCATTATCCCACCATGGGTTGATCAAATTGATCATTTGTGAGGAATTAAAAGCGCAGATCCCATAACTTTCTTGGGAAGAATTCATGTTAGTATCGGCTGAGGATGTTCAAAGAATGAATGGTACACCCACAGTTGGCATACCTCTACCTCCTGGATCAAAGGACAAGACCGCCTCTACATCAGGGACTAAGAGGAAAATCGACTTGGACAGCGTGGCGGATACCCTGGTGAAGATAAAGCATTCACAAGATGACTCCCCCAAAATGGAACCAGGGATTACCACCAGCGATCAAGGGTCGAAGAGACGAAGTAAAATATTCACATAGGAATCCATAATCCAAATTACCAAGGAGATGAAAAGGGAACCCATCCCCCTAGCTCAAAATGTGTTTAATGATGATGATGATCTTTGGGTAGATCAGGAAGATCCCACTACACCATAAGAGTTGGATGAACAAGAAGGACAAGATGTAGAAGAAGAACAGAATGCACAAGAAGAGCAATACGACTTCCAGGGGAACCCTCCTGAGCACAATGAAAGCCCTGGGGTCGCTGACCAACTCGCTGAGGCACGGGAAGAACTAGAAAAGCTCAGAGAGGAATTGGAAACATTGAAAAGTGAATCCAGAATGCAGAAAATCCAGCCAATGTCTCCCCTATTTTCACCCGAAAAGACACAAATTTTGAAAATGCATCATGCAGGGGAGCTAAAACTGGCTGAGCAGAAAAATTCAGCACTTAAAAAGAAATTGGCTGAGGCACAAGAGGAGTTAACCAAAAAGGACCAGGAGATTGTTCAATTGAGGGATGTTTTGGCTACTACCACTAAAATATATGATAGAATACTGGAGCTCAGGCCGTCATCAACAATTTATGCATTCTATCTACAAGAAAAGTGTGGCAAATTCTAGCTCCAAAGGTTAAAATAGGGACTCCCGATAGAGATAAACTCCCCCAAGGAATTTGTGGATACATCTCTAGACTCCACAGAGTTGGAGAAAGACCAGCTAAGTGAATTTTTCTTGCACAATTTTGTAGTTCCTAGCTCGCCCAACTGGTCACCAAACCATTACATGGGTGATTTCCAGTTGAGAGCATTGTGTTCATGGATGAATCATGAAATTGAACGAGCTTAGGACTACCACATTTACGTTGCAGCAAAATGGAAAAATCCATTATGGGTCAGGGCAGAGGTGACTCACCCTGAAAGGATAATTTACCACCATAGGAACATCACCCAGGATGAGGAGTTGATCCCCATTCTCCTCGGGAAGCAGCAGGAGGTTGTGGTACACTTTGATGTTACTCTCCAGAGAACACACACAGAGGTTCATGAGTTTATTAATGAAAGATGGCACAGAGTAGCAAGTGATCTAAAAAGAAAAGAGCTTCACTCCCCTCTCAGACTTGAAGCTGCTCTCATCAAAGCTAAATTGTACAGGGAATCCTTGATAAAGAATCAACTCAGATGGATTGGAATGAGGCTAAATCCACCATTCTTCCTTCCCCCGGTTATTAAGGAACATAGTAATGAGGAAGAAGAGAGGAGAGCATGGGTCAAGGAGGATCAGAGCATGGGCTACTACAAACAAGTATGAACCCCCAGGGTGGTAGCATGGGACATCAGAGAAGTCGTCGAAGGGATGAATACGTCACCCAAGGATGGGTGAATCCTTCAAGCATGGGGGAGATGATAAGCCTGAATAATAGGTATCTGATAGCCTTTTTCCCACAGTAAAGCACAAGAAAGGGTGAATAAATACACTTGTTTTGTGGGAGAAATGATTTGCCTTGATTATTTAATGAAGTTGTTTTAAAGATTATTTTTTTATGTTTGAAAGTGTGTTCAATAAACTAATTATATGAAAAACGAGTATGATTGAGCAGGTGCAGGTACACTAAGGGACAAACACGCAAATCAAGTGAGGGACTGAAAGATCATACAAAGCTCAACGCCTTTTTCCCTGACTTATAGAGAAGAACTCCTGTTCAACATGATTAGCAATTAGACATATAGTTAGGTTAAGCATTAGAGGCATATATATATGGGCCTCTCGGCTAGCAAGAGGGTCCTGTTGCCATTTTTGTGAACCATCGTTTTACGTTTTTATAATGCTGACATAATATGTGTTACAGACCTTTATTAAACCATGAAGTTACTATTTTGAATAAAGACATTGATGTTGCTTTCAATTCGGCGTATATAAGTTTTCTCCACTCATGAGTACAGGTTGGAGAGGGCCCCTCCAACACGTAAGTCAGGATATTTTACTGTTTAGGTATTTTCCATTATGTGCTTTGTATTGACGAGATCTTAGTGATCACAAGTTGTACTGGAGGAGAAGAAAAATCTTGTGTTGTATCCATCGAGTTGAGACCTGATTTTTTGTTATCCTTAGGGAACAAATTGGGAAGATATAAATTTTGTGTGAAATCCAAGTCCTCAGCTTGGGGGTGACATGCTCAAGAATTTTGTTTGACAATGTCTAAGGCTGGGAGGAAAGTTGTCCGGTTGATGCCAGCTGCGCCCTATAAAAAGATAAGTATTTATATTAGATAAAATTATTTATGTATGTGGCTATACATATGGTCATGGAGGGTGATATATTTATGGAATTATATGATTTTACTTTGTATTCATGTTCATGGTGATTGGATAACTAAATGTTGATAAATTGACAGCTCACGGAGCAAGTATGTGGTTGTGTTAATCTAGTTGTTAGAAGCTAGTTGCTTTTGAAAATTATGATCATTAGGAGCTATGGTTTTAGGGTAGTCCATATGGATGCGTATGGTTGTTCCAGATCAGATCTTCCATGGGGGTTGATGGCTTTTATTTAATGTGGTGAATTTTGATAAAAGTAGTGATATAACTCCACCATTTGAGGTAGAATAGATTGGTGATTTATTTGTTGCTTTAGAATCTAGCTTTCTTATGAATTATGATCATTCAAGGATCACAGTCCATATGGCCGTGTATGGTTGTTATGGATAAGATCTTATATGGGGTTTATGGATGATAATTTTATGCATTAAATATGATATACATTAGTGTATAATTCTGCTTTAAATAAAGATAGAAATGTTGATTGGTTACTGTCGTAAATGGAGTTCCGTGAATGTACGTAAATCCGATTTATTTAGTTGGTTATATGGCGACAAGAGGCTACCCATAGGTGCGATGACATTTAGTAAACATGTGAAGAAATTCCGGTTTGAATGTATTCATGTGTCATTACACTACATTGCATGTAGAATGGGGAATTGTTGCATTTGAAGGGCCGCATTTCTTGTAGGTGGCTGATTGTTTTAAATAGTTTTGATTTGATTGAAATGTTAGCATAACCTTATAGAGTATTATTCCGATGTGCATAGCTTAGATTCAACCTTCCCCTTTGATAAGAGATGGTACCTGACCTTGGTGGGGTGTTCTAGAGTTGGGTATGTTACAACATCAATTGAAAATCAAATAGTTTGTACCATTATTATTGTATGAAAATAAAAATGTTTGTATCATTATCATGGCCTACCTTTTTGAAGTACAGAATTGAAATGAAAGAATGTGAAGCTTCCATCATAAGTTTTGTATCATTATCATTCATATATCATTATCATTTTCTAATTACAAGTTTTGTATCATTATCATTTTCTAATTTCTTGAAGTATAAACCTAAAATTACATGTTTTGTATCATTATCATTTTCAAATTTCTTAAAGTATAAACCTGAAGAAAAAGAATGTGAGACTTCCTTTTACATAACATTTGTCATAAAGATGTAATATGCAATATGCTCAATGTCATTTCCATTTTGACTATGGATTGCAGCATCATTTACACATGCATTTAATTTATAATATAGTCAAACCCACCATTAAAATTTTTCTTTTGCGAGTGGAACAAGGCTATTCGGTCGTTTTGCACTGCATATGACACACTATCGCGACATGCAATATTGTATACTCAATATATGATTAAGTATTATACAAACTAGGTCATGTACATCATGACACAATATCTCTACATACAATGGTGTATACTCACTATATGATTAAGTATTATTCAAAGTAGGTCATGGGCATCATCTCACCTACACGGAATGTAATTTAGTTGGTTAAACAATTATATGAACTCTTAATTGCTGCAAGGAATTAGGCAGGTGGGCTGTTTTTCAAATGAGAAATTGACGTAGAAATGGCTTGTTTTGTTGGTCATTTTCTGTTCAAATGTGAATTTCCCATTTATTTCAGTTCTATCCACTAAATATTTTTATTTTTTCTTCTCATTACTTGCTGGTTGATTAAGTAATAAAAACATTAACAGTTAAAAAATGCATATGACACAGAAGTCAAGGACCTTTTGCTCAACTTAACTACACCGACAAATATGTAAAATATATTAAGAATTTCAAAAAATAGAGAGGACAGCTGCTCTAGTATCTCTGCATCATGCTCTATGTTGTTTTATCTTCTTAAACCAAGAACTACAGTGACCATGCGGCTGCATGGCTCTTGTATACAATGACATGGAAACCTTTATTTTTTCTAAGCGAACAAAACTTTGAAAGAAGGTATAATTTTAGTTTTAGTTTTTGAGTAGATTCAGAAATTCACATTCAAAATAGGAAGGAACTATATATGTCTCTGAAACTTGAACCTTGGGAATTTATACCCAGATTTGTATCACATTTACTATCTCTCTCTCTATAAAATCCTTATCCTAGACCAATAAAGTAAACAAAAGATTCAGCATTCACATTTCTTGGAGTAACAAGGGAGTGCCAGGATAATCATGGCTTATCCTACACCAAATTAGAGCAAAAGAAAACATTCACATTTCTTGGAGTGACAATGGAGTGCCAATCTCACAAGAAAGGCAGTTGTGCCTCATCCATAAATTCGTACTACGGATGTAAACATGCATTGGGAGCTCTCCATTGCACATCAGTTGTTTGACTGGTATTGAGAGAACGAAAGGATGTCCAATCCTCCAGAATTAAACTCAAATCAGCAATCTTAGCTTTCTTGCCTATACAGCAATTGGCATGCATTGTGAATACATCCTCCAGATTTGCTCTCCGCTCACAGAACCCACTGATGTACTTGGTATCAAGAAATAACATCTTCAACCCTATTTCAGACAAGACGTGCTTCCCTGATTTGATCTCGTTTAACACGTCTTGATCAATCATGTAGCGGTAGGATCTCCTGGAGTCATACCACCATTCATAGAACTCAATACTTCTCTCATTGGAGCGAACGAAGTTGAAACCTCCATTGGCGATATTCGATAGATCGTGTGGATTGGCCCCGTAATGATCGCAGGCAATCTGAAAATCTGCTTTTTCATCAAACAATTGGAACGGATTCCGGAACCATAGTATATCAGCATCCTGTTCAGTAAATCATACACTACATTAGATCCAGAACAAGGTTCAAATACCACTACATGCTTCTACTACTACTGTTAATTTGGATTGTTAATTTGGATTGGATTGGTTTACTAATTATACGGATAGGGGTTTATATCTTAGAACTTGGGGGTGGACTATAATCTATGTTTTTCTTAGATTGATGAAGGAGGATAGAATAGACTTACTGTTAAGATTGATTTTATAGTCATCCTTCAAAATTCAAAATAAACAATTATATATATATATATATAATTGTAAGTTGATTCATAAATAACTGGTAAATCATGCATGGATAATAAACACTATGTCTATGTTACTGATGTGATTATTGATAAACCTGTTCTTCATAAGCATCTTAAGCATCTTGGGGGAATTCCTTATTATATGGAGTCACTACTTTATAATCGTTCAAGACTGGGCTGCTTAGATAAATAGGTATTCAATTGTAATATTCAGGGAAGAGCCACCAACATATTTCATCTGTAGAGATTTTATTGGAAATCTCAGTCTTGTCTTGTTGTGTCAGTTGGATTTTGTTCATTTTTTTTAACTAGAGCTCAATTATTAGGAAGGATGGATAACAGGTAGTGACATACAATCCAGATAATAGGTAGTTGAAACATAGACAACAAATGATTACAACTCAGCATGAAGAACAAGTAAAAATAAAAGATAACTTGATCATCCCATTGATAACCTATCCATATTCACCAACTTTGCTACTAAATATTACTTTCTCAATACTATGAATACTGTGAAATTAAAATACACTTACAGAGAAAACAAAACTGTAACCCAACTTCAACACATGTTTCAGAAATAGTATTCTGGCCCATATCAGATCAAAGTATCCTTGGGTCATAATAACCTGTTCCCCTGAAAAATCAGATTCTTCGTTTAACAAAAGATAGCAGTGCGGATGAATCTGTTGGCAACGTTCGAACGCCTTTTTGTCGAGAGCAACGAGAAGTAGATTCTTCAATAACTGTTCTGTCCCTTCGCCGATTCGAAAGCTCCGGAGGTACAAGTCTAGTATACTGTTTTGTTCTGCCCAAGCTGAGTTTATAGTTGTGATTATCAGAGTCTTGTTTGGCATTGAAGCCTTTTCTAGAGCGCTATCTAAATCGGTGGCGGCTACAGACGAATTCAACTCTCCACTCTGCAAGAGATTGACATTAAATTGATACAGTAAACAATAATAGTCATGAAAACTTATTTATTGTTGCTTGTGGAAAGGTGTATTATGCAGCCTAATTTATATACATCTTTGAAGAATTTGATCCTTATTAAATTAAACTGAATCAAAGTTAATAAAAGGCATGCAATCAGCTACAAAACAGAGATCGTTGTACTATTTCCAGAAGATAGGATGCATTGAAATTTGATATAATTCATAAAACCCAACTTACATGGTTGGTGGACATGTAGAAACCCTTGCTGCCATCGCTCTGTGCAACTGGGAAATGATAATATGACAGTGTAAGCACTATTGTGAATATGCTAACACATAATATTATGACATATTTACAGATCGTTGTCCTTTGAATGTCCTGCAATTTCTTTCCAAGCTGTTGGGTCACCATATTTGGATCCACAAGATATTTCTTTTGCAATCTAATGGCGCTCAGGCCGAAACCCTTTGAATCGTACACCAAAACGTTATTATAACGCTTGCCATTCATACACAGAAAATATCTTTAGACAATTCGAGAGAGATTGTATAACTCTATGCCAAAACTGCATTGACCGATTCATTAACTATGATAATGGTCAAGATAGTAGCAGACCAGCCGCCGCCATGGAAGCCGGGTCCTTCTTTCCCAGTAACGTTGCGATTGCAGGACCTGGTCAGCTCTATACTGTTCATCAAGTTGTCAATCTCTCCACATCGCTGATGCTTCATTGACTATCATAGTTATCTCATGATGTTTCATTGACCATTCATAGTTATCTTATGGTTACCTCGTTTATGGTAGTTTTTGGTTTTTAATGGTTGGAGTATGGTATAACCACCTCACTTTGAGATTATAATCTTGATTTGGAATGTTTACTGTTTTGGTATAACGCTTAGGTTTTAGGTTCAATTCCCTCCAATTATATCATAATGGATATTAAGTATATATAACCATCTAAATATGATTAAATTATTTATATATATATATATATATATATATATATAAAAAAGATTTTAATTAAGATTTATTAGATATCACACTTTGTATTAGTATTGAAGTAAAAGTTTTTTGATTAAATATATTTGGATATTTGAAAAATGTATATTTTTGTATTAAGAAATTTATTTTTAAATTATCATATTTTTTATTCTCTAATAATTTAGTTAAAATTTAACATCTATCTTTATGTCAACGTTGATAAATTAAGTTTTTTGTTTTTATTCTTTAAGTCTAAGAGGCGCATTCTACAGCACTAGGGGATGTGTAACTCCTTCCATGTTCATCGACGAGTTGACACGTATACATTTTATAAAATAACAAAATATTATATAAAATAATAATATATTATAAAGGATAACATGTCCACTTAAATTAGATTTAAAACATTTAAAACTTCACAAATTAGATAAATTAAAAACTTCCTCAACATTTGCACTCTAAACATGGGTTTGTACTTGGAGAGATTTGATCCCTTTAGGAGCTTAGTAGATCCCCTTTTAAGATGGATCTATGCTGGTTGTATTTCACTAATAACAAAACAACAATTAAACAAATACATTTGAATACACATTTCTTCAAAGTTGGAATTGTTGGAGCACAATTGTTGTTAGACCAAAATGACAGGCGTTTATTTTCACTACAATTGTCAAAGTTAGGATCCATGAGAGGGGGTTAACTCAAGTCACAAACTCAACTCAGGGGAGCGCTTGACACAAATGCCAACAATCTCCCCCAGTGTTACTTGGGTAAGTTTCGAACTCGACTTATCACTATTGAAGCACAATTTTTGTTAAACCAAAACCCGCAAACATTAATCTCTACAACAATAACCAAAGTTAAGATCCACTAGAGGAAATTAACATATATTGCTAAACTCACAAGAAGCCTCTAACAAATATCAACAAAAAATACTTTAATAATGACAAAACATAATAATTAAACAAATAAAATAAAATTCACATTCATTTTAATTTTATTATCATGTTATAAAATAACTATGATCTTTAGCATTAATTTATAAATAAAGATATATAAGAACTTAAAAATTAATTTATCAAATAATATTAAAATTAATGTATAAAAAAATTTCAAAGTAACTTCTAATTAGTTTAAATAATTCCAAAGGAACTTCACACTAGTCAAAGGCATCTCTTAACAAACATAGTTATCCATCCATTACAAAGATTAATGATAATTCATAAATTTTAAAATGATTATAATATGAGAATAACTCGTAAAAAAGACCACGAGGAGTGCCATATATTATCCTTGTATTATTTTAAGCACCTGTGCTAAATCCTTACATACACGGATGTGTGGACAATTGAGTTATATATAAATACTCTTTTCCAGCCGAAAAAAATAGTAGTTATATATAAATACTTACAAATGGTTATATATATAATTAATTTAAAATATTTGAATATTTCTCTTTCTCTCTATATAACTTACTTATAAAGATTGATTTGAAATAGGAGGTATTGACTTAGAATAATTATATAGTAATGTTTTTAATATACAACTTAATTTAAATCTACATGACTTAAATCGTCTTTCTATCCAAAAACATACTGCACTTAAATTGTTATATTTCCGATAAGGTTGTGTTAATAAATGTTTATAGTTTTACATTTTTTTTCCAAAGAAAAAAACATATTCATTGATCATTAAATGAACATCGAAAACATTCCATAAGTGCATGAAGCACGATAGAAAACTGAAAAAATTCATTATAATATTCAAACTTCAAACTTAAAATTCTAGAAAATTTAAAATTGTTTTACAGGTAAATTTCCAGATTTTTCCAACTTATCTCCTGAGTATCATCTCTTTTAGATATTAATTTGCATTTGCCTTCTTCCTCATGTAATCCAGCTTTTGATAGTCCATCAGCCACCTCATTTTGTTCTCTATATAAATGAACAAATTCCACCTTTCTGAATTAAGCCACCAGTAAGTCCAGACAGTTGCCCAAGTTCTGCAGCACATGATTGTTGAAAGTAATTTCCTTCTTCATTCGTTTAATCCATAATTCAGAGTCACCATAGATCCTGATAGTGTTGATTGAGTGCTCTTTTGCCTGCTGCATTAGATATCTCAAAGCTAAACCTTCAGCCCGGTTATTTGTTCCTTCCCCTCCATTTGCTTGGAAACTAATCTCCATCGCTTCGAGCTTCAACAATCCTCCCAACCCACATCTGTTATCAACACAAACACCATAAAAAAATCCCACTGTGTCACCCTCTTTATGTGTAAAAGCTTTTAGCTATTTTTCCTTATTTTTCCCCACCAGTCCCATAAAAAGTTTATAGGTAGAGAGTATCTGAGTAATAACCAGGAAACTAGGAATATTAGAATCTTGAAATACCGACTGATTCCTAGCAACCCAAACATACCATGCCACCAGAAATGGTAGGCATCTTAGTGTTTTCAGCTTTGATTCGTCATACCAAGATTTCAAAAAGCTATCGTAGGAATCACCTTCCCTCACGCCCTTCCAAACCTGTTGGATAAACGGGCATTTAAAAAAAAAGTGTTCAGCATCTTCGTCATCCTGCCTGCATAAGCCAAATTTCTACATCTACCCGAGCCAGCAAAATTTCTCCATTTCAATTTGTCCAAAGTCAAAACCCTATCCTTCTGTAACATCCCCAATTAAGCGATGTTAGTAAAGTAGTGAGTTTTTAGAAGAATTCGCATAACAATATCGAAGCTTCACAAAAACATAAATTAGTTGTGTGAGGAACGAAATTTCCTCTTATGAAAAAATGGCGATTAATTAAATTGAAATGATCATCATGCATTATTTTTACTTGAAACATACTCACGAAGTTCTTACCTTCGAGTAGTAACTTAATGTTAAGTGTACACGCAAATGCCCATAACTAGGGGGTCGTCACAATACGCCATGATCAACAGAGATTAACCTTTTCCAATGTGAAACATTCTATACAGTATGCATGGTCATAAGCAAAAATCTATTAACATATTAATATAACATACATGAGGAGACCCAAAAATAACCAAGTCATCATAAATGAAAATCAAAATCATCATAATTACTTAATCATCATAATTACTTAATGAAAATAGACCATCAAAAACATACACAAAGAGATCATCCATAAGAACTCACATACATATAAAGTGGTTCATCCAAACTGGGCCTACGTCCACAAGGCCAAGTCATATCATATATATTACTTTAAAACAATTTGAGGGTTTCTCTTCTTACATCTCGGTGGTTACAACCGACAATATCATTTGTTGTTATACTCACAACCCGCAACATCATTGTTGCTATACTTCCTTTCAGCTTTCTTGCAGCGAATGACAATTCCACGTCATTATATTAGCACCGAGGACCTTCTTCGACTTATCTATACACTTTAGATATATATATTTACAACTACTAGTATTCGTAGCAACATGAATGTCATTACCATGGTTATCTCTGCATTATTATCTATATGTACAACTGCTAATATTAACATCAACATCAACATTTATCTCTATACTATTGTCAGACAACGTTTTTCCATGGATCTCGACCGAGATTTAAACAACATATAAACAATGAAAAGTCATAGTTTAAACTAGGTCTTTCAGATTGGTGCAGCTTGCAATCAAAACGAAATCTTCAGATCGGTACTCTATAACACCGAGCTCCCCGCCCAAAGAACGAAGGTACAGAATTAAACTCAAACTTCCCGTTGGTACAGTGTGTACTCACAGTCTAGTAACAATCGTTTAAAGTAGCAGGATCTTAGGTATTAGATCTCTTAACTAAAATTAGGATTATCAACATAAATCTAGTTTCCAGATTTCAATGACAATATACGATATATATATATATATATATATATATATATATAAGATCAACAGTGATCAACGTTTGTCAATAACAACTTCAGACGGGGTATCAAAGCTTCTGAACCGAAACAAAAAGTATTCACTACCGAGATCGGGCAGTAAATGGATTAAAAGAGATATAACTCTGAATTCTATCTTTGGGAATCGGCTGCTAAATCTGGTAAATTTAAAAGACAAAAGGTATATATGATAAATACATCCCAGAGTTATAAAAAGATATCGGCGGACTGACCAACTAATTCCCCTAATGCTTCACGCCTATCTCCATTAAGTATTGTAAAAAACTTTACCATAGATGTACTGCATTGGAATACTTAAAATAGCATTAGAGGACACACGTCCCGCTATCAATGCCGAGGTTTGAATAAATAAATAAAAAGGGCACAGGACTCTGTTAACTGGGCGTTATCACCCAACAAGACAATGCAGAAGGGTAAATGAAATACACAGGCGTATCTCTGCCCAACTAGTGCTATCGACGCAGAGGTAAGGAAAATACGCATATCCTAAGTCCAACCGACACTCTTCCATGCAGATCACATACAAAAAAAAATAGCAATACTGCAACGTTTTAACAACGTGGCTCAAGCAAGATTCAAACGCAGCTCCCAAAACTATTTCAGCCGGCAATTACCCAATGTATTTTCACTCAGTTCACAACTAAACAGAACCAATAAAGTTTAACAATACTCAGAAGATCTAGCTTTGCGATCAAGCTAAGGACACATCAACGTTTTAGCAAAGCGGATTATAGTACGTAAAACCTAGCAACGTTTTATCACTGCAGAGAAGATCCAGCATTGAAATAAAAACAGCATTTTCTGATAGGGATCAAGTTCCGTCGTCCAACACACTTTTACAGGGATAGATCTCTATACAGAAATTGAACTAAAACAAGGCATAGCCACGCTGGGACCGATCCTCCCTTGGAGAAATCGCCCCACTATACGCACACAATGATAGGCTGGGTTATTTAGCAGGTGATAAACTTGTTTCGTTATAGAAGAGCAGTGAAAATTAGTATTAGCAAAATACAGAAATATACCAAGTTTACACTGACAGTGATTCAATGACAAACAGATATGAACTCGCCGATGGTAATGCAGGACACAGGGATCACGGATCCAACCTTGTTGATATGGGCGCATCGGCAACACGCACAGTCCAAGCAAGGGGGATCCAGCTAAGATCAACCCCTGCATTCTAATCAGATTCACATAAATACAATGACCTGGGATCCGGCTTGCTCCCCGAGCTGAGTCGTCCCCTCCTGTGCACCCTTCCACTATACCAAAAGAAAACCGAAACTACTACTAGGTGAATCCCCCCTGTATCGTGCAGCTCTCCTTTAAAAAGACTTCTTCCTCTCTCAGAAAGCCCCGTTCCGTCGAGTTAAGATACCCCACCACTTGGAGTTTGAAGCTTTGTTCAAGACTTCCATGTGGCAGCCTACGGGTTTCTCACATAAAGGCTCGGCCTCTCCTCCTAGAGAGGTCAACAATATCCCTCTAAAAAATGGTTTGATTGGTTGGCGGTAATTTTGACAAAGATACCAACCTTGTGTCCAGTAGGAGTTTACTTAAGTAACAAGGTTTATGCTCAACTAACTGACATCTATTTTGTGAATTGAAATCAAATATATTTAATGAAGAGCCTGCCCTTATATGAAGGTCATTCATCCTTTAATAAGCATAACACCAATATGTATAGATTAGAATGTTTGTCGATTCTCTTTCAATCATGTACATCTATACTTAGTATATGAGGATTAATCCCTTAAGTTTATTAAAAGAAAATATAACCTTTAATTAATTTCAATAATGATTTTATGATATAGTATCCATAATATTCGTTAATATATATATATATATATATATATATATATATACACAAACCAGTCTTCTTATATTTACCAAAGAAGTAATTATTCCTTTTGAAACTTTACTTGTGTCCTCATCGAGGATGTAGTAGAGTAAGTAGAATGATCTCCTTGCTTACATATTATTATTTAGGGACATTATTTTCATAATTAAAAGGTAAGTCTTACTAGAATATTTGCGGTAGGCAAACTTCTCCTTACCTTAAGGCGATGCTACTTATAAGTTTATGGTTCATTAAGTAAATCATTTTACCTATCTTTTAGTGTCGAAGGAGCCAGGTTGACACCTGTCATCATTACCGGGTTCTCAATGGTATCCCAACCATTTATCCCACCTCCTAGTGGATTTATTTATTTATTATATTTTTTTTATGTTTAGTTACGTCTAGCTCTCAGTATCCTAGGTCTATAAAAGACATTTACAACTTAGGAAATTGAAATACAAAATCATGCTACATGGTTTCTGGTGGGGCCTTGGCCTTGAGCTCCTCACCAGAACCAGTACAATAATCAATTACATTTATAAAATAATAGAGCATAATGGAGGGATATTACACCTTCAGAATCAACCATAAAAGAATTTTACTTTTATGAGGTGCCTGAGATTTCCATAGCTTGGTACCCCACCAAGGCGCTTCTAAATCTCTGTTAGTCCAAATAGTCCTGTAAGCATCTTTAACAGTAAACGTCCCACCAACCACACTTCCCTACCATTGAAGCTTGTCCGAATCAGAGCCCAATCTAACAAAAGCTCTTTTCAGCTACACAATCCAGGAGTTCCAAATCTCAGTCCATATCACTGGCAACTCCAAATCCTCCGTTGTCATCCAATGCTGAGCAAGACCATTCCCATCATTAGCAACATCATCTAACACCGTGAAGCCCTTCTCTGCAGAAAAGATGAAAGGTCCAAAGGAAAAATTGGGGATATTTTGACTCCCATATAAAACTCACTGCCAATTCTAACCTTTAATTTGTCTCCCACATCCCACACCAGCCTCTCCCCTATGATAGGGAAGGCTGCCACACCAGAATAATGATCCACCCCGACTGTTCTTGTCAGGTTTATGAATCCAAGCTAGCACAGATTCATTCCCCAAATATTTAAAACGCAGAATAGATTGCCACTTGCATAGCTTAGAAATGAACTGTCAGGCCGATTTAGAAGCCAGAGCTTGTCCAAAAGAGGTTAATTCCTTAAAGACCCAACCACCTGCATCCTTCGGTTTTGAAATCAAAGCCCAAGAAGTCCAGTGTAAACCTCTATCTTCTTTACCCAACCAGAGAAACCTGAAAAATAATTTCCTAAGAGAATGCAACACCCCCTGTGGGATTTTAGCATTGATCATCCAGAAGAAAGGAATTACACTTAAAATACTGGTTATGAGCACCGCTTTACCTCCCTTAGACAAGAACCAGTTGCACCATAAGTTTATTCATCGCTCCACCTTCTCGATAAGCCATTTCCAGTCCATAAGACCATAACAATTCAGTTTCAGATGAAACCCAAATATTTGAAATCCTAAGATAAAAGGTGAATCTCCATCGGCATTATATCCGAAAAGACAGTCAGATCAACTTGTTCTATATTATGTATATAGTAGGCACATTTATTCAAATTCACTTGCATACCCGTTGCCACACTGAACAACCAGAAAAGATCTTTAATAACTCGGGCCTCTGCAACAGAATTTCCGAGAAATAGCAAGGCATCATCCACAAAAAATATGTGGGTAACATGAATATCTCCAAATCTTAACACATAAAAAGATCGTTTTCCGAAGCCTCAATAAGCAATCGACTAAGCCCATCCATAACCAATAAAAACAAGTATGGAGATAATGGGCATCCTTGCCGAAGCCCTCACGCTGGAGTAAAAAACCTGAGGCAGCACCGTTAATTAAAATAGTAATCTGATCTTAGTCATACATGAACACACCCAGTTGACAAAAGGTAGTCCAAACCCTGTTTGAATAAGAACCAGCATGATGTATAACCAACCAGTACGATCGTATGCCTCAGAGAGATCGATACATTCTTGGGCACTTACGATCGCTTCATGTATACATCAGTCAGGTAAGAAACCGAATTGTTCCGGAGTAATATGTCTAGCCAGAATTGGCTTGATCCATTCAACTATTAATTTTGAAATCACCTTATACAAAGCATTGCACATTAAGATGGGGAAAAATTCCCCAAACGTCTTAGGCTCATCCACCTTAGGAATTAGTGCTATAAAAGTAGAATTTATGTAGGGTAATAGCTTACCAGTCACCTTATTCTTCTCAACCACCCGCAGAAGGTCATCTTTCAACAATTCAAAAAAAGCTAGATAAACTCAAACGTCCATCCGTCAGGCCCCAGGCTACGTTCTTTCTTAACCTTGGAAAGAGAAGCCATCAACTCTTCCATAGAGATCGACGCATTAATAACTTCTGAATCTTCCTCCGTGACCCACCTGTCAAACTTTGTTACTGTAGAAATCATTTCTAGTAAGTTATTTCCTTTAGGTTCTTTATAAAAATTAGAGAAGAACTCCTCACCTCCTCGTGCTAACTGGTCAAAACCCCCAATCTTCTCGCCCCTGCCATCCTCTAAATCCCAGATAGAATTAACCCTTTTCCTATGGTTAATCATCTTATGAAAGTATCCCGAATTTTCATCCCCCAGAGCCAGCCAAATTGCCCTGCTCTTCATCCTGATATCAACTTCTCTTTCCAGTAGAAGCAAATTCCTCCATTCTTCCGGTTGTGTCACATCCAAAATCAACTCCTCCCCCAAAGGCCCTCCATGACTCGCATAAAAGTCCTTAATACTTTTTTCAGCCTCCTTTAACCTTTTATCCAAGGTTTCTCTCATCTCCTTCGCTCAAAGAGCTGTACTATCTTTTAGGTGTTTCAAATTAGAAACAAATTGTTCCTCACAAGAAGCAAAAGAGTTTATATTAAAGTGGAGCCATTTAGTCCGAATCAAGTGCACAAAATATTCATTTTTAATCCAAAAAGGGTTGAACTTAAAGGTCATCCCCAGCTTAGCCCCTCCATTCTCCATACTACACATGATTGGCATATGGTCTAAGCAACCACCACAAACCCTCCATGTATTTTCCCTCTCAACCCTCTGGATCATGTCACCAGCAAATACAAAATGATCCAATCTCTTCGCTAAAGCAGCTTCTCCAGATCTCCTATTGTACCAAGTTGGTTTCAATACCAGCAGCTCCAGATCCATAATATCCCCATCTTCCAGATGCTTTCGAAAAAATTTATGTGCAGGATCCACCTGAGCACCCTGTCCCCACACCTCCCCACTGTGTAAAGTAAAATTTAGATCTCCTGCGATGATAAAAGGGTAATCCGTAAAAAAAGATCTTATAAAGAAATCATTCTAGAATTTTTTTTTCGATTATATGGACCATATATGTTGAATAAATTGAAATCCAAACCAATCGAATGACACTGAAAGGTTGTTCCCAGACCCAACCTAAAAGCAAGGCAGTTCAACAAGGATACATTACTCTTCCATCCCGTTATCAAGCCTCCTGACAAGCCATCACTGTCCAACCAAACGAAATCCAAGTCACTGAGGAGTTTCTTCAACCTGTCCACAACCCCAAACCCCCCACACATAGTTTCCTGTAGCACTACCACATCCAGACCATTCAACTCAATCACCCTTCCCAGCGCCAACATTTTAGGGTTGCTGGCTAACCCTCGACAATTAAAAGACAAAATCTTCATGAGAGTACCTTCGGAGAATGCATATCTCTAAGTTCCCTATAACCCGGTACCATGGTGGAATTACAACCAAAATCCTTTCTGAGGTCTTTCTATCCCCTGCTCCCATCCTCGGAGAGGCTGTCCCCTACCTAGGAATAAACGAACCCTGCCCAGGCTTACTCAAACATCTAAGTGCATAATTATGGGTTGAGTCCCTAGAAACCCTAGACTCCTCCTGCACCTCAGAGGACTCCAATGGCCCAACCCGATTTTTGATGATATTAAAACTTTCCTTCACCATTTACAAGCTAATAAACAAAATTCACAAAATTAGATTAGTTGCAAGACCAATATAATAGCTCTAGTAGTGAAAAGTCCAAAGTGGTACAACGTAATTTTCCACCTTGTGAGCATCAGCATTCTTTGGCCTCTAGGATCCATTTCACTGACTCAGATCCCCTTTATATCCTTCAGACACACTATTTCCTCATTTTTTTCCCTTATATGCTTGTTGCATCATTACAGCAGGTGTACCCATGAGTTGCATCACTATAGCCCACGAGTAGCATGTAAAATGGTAAAAATCACTAGTTAATTACTTTTTACTCCCAAAAAGCGGTTATTGGGTGACCTTTGACCCTCCATCTTCCCAATAAACGCCTCGATGTGTCCTTTCACTTACCTTTGGAAGGACTATATATTGAGAACATATGGCTTATGGACGAGAGGAGAAAGAAGAGCAAGAGACGTCTAGTGTATTTTTTCCCTATCTTGAGTCTACACTCATTGATCCTTGTAGTTGTGAACCCCTTATGTTCACCTTCCAAATTCCTACCATAGTTTGAGTTTTCCATTCATGGAGGATTGAAGTGGTGGAGGCACAAGTGGATTGATCCAGGAATTGGTTTAGATTGGTTGCCGACAAGAGGTCATATCACATTGTACTTCTTCTTGTTTATTAATAGAAATACTCATATTCTTGTCCATTAATGTTGTGAATGTTGTTTATTCTACATTGGGTTGCATTTATTTATAATATCATGGACCATTTCTATTGATGATGTTAATGTTGTTTATATATTATATGTACTTGTTGTATATTGGCTATCAAGACTAATTTGCAGATTCAAGTGCATAGATTGAAAGCTCCAACGGGGATCTACATCAAACGTTTGGATCGAGGTTGGTTACATTCTCCATTATCTTAGCATTGTCATTTAAAATAGCATAGTTATGAGAATTGAGTTAATTTCTGGTATTCAGTTGTCTATATTGGTCTACCCCAAGCCATAGTGAGTTTTCTCCAATACAGAAATGGCGACTCCACTGGAGAAAACATCCATGTTTGGGGATTTTTGAGCATTAGTCCTTAATTAGAGTTGCTGTTTGTCGAAGCTCTGTGTCACTGATTGGACATTAAGATACACTATAGAAAACTTGTTTTTTTCTCAGCCATTGCACTCTTTATTTTCCCATTTTCCTTTCCTCACCTGCGGGCTAGCTTAGCTCTGCCCACGTATACTCGCCTCTGTTTACTCTACTGCTCGTGGGTACCCGCAGGATTTCCTTCGATAGTAGCGTATAACTCTGGATTTGGCTGATTTATGACTTTTGGTTGTTGCGTTGGCTTTGGATGATCTTGAGTCTTTGTTGGCCTGTTTCTTGTTAAATTTTCAGAATTTACTTCAATCTGATCTAGGATCTTAACTGAGAGAACAACATGTATATCATATCTACAACATATCAATCATGGAGACAATAATGCAAGCACACAAGAGACACAAATATTTACTTGGGGAAAACCATAAACGTGAAAAACCCCAATAACTTCCTCAGAGATAGATAGAGCAATGATACAATCCAACCATAAGAGATAGACATATCCGAGTAGCAGATCCTCCTCCTCCATAAGTGTGCCACTCCTCCTTGAGTGCATGAGTGAGAAGTGAGTGATCAAATAGAGTGCCTCCCGCACTCTATTTATACTTGACTTGACTTGCCTTTTACATAAATCATGTAGGCTCGAACTTAACCACATAACATAATGCTGACTGGGCCGACCCCCAATAGGGTGGTCTAATTACCCTTTGACCCACATGGCCGACCCCCAATAGGGTGGTCTAATAACCCTTTGACCCACATGACTTATACAGGGCCGACCCCAACAAGGTGGTCTAATAACCCATCAAGTATAAGTTACGACATTTACAATATAAATGACGACACTTCCGTATAAAGGAATAATACTATCTCTATAGGAGTACATACAACATACATATATGAAATACATTCCGAAGTTACATATACATCAACACTCCCTCTTAACTAGGAAGGTATTTCTCATCACAGGTCTTCTAGCACAAGTCTTCTTCTCTGGAACATCGTCACTGGATAATCGTCATCGAGTCATCATCATCGTCACTACTGCTGCTATCTCAATCAATCTCTGAATCTACTCGTCATAGGAAGTTCTACAGAGCTAGTCCTTTTTCATACTGGATGTAGGCCCACCACCTGCAGGTCTTCATCATCACTGGCCATACTGTGGAATTCTCAGGACTTATTACGTGCGTCACAAAACCTAGCTGCAGCATCTCAGGCTATTACGAGCACACAGCTCTACCTATCGGATCTCCCAGGAGCACATTACATGTGACCCATCACAAAACCTGGATGAAGCATCCCAGGATGTTACAAGCACACGGCTCTACCTGTCAGATCTCCCAGGAGCACATTACATGTGATCTCACCACAAAACCTGGCTGAAGCATCCCAGGCTGTTATGAGCACACAGCTCTACCTGTCAGATCTCCTAGGAGCACATTACATGTGGTCCACCACAAAACCTGGCTGAAGCATCTGAGGCCTTTTTCATCCTGTCTAGATCTCCCAGGAGAAAATTACATGTGGTCATGGAAAAAGCTAGCTGAAGCATCTGAGGCCTTTTTCATCCTGTCCAGATCTCCTAGGAGCAAATTACATGCCATAGGACAAAACCTCAAAAGAGCATCTGCCAGATATCCCAGGGCACCGAATTACATGCCATAGGAAAAACCTCGAAAGACTATCTGCGGATCTCCCAGGGCGCAAATTATATGTCCTCCCAAGCAAAACCTCGAAAGAGCATTTTCCAGATGTCCAAGGGCATCGAATTACATGCCATAGGAAAAACCTCGAAAGACCATCTGCAAATCTCCTAGGGCACAAATTACATGCTTACCTGCACAACCTGATCCACGGCCACAAAGTATCATCTGATACTCATCATACATCATCCTGATGTACACATGATCACCCTGATCATCATCACTGCAACATCCTGCTGCATGTCATCTGGAGAAGCTCGTCATCCACGATCACCCTGATCATACAATGCATCCATCTGATGCACATATATAGATACATGGTCCAAGCATCCAACATGATGCATATACAAAATACATATTCATGATCCAACTGATCATATCCATCATCCAACATGGTGCGTACATATATATAAATGATCCAACTGATCATATCCAGCATCCAACATGATGTGTACATACATATAAATGATCCAACTGATCATATCCGGTAGAAACCAGAACATCATCCTGATGCTCATCATCCAGCGCTTACATCCACAGCCATGTGAAGGATTCTCCTTCCAACATGCTTGGAATGGCTTCAGCAAATGTGTCCATCACTTCTACCTCGAAGTGTCCTCGATATGAAGAACACCAAGCCTCTCTCTGAAGTACTCGAACTTCACCCTGGCTAGTGGCTTCGTCAGCACATCCGCAATCTGCTCGTCCGTCACAACATACAGGAGCTTCACAGCTCCTCTCTGCACCATATCCCTGATATAGTGATATTTGATCTCTATGTGTTTCGACCTGTCATGAAACACTGGGTTCTCAGACAACTTCATAGAACTCTGGTTATCATAGAAGATACCAGTAGCATCCAACAGGAGATCAAATACCTCAGACAGTAGCTTCCGTAGCCATACAGCCTCACAACTAGCTAAACAGGCTGCAACATACTCTGCCTCAGCTGTACTCAGTTCCACGTAGGACTGCTTCCTGCTAAACCATGAGATCACACCTGATCCCATACTGAAGCAGCACCCAGATGTGCTCTTCCTATCTGCAACACTGCCAGCCCAATCTGAATCAACATAACCCTGCAGGTTAAACTTTTGATTCACTTCATACTTGAGCCCATAATCCACTGTACCCTTCAAGTAACTCAGAACATGCTTTACAGCAACCAGGTGAATACTCCTCGGATCCGTCAAGAACTGGCTCAATGTGTTCACCGCAAAGCAAATATCTGGTCTCATGTTCGTCAGGTACATCAAGGACTCAATCATCTGATGATGCATAGAGACATCAACTGGCTCAGATGAAGCATCACAAAGAAGCTTCAGATTCGATGTCATAGGTGTGGCCATGGCCTTGCAATCCATCATCCCGAACCTCTTCAGGATCTCTTACTGCATACTTCCCTTGTCCAAGGAAGATTCCATCTGCACTCTACCACACCTCCATGCCAAAAACAAATAGTACATCATCCCCAAGTTCTTGATCTCGAACTCGGCAACAAGCTTCCGTTGCGTGTCGGCAATCAATCTATCTTCACCTGTAACAAACAGGTTATTCGCATACAAAAGTAGTATCACTGGATTGCCTTCCTCAACCTTGTAGAAAAGGTTGGAATCCGCTTTTTTCTTGGTAAAGCCCAAACTGGATAGAAAGTTGTCTATCCTACCATACCAAGTTCTGCACACATATATGATTTCCTGTCATGTGTCTCAGAACCAAGTGGCTGCTCCACATACACTTCTTCTTCAACTACACCATTCAAGAAAGCTGTCTTGAAATCCATCTGGTGTATCTTCTATTTCATCACTTTTATATTTCTCTATGCTATCGTCTGCAACATGCTTGATCTTGATAGATCCATATGGAATTCATAACAAACTTCCCTTCAGGTCTTGGGACTACATCCCAAACATCATTCTTCATTATCGACGGATAATGACATTCTTCCCATATCCTGGGAACTTCAATATCTTCAATAGATAATTTTGTTGCTAAACAAATGTTGTAGTCCTTCTTTTGTAGGTAAAGGTATACAGTCTTTCCTACAAAACAAGTTAAATTGCATGATTAGAAACATCTCATAATTTTCAGACAAATTCTTACACATAAAGAAATATGTCATACAGTCATGCAATTATCTTAGCCAATGCTTCAGTACAACATTTATCCATGTTCCATAACTTTCTAGATGCCTTCCAGTCTCTACCAGAACATTGTTAAGAGTTTGCACTACTCCCAACATGTTAGCAAAGAGGTTTCATTCTAGATAAGTAGCAATGGAATGTTGTACAGTGCCATAGGCCACTTACTCAACACATGCATATTAGTAGTATACTGTTCATTAATACAATCATTCTAATATGCACAATACATATCCTAAGTCTATGAACATGAGCATATACATCATTGAACAATTTTATTTAAGCAAACAAATATGCTAGAAATGATAATTAAAATACTTATCTTTGTTTGTTTGTTGGGTGGACTCCCTCTGAGTCTTTGCTTCCTTGCAGGAGCTGCTGGAGTCCTTCTACACCTTTCTATTGTGGAATGTAGAGAGATGGACAACTCCCTCTGAATATCTGCACCCTTGCAGAAACCACTGGAGTGTGCTCCCTCTTGATCTTTGCTTCCTGGATTACTTGTCCTTGAACTTATATTCATTCTCGATCCCTATGCATGCTTGTTAGTATCACCATTGTGTTATCCTCTAGGTCTCATACGTAATCAAACATTCATTAGTATAATCACAATAATCTCAAGCATGTATAGTCAGGATCATTTCAAACACAGATAATAAACATTAGTGTTCAAGGTTTCAGGGAAGTCTTCTTTTACTCATGCATATTCTTATTTGATCATAGGACTCTTTTGGTTAGTTAAATCATCAATCAAGATAAGAGATATAATATGCATAAAATCCGTGATTACTCAAACCTATACCTTCATGATTCTTCTGGTTAGTCATATCATCAATTACAATATGCATACAACCATGACTTCATGAATAATCATTATCAACAACACAACAGTATAAGATCCTAACACAAGGTAGGATTCTATCTTGATATAGGAAAAACATACCTGGATTAGCATGCTAGCTAGTTATGTCTAACATACTCACATGATGTCTTCTTGTTCTTCTTCAATGACTTGTGCTAGGAACCTGTATATCTCATAGGTTAACCATTATAAAACCAAGTTATACATACCTCGTAAATGGATCTTCTATGAGATCCATGACAATGGATGAATCTTTGTCCTCATGTCATCATGATCATATGTTCTTGAACCAGAACATGATTTGTCTTTCTTGGTGTACCTTTCATGTTAGTAGACAACATAAACCTCATACAACACCATAATGCATTAGTACAATCATAAGTGTCAACACCCTAATCAATGAATATTTTCTATCGTGCATTCATAATTTTATGACAAGTTTAAAATCAAGATTGTACTAACCGTAATAACATGAAGACAAGCATACCATAAACTTAATCATGAACAAATCTCAAAACATACCTTGATGAGTCATACCTGTCGAGATCGCTTATAATCTTCTTATGCAAGGCCTTAGCCTCATCTCCCTCTGAAACAGGAACTTCTTCACTTATGCAGGTGACCAATCCATCTTCTTCTAGGATTAACCCAATCCACTTGATTTGCAAGAATTGGATCTGGAGCTGGATTAGGGTTTGTTAAAGAAACCCCAAAAATTCAAACTTTGAATTTCAAATTTCTGAAAGGATAGAAATATGCGCCTTGATGAGCTGATCACACTAGTATGCTTAGAATTTGAAAACTGCAAAGTTTCACTCCTCAACATTCCTTTGAAACTTCCGGATTCACTGGACGTGACCCCAAATTGGCGTTTGATGAAGCCCACTCTTCTGCCCCATCAAAAGGTTTGATCCAAATCTCTAAGCTTCTATTTTTCTGAGGAGCTTCCAGCCGTGGTCATAGATTTCAAAAATTCCCATTTTTACAGAAGCCCTAATTTTCCACTTTTCTGATCAAAGTCCCGAACTAGGGTCTGATCAAGCCCGGCCTTCTGCCCAACCAAAAATTCTGATCTTGGTCTCTAAATTTCTATTTTGATGAGTAGCATCCAGCCGTAGTCTCCGATTACAAAAATTCCAACTTTCTTCGAAGCCCTAAATTCCGGAAGCCATGAATGAAGGTACTCAAAAATAATTCTTTTTTGACAGAAATATGTACCTGATTGTTTCTGGTGTAACTCCGAACTTTTCAATTCACAGGGTCTGAAAAAGTTTCTTGAGATAGCCCGACCTGTTATCTTTCCATCTTGATAGGTATAACCTCAATTGGACTCTGAGAGAGAGAGTTATGCCAAGTGTCGCAACGTGACCTGTTTATGGGATAATACAGGAGAGCACACTTGTACGGAGTGCAATGTGTCACTGGTTCAACTTCGGCCTCTAAAATGTTTTTTTTGACATAGTACAATCTGTGTACTACTTGTCAGGTTTTACGAAATTACATTTGTAGCTTCCTAGCCCAAGTTATGACCTTTTTCTCAAGGTCACCTGATTTTGACTCAGATCTGGAAGAGGCAGAAACCCTATATTGTACAGATCATAAATCACAAAGTACAATGAATTAGAGGTTGTCCTTTAGACACAAGGTACATGGAGATTTAGCATTCTACCTGTAAAGTTTTCAGATCCGAAAACTCCTCCAAAACGGATTTATAGCGAAAGTGCTACGATGACTGGTTTTTGCTATATCAAGCCCTAGCATCGTAAGTGCAACAAGTGTCATACATGCCATATCGTGCCTTCTTTCAGGCTAGCTCTAATACCATGTTAAATTTTCAGAATTTACTTCAATCTGATCTAGGATCTTAACTGATATAACAACATGTACAGCATATCTATAGCATATCAATCATGGAGACAATAATGCAAGCACACAAGAGACACAAAGATTTACTTGGGGAAAACCATAAAGGTGAAAAACCCTAATAACTTCCTCAGAGATAGATAGAGCAATGATACAATACAACCATAAGAGATAGACATATTCAAGCAGCAGATCCTCCTTCTCCATAAGTGCGCCACTCCTCCTTGAGTGCATGAGTGAGAAGTGAGTGATCAAATAGAGTGCCTCCCGCACTCTATTTATACTTGACTTGACTTGCCTTTTACATAAATTATGTAGGCTCGAACTTAACCACATAACATAATGCTGACTGGGCCGACCCCCAAATAGGGTGGTCTAATAACCCTTTGACCCACATGGCCGACCCCTAATAGGGTGGTCTAATAACCCTTTGACCCACATGACTTATACAGGGCCGACCCCAACAAGGTGATCTAATAACCCATCAAGTATAAGTTACGACATTTACAATATAAATGACGACACTTCCGTATAGAGGAATAATACCATCTCTATAGGAGTACATACAACATACATATATGAAATACATTGCGAAGTTACATATACATCAACATTTCTTGACTATTCCATGCCTTGGTTGTGACCATAACTCTTCTTTTCTCTTGGTTGAGCCTTATTGGTTTTTTACCCATCCTTGGATTTAGCCTTGTTGGTTTTTTCCTTTTGAGCTCATTCCTGTAGCTGGGTCTTACTGTTTGGGATCTACTGGGTTGTGTTAGTGATCTTCTCGGCACTTTAGTGACTAAATAGTAGGATTTTGCTTGCATTTTTCATTTCTTTATATTGAAAAATACAAAAAAAAATACATATAGTTTTGCATTTTCCTTTTGCTTATAAAAGAAAAAACAATTTTTTTTACTTTCATGTATTGCATCTTGCATTGAATGCTTGCTGCCTTCATTTAGGTTCTTCCTGTGCATAGAAAACATAAAAGGATTGCATTTTTATTTCGAAATCGTTGGTTAGATTTTGCATGTTAGTGACATTGTTTTATTGGATAGATGAGTCTAGGATTGGACGATTTTGCACACTATTGAGTCATATACATCACTAGTTTCACGACCATATCCTTTGAGTAACCACAACCATTAAAATCAACGCTTAATCTTAAAATTGATTAGACTGATTTTATTTATAGGGTACACCAACTAGCATAGGTTTAGAGTCTTGGAATAGATCACTGTGAGTTAACAATCCAAGACTACTAGACAGAACATTAGGTGTCTGACCAGGGAGTGGAGGAATCCATGGTATATATCGGTGTTCTCAGGAAGCTCTAATCAAACCAGAATTAAGCACGGGGTCACGGTAGGTTGGTTGAAGGGATATCCCTCTGATACTGGCTGAATGTGGGAGATATTTCCAGGGTTTGTTCGTATCTAGGGGTACCGGAGGTTCATCCTCTTGTGCTTCGGGCTTAGCTACCCTGCCCATACGACAGATCCCACCTGCGACTGTCCCCCTGAGCATTGGTTATATTGTGGTGACCATAGTTTCCTTACCTAGGTATCGCATAGGGTACTTGCAGTGGTTATGCTGTTTGTGTCCTGAGTCAGATAGGGATTGTACAACATAGTTGTGTTTGTACAGTGGACTTAACCTTGTGCACGCAGTGAAGCCTAGGTGTCTCTATAACTGATTCTTTTACCTCTTGCCATTGTTTGGGAGTCTCAAGCCTCTCCTAGGCGAGACATACCGGCTCTAGTGTCGGGAGCTCATTTAGCCACTCTGTTTGTCTGCTCTTGGCTGTAGTTTCTCTAGGTGTGTGCTTTTGATTTATTGTTTTTGATCGATAGTTGGACTTTAGGGGATGTTTTGATTTTATATTCTCTCCGGAGATATCATGGTGCGGAGTCCTACTCTCTGTCGATCCCATCGGTTGGCTGGTTTGAAGCCTACTGAACTTTCATGCTATGTTACTAGAGGACGTCGGCGGGCTCCCTCTGAGTCTTTAGATTCTTACGAGACATATGTCCAAGATGTCATGACCATTGCAAAATATGACATGGGAGGAATCCCTACTAGGCCATCGGGTAGAGATGAACACACTTCTGACACCCCTACACCTCATGAGGTGTGGGGAGGTGATCCACCTAAGACCCAACCTATTTTGTTTGGTCTTGACCCACCCGAGGACGATCCGTTCGATCCTTCGTTTCCACATAATTATTTATACTGGATGCTAGAGGTCCATGATGATATAGGCCCTATGGTCAACCCTACCACATTCTCATATGGTATGTCGGATTACACCACAGTTGATCCTCCCATTGCTTTTGGTAACCACTCTGGTGCCGTTCATAGCGTTAGCAACACTGCACCCACTAGGGACAATACCCTCGCCGGGGGAACCACGTTGTCCACTCACACACATAGTATGGAGACCAGTCACGTTCCTCCTAATAATGCTAATGTTGGAAGACAACCGCCTCCTAGGGTTACCCAACCTAATAGGAAGACCATTCAAAACACGACTCGCCATCCACCACCTAACACACATATCGCTACCCATCAACCCAGGATCACTTTCGCAAATGTTAATGCTCCTCCTAACCATGGGGGTGGACATATACTGCACACTTTTGAATCCACCATCGCTACTAGTAATACTAATGTAGGAGGTGGGAATATATCTTATCTACATGGTCATAATGCCACCATTCCTGCTACTAGTACCACCAATGTTGGGGTTGGGAATACTTTTCATGCTTTTGGTCAGCACACGACTACTCATGCTAATCCTAATGCTGGGGTGGGAACATACCTCACCATTATGGTCATTACAACTCGGTTCCTGCTGCGAATAGTACGTATATTTCCCATACTTATGGTGGAAACCCTTACTACAACACAGTCGGTGTTGGCCACTAGTTCAACCCACCTCAATACGGTTCCCAAAATACTTATATGCCTGCTTACTCTCATACAAGTCAGGTCAGAGGAGGTTATCAACCTTATGACCATGGTCAAGCTTATGGTCCGTCAGGTCCTCATTATCAACAGTTTAATGCTCATGGTCAAGCTTTTGGTCCACCTTATAATATGGTTCCGTTCAATCAACCTTTTATGGGAGACTATAATACAACTTTCTAGCCGCAGCTCCCGTTCCTTGCACATTTGAATATTCCGGATCTTTCGAAGCTCATGAATGATCCTGTGAGTCACGACCCTAATTGGCCCCCGATCCCTACCAAGCTCCCTTCGAACATTCCTAAGTTTGAGGGGAAAGGTGGTGAGGATCTAGGTGATCATGTCACAACGTTTCACCTTTGGTGCTCCTCCAACTCATTGAATCATGATTCCGTTAGATTACGACTATTTCAATGCACCCTCACGGGGGTAGCTGTGAAGTGGTATGTGGAGTTTCCTGGGAACACCTATAGGGGATTCAACGAGATTGCTTTGGTTTTCTTGGACCATTTCCAGTTGCTGGTTCGTTATGATACTGGTACTGAACTGTTGTCTACCTTCCGTCAAAATAAGGCCACACATATTTCTGACCACGTTCAAGAGTGGCACCGACGAAAGAGATTAGTGAAAGCCAACATTCCTCTAGAGTTTCTATTGGATTGGTTCCTCAAGTCCTTACTCCCATACATTGTTAAGGATGTTTCGATGTCCAGAATTGTGACTGAGGAACAAGCCATCTTGAAAGTCCAGCAGTTAGACCTACTATACTCTCAGTTTGGCATTTTATATGACATTATTCTTGACGCATCAAGAACGCGACATGAGCCCACGTCAATTCCTGGACCACATGCCGATGGCATCATGGGATCCACAAGCACTCGCCATATATACTTGGTAGCTAATCAAATGCAAAAATTTTCACTAAACCAGTCTACTCCCAGACAGGTTCACACCTTGTCCATTTCCACCCTGTCGTATGATGTACACAATGTGCAATCAACGAAACCGTTAGGTAACCAGCAACCTGGTGGTAAGAAAAAGGGGAGAAACAATCATAGGGGTGGAAACAATGGGAATAAAAATAATATAAATTGCAATACCCCTTGTAAAGAGAATGCCAACCCTCCTCAGGAAGGAGAAAATGCCGCTGAGGATCGTAAACCTAGGCATAAGGTGAAATTCCCTTGCAAGCTCTATGGGGAAGATCATCTTAGTCACTTATGTCCTCGAATCGAAGAAGCATCGAAGCATTTGGCATAGAGCCCAAATGTGTTAAAGGATCCCCTTCCTCATCATCAAAACATGGCTTCTCATGCTTCCACTACTGGTTATGGACCTACTGAAATGGAAACATCTTCTTCCAATACTAGTGGTTATGGATGTGTGAATATGGTTCAATCGAAGGTTAGTGTTCCTACTCGTCAACACGATTATGGTGCACCACAACCTAATATTGGGAGTGAGCCTCCCCCTCCTCCTAACAATTCCTTGCATATCGAGAATCCCTCTAATATGCTGCGGATACCGAAAGGTGTTCTCAAGCGCTCTACGCATAATCCGAATGATCGATCCGCCCAGAACTACTCCATTGTAGAAGATTTGGGCCAAACTCCGTGTGCCATGTCGGCTCTTGAAGTTTTGCAGGCCTGTCCTTCTTAGAAGCATGCCCTTTTGAGTGCGTTAGGAGTTCAGGACGGGGAAAATCCTAGTGTTATCAAGTTCAATACTACTGATGTTCAACCTTGCTTATCTTACCACGTGGATTTTCAAATCTAGGTGGTGTGCTTTCAGATTTTTGTCAAATGTACTATGGTTGACGAAGGTGCTTCCGCATCAATAATGTCGTTAACTTGTTGGAAAGCTCTTGGCTCTCCTCCTCTACTCGCGTCTAGAACCACGCTCACTACATTCGACAGTCGGTCATTTAAGCCACATGGAATTATCCCTTCCCTTGTTGTCTGCTTGGGAGATAAGTCTGTGCCTATTGAAGTCAAGGTGGTTGATGCGCCCATCGACTACAACCTATTACTGGGTTGAAATTTGATGTACGCTATGAAGGCTGTCGTGTCCACTGTATTCAGAGTTATCTGCTTTCCCCATGAAGGCAATATTGTGACCATCGATCAGCCGAATTTCGTTAACACTCCTTCCACAACATCCATGGGATCCATAGTCCGACAAGTTACTGATTCTTAGTCGGAAACTAGGAACATAGGTGTTGGCATGTACCCTTCATGGATGGGAACTTATAGTCTTTCTATGCCTGTGAACTTCATCGGAACCATTTCCGATGAGGCATCTCCTCCTTTGCATAGTATGCCATTCTGGACTTCCTATTGTACTGATCCATGGACTTTACAATCCACGAGTTATACGTCTGGAGACATTGTGCACGTCGGGATGTCTGTAGCTGAGCTTGATTACGAGCATATTCAACAAGCCACTGCAGAACCAGATCTCTCTTCTTCTTAGACAGTCGAAGAAGATCCCGTTACACTGCCAGTTTGGGAAGCCAGCTCATCTTGTTGACATGACTACCTTGATGATACTTTTCCATCTGATGAAGCTATTATGGAGGCCATGTGTGGTAGTGAGAGGCCTTGGGAGGATATGCATCATCGCTCTTATTTTCTTGCCAACCTCGAGCTCGCTGAGCAAGAAGAGTTTAGGATGACTCTAGTAGAGATGGTTGGTCACCATGTGGCTCTTTTGGAGTCGCATGATGTTTTTGTGGAGGGAAATATGGCCAATATTTCCCCAAGTATGTCGATCAACATCTCTCGTACTCCCGGAAAGGTGGAGAATGTCTACATCGGTGTCGATTGCACTCCTGAGGAGATTGCTATTTACACTGAATTGTTTACAGAACTTCGGGAAGCTTTTTCCTGGTCATATGAGGAGATGCCAGGAATAGACCCCCGCATTGTTGAACATGAGATTAGAACGTATCCTAATGCTAAACCGGTTCGACAATGCTTACATGCTGTGAACACTAGGAAGGCAGCTGCTATCAAGGCAGAGGTGGAGAAACTGCTCAAAGCCAGTTTCATCTACCCCGTTCCTGTGGATAAGAAGCAGGGAACGATCCGCATATGCATTGATTTTAGAGATTTGAACCATGCATGTCCGAAAGACAACTTCCCCACGCCATTCGTTGATCAGATCTTGGATGCTTGTGCGAGAAGTGAGATTTTTTCGTTCATGGATGGCTTCTTAGGGTATAACCAGATTCAAATCAAACCCATGGACCAATATAAGACATAATTCATTTGTCCATGGGGAATGTTTGCATATCGGAAAATTCCCTTCATCCTTAAAAACGCCAGAGCTACGTTTCAACGAGCCATGACCTACGCCTTTCACGATCTTAAGAAGTTTATGGAGGTTTTCTTGGATGATCTTGCTCGCCATTCTGGCAAGAGAGTGGACCACCCAAGCACCTCCGTATGATTCTCGAACGATGTATACACTACAAAATTTGATTGAATCCCAATAAATGCATCTTCGCTATGAGGACTGGTTGCCTTCTAGGATTCATAGTTTCGAAAGAGGGTATTAGAGTCGATCCTCTAAAAGTTGAGGCAATACTTCGGTTGCCTCCTCCACACAATTTGTTACAACTTCAGAGCCTCCAAGGGAGAGCTACTTTTCTGCATCGATTTGTAGTCAATTATGCTAATCTTACCAAAGGTTTCACATGCTTATTGAAGAAAGACACACCTTTTATCTGGGATGAGTGAGCCCAGCAGTCTTTCAACGCCCTTAAGAAAGCTTTGGTATCGGCTCCTGTGCTTAGTCCACCAGACTTCGCACGAGATTTTATCCTTTATGTGTCAGCGTATCAAGAGACGATTGGCATGGTCTTGGTTCAGGTTGATGACGCGCTCATCGAGCATGTTATCTATTACCTCAGTTGAAATCTAGTAGACACTGAGCTGAGATATACTCACATAGAAAAGATGGCGCTTGCGACTGTCCATGCAGTCCAATGGTTACGACATTACATTTTGCTTAGAACAACTACAGTGGCAGCTCACATCAATGCATTTCAGTTCGTGCTATCACAACGCCTTATAGGAGGGAAGTATAATAAATGGATTGTGATCCTTCAGGAGTTCGATCTCGATTTTGCTTCAGAGAAATCGGTGAAATTGTTGGTGTTTGCTGAGCTTATGTTGGACCTCCCGAGACTTGATGAGGATATCATTCATGAAGATTCCTTTGTGGATGAGAACTTATTTCTTGTCTCGTCCGAGGACCCTTGGTATGGGGATGTCATCGTATATCTCCAAACTTTGAAGTTTCCTCCGCATTATTCACGAGATGAGCAACGGCATGTGAAACATAACGTTAAAGACTATGCCATCGTCGGTGACACTTTGTATCGCCGAGGAAAGGATTCTATTATCCGTAGTTGCTTAAATCATGAAGAAGTGGAGAGGGTGCTTAATGATTTCCATGCAGGGGCGTGTGGCGGTCACTTATCCGGGCTTGCTACAACCCAACGTATTATGCAAGCTGGTTACTTTTGGCCTTCAATATTTAAGGATTGTGTTAACGCTGTGAAGAGATGCCACCCTTGCCAGGTGTTCTCTCGGAATATACACTCGCATCCAGCGCCCCTTCATCTGGTCGTCACCATCAGTCCCTTCACTAAGTGGGGGGTGGACTTCATGGATTGCAAACTAGCTTCGGCTAGGGGGCATCACCATATCATAGTGGCCATGGACTATTTTTCCAAATGGGATAAGGCCATGCCTACCATGAAATCCGATGGTGCTACTGCAGCCCATTTCGTGTTCAATCAGATTATCACTCGGTTTGGTATCCCGAAAGAGATTGTCACTGACCATGGTAGTAACTTTCAAAACAAGATGATGGGGGATTTGTCTCTCAAGCTTGGGTTTCATCAAGAACACTCATCTTCCTACTATCCCCAAGCGAATGGTCAAGTTGAAGCAGTTAATAAGTCTTTGAAGACCATTCTCTAGTGTACCATCCAACAAAGCAAGAACAATTGGCACATCATGTTATATCCTGCTTTGTGGGCATATCGAACCATAGTCAAGACTGCCACCGGATTCTCACCGTTCCAACTAGTTCACAGTGTGGAGTCACTTTTACCAATTGAATGCGAAATCCCTTCGCTTAAAATAGCCATAGAGCTCCTCCTTGATACGACAGGTATTGAGCAACGTTTAATCCACCTTGAGCAACTTGACGAGCAACGTCGAGATGCCGCTGTAGCCATAGATGCCAATAAACGTCGTGTCAAGGTTCAGTATGGTAGGTCTGTCTGTCCCCGACAGTATCCTGAAGGTGACTTGGTCCTCTTATATGACCAAGCTAAAGAACCCCTGGGGGCAAGCAAGTTCAACCCCATGTAGCACGGTCCTGTTGATGCCCCGAAGATCACAGCATCAAGCAGAAAGGGATTCTCCCCGGTAAACTATCCCAATTAGATTGTCCACCGTTTGGTATGGGGAATCCGTCCGATTAATGGTTCCGGCTGCCATTAGATTTGGAGATTTGCTTATTTTACACCGGTTATGGCCCGATCCACCGTTCTTTTTGATTTTATTGTTAAAATGATGTGCGAGTGCCTAAGCTAATTTTATCTAAATGCAGAGCTGGAAACAAATCTGTATCTAAGACTGAAAGAAATCTAATCTATCCTTGCAAGGAGCAAATTGTAAATATGAGCAATGTGCTGAAAGAAATATCTAAAGATCAACAGATAACCATTAAATCATAAAGATACATCTACAGCAAGAGATTTAGAGATATAAAAGATAGCTTTTAATCCACATGAAAGCACTCTATTACTCATGTTAGGAGAAACATCATTGCACAGAAAAAATAGTAAGCTCATTCAACACACATAATTAATTCTGAATAGCAAAGAAAGATTTCACTGCAAGATATGAACGCCACAAGAATAATCCAACAAACATCCAACATCCATTTCCAGGAAAAACAAATGTCTCCCTCAGGCTCTTTATTAGGCAAAATCACTTTCTTGGAGCTAATTACAAAATAGTTCGTACAAGCTAAGAAGCTTCTTTTCCCTGCCAAAAAGTCCTTCTCTATTCCTTCTAACCTTCTATTTATAACTTTACAAAGCACCCCTTGGGATGACAAGTGTACCCTAATTCTATAACCTCCTTCCTTGGCTTTCATCATATCCTTACAAAGCCTATGAATACGTGGAAGGTTTTACAAATAGGACAAAACTAGGGACCAACTGTCCTTTTAGAGCAATTATACAAAGGTAGAATTTTAGCTTTTCTACTTGATTAAAAAAAAATAAGAATGATCTGTCTATTCTGCTGGGGCTTCTGCCTGTTGACTTGAAGACACGCCTCCACCAACCTGCTCGCTTGAAATTACCAGGCCATCTATACTTTGAATGTATGAAGTCCATTAGTTGATATCCTTTACGATGAGCTTGCTACGGGAAGATACTATTTCCTGGGACGCTATTTCATGCTTGCGAAGGTCCGATTTGGTCAGCGGTTTTCCCTGTGTGGCCTCTTTTTCCATTGCTTCCAGGAAGTAAATATGTATTGCAGGTTGGAAAATGAACCGTTGAAATTCATCCTGAGTCAATACCTCTATCTTCTTGATATAAGCCAAGTCTTCATCCAGCTCATTCTGCAACTCAAACAATCGGTCTTCTTCTTTTGGGAAATCATAAATGGAGGCAGGGAGAACCAGATGACACTTGCTAAGCGATTCCCTGAGCGTAGAGTAGGTCGAACAATACTTGCAGACCGTCCTTTTGATTTCCAAACTTAGCTTGGTACTGCAATCTTTGGCGAATTCAAGAATTCCTATATCCACATCCAATTCATCCCCTGTAGGGGCACGTAAGTGTGAAGGGAGTTGAGATTTTCCCTTTTTCCGCTTAGATTGTTGTTTCAGCTCCTCCACATGATTTGCAAACTTTTCTTGAGTTTTTAGGGCTTTGGTTTCAATTGCTGTCATTTTCTTAATCATCTCTTTCATGCTCCAAATCTCTTCCGAGATCAGTACTAGCAATTGATGGATTTTAATCTGCATATCACATGCTTGTTTGTGAAATGTGGACAAATTTTACTGGTCTTCCGCTGCCTCTTTGAGCTGACTTGCTAGTTGTTCCTTTTCTTGAATCAACCCCTCATATTCATGCTGGTAGAGCTGAATTTGCTGAGCTCTGCTTGCTTCGAGTTCCTCCAACTTTGTTATCCGAGCCTTCATATTCTCCAGTTCACCTTCAGAGATAGCCAACTGCATTTATAAGGAGTTCTTCTCATTCTCGAGCTGGAGAACTCCTGAATTGAGCACCAGATGCTCTCCTAACAACTCATTGTATTTCTCCTTCAGTTTGTTTGCTTCCAATACCTCCCTCTTTCTATCATCTTTGATCTTAAGGCATTGCTCCCTGTAATGCTTTATCTTTTCTTTCAAAAAATCAATATTGGCTTTAGTTGCCTTAGCTGATGCCACGGTGCATTGGGCTTGGAATGAGGGGTCGAGATCAGTTCCTTGGACCAATGTTTTCTCTGTTATCTATAGTTCATATTCATCCTCCTCAGTTTCCTTATTCTTTGTCTTGCCTTCCATTTTCTTTACCCTCCTATCAATGATGGCCCTTTTCTTCTCACTAAAATATACAGTATCCAGGTCTGCTATTTTGCGCTGCTTCCTAGGGTTATATGGGGTCAGCGCTAAGCTCCATGAATAGGAAAATTTTTCCTGAGTTCCCCCTGGGGTGCATATCAATGGTGGGTTCACCTCCATATCTGTCGGAGTAGATGGCTCCGGCTCGAGAGACTTCTCTGTCTGTTATTTATCCTTCTCTCCTACTGACTATTCTTGCTGTGTCTGCAATCCATCTGTTCCTTCAGACTCTCCTTGTTGAGCCTATAATCCATTAGCTCCTTCAGCCAGGGGCCTTTGCTCTTCCTCATGTTGCTGCTTGGAAGCTTGCTCTTGGGATACTTGATCTTCTCCTTCTTTTTGGATCCTGGAAGCCTCTTCTTGCTGTTCCAACTGAGAGGCCTGCTCCTGTTGTTTCCTTGCAATCTCCTCTTGCTGAAGCTTGGCAGCTAGCTCACCTTGAATCCTTGCTTGTTCTTGGTCCTGATACTACTTGAGAGCTTTCTCTTGGAGTACTCTATCCCGCTCCAATTCTAATGGCTCCCCTGATTGTGAGGCTGATGCCTCGCGCTCTCTTTGGATCAAACCGACAGGTTTGGGGCTCGAATCTTTCACAACTTTCGTATTGTAACGCTTTCCTAACTCAGTTAGGTTGCGGGTGCTCCTGAAGAATTCTTCGTCTCGATCCGCCGCATGAGCGTATTCAAAGGAGATCTTGAGGTCAAGACAATGCCTTCTTACCGCGCCATTGGGGTCATGCCTTTTGAAAGGGACTGAGCCGAAATGGAAAACTTCTAATCCTTGAGCGTAATTTTCCCCGTCTCTTGCTCTTGGGAGGCTGTAAGCTCCTATGGTAAATGGCATGGGAGGATACATGCTCTTCCTCCGGTCTATTAAGTGCGATGAACCTGCAATAATTAATTAATGCAAATACACGAGATATCATAAATAATAGAACTCAGAATCACTTTTATATTGATCACGGGTCACTTCGAGGGGTCAACCTCCTTTGAGCAAGCTCAATACAATTAACTTCACGGTGCCTTCAATGACCTCAACACACACTTATATACTAAGTCTATGCCCAATACTATGAGTCAAAACCATGGGACACATAATACTACGGGATGACTTACAAAGCATATGCATCCAATACTATGGGCTAATATAAACTACGGATCAACAAATACTACGGGACGACCTACAAAGCATATGTGTCCAACAACAAACTACTAACATAGTAAAGAGAAGGGTTGACATAGGTTCCTAACATCCCCTCTCCCTTAGAAAAAGCTTTGTCCTCAAAGCTTTGGTTGGAGAAATTGCTGCAGAATCTGAAGGAGTGGTTCCCCGGTAGCATCCTCGGGTTGCATTTCGGGCCACCGACGCCTTTGCAGTGTTAAGGAGGATAGCTTGGAAGGATGTAGATGAAGAAGAACCCTGTCAGCTGCGTGGAAAATGCGCTCAGAATGGTGCTGATCGGCTTGTTGTTTCAGGCGAATTCTAGCCATGTGAAGATTGTCCTGCAGAATGAGAAGAATCTGATCGCGGTTTCGAAGAACCGAGTCAATTTCCTGAACTGGGGAGCTGCTAAGGGTGTATGGAAGAAGAACTGGTGGTGTTTTTCCATAGACTGCTTCATATGGTGTCCTTTGAGATGTGGTATTGTACCACCAGAGCGCTGCTAGGAAATCAATAGAAATAGTTGGCCAAAGCTGTGTAGGGATGGGAAAGGGTTTGAGCAATCCCGAAAGGAGTGTCGTTTCACCCTTGTTGACTTGGAAAGTATCATCGTCAACCACCATCTGTTGAATTTTCATTTTTAGTCCCTGCCAAAAGAAGTTACATTGTTCCCGGTCATACATTTTGCAGAACCCAGAGTGCCCTATTGATGAATAAGCATGGAGTTCATAGAAGAGATATCCCTGTTGAACATATTGCAACCAATTTGGAACAAGCAGAAAAAGAGCTATAAGAGAAACTGGGTCATCAATTGTGTGAGAAGGAGCATCTTCCACCATATTGTCCTTACCCTTCTTGTAAGTGATCACAGAGGGATAACCCATTTCAGGTGTGTTGGGGAGGAGACCCATTGTTCCAGAAAATTTTCCAGACTCTGGAGATCAGTCTTGATGTAGAAATAATTCCCTAATAGGTATGGCTGCCACTTCTGTACTGCATGCAAAATAGCCATCATTTCTTGCTAAGAGGTAGATGTGGCTAAATTCTTACCAGAAAGGTCTCTTGAAGGAAGCAAGCGCATTGGTTCAGCAAAGATACCTGCATATCTATCCAAGGAAGTAGTGGAGACTGTTGATGGGTGCATCTGAATGGAATTGAGCTGAGCGATGACACCATGTGAATTCTTCTTAAGGATTTTTTCCAGGCGATGTGAACTGATGATGCAGAGAGACCCTAGTTGTAAGCCCATAAATTTGTGTTGTACCCCATTGACTTTAAACTGCATCCAAATTTCAGCAAAATCCCATAAGATGGGGCCAAGTGTGCGTAACCATTGAACGCCCAAAACCACATAACATCCGCCTAAGGACAAGGAAAACATGTCAGAGCATAGGTTATAATATTCCATAGAGATACGCACATTGTGACACTTCCCCTTGCAAGGTAGGGTGCCCCCATTGGCAACCATGACTTCAAAGTTGGAGCAAGGATGGACAAAACAATCAGCCTGTTTGGCAATTCAAGGGTCAATGAAGTTATGAGTGCTACCAGAATCAATGAGTATGGTCAGAGGGAGCTTCTTGAAGTATCCCCTGACCCGCATTGTTTGTGGGGTGGTGACGCCGGTTACAACATGGAGAGAGATCTTGGGTGGGTCTTCCTGAGATAGGGTGTCAACAGGCGGGTGTTGAATGTCGACCTGATCATCTACTGTATCTGTAGCTTCTTCACCAAGTTCTAAGGTAGGTGGAGAATCCACATCCAAGAGATAGAGCTTTTGTCAAACACATCTATGTCCCCGAGTGAATTTCTCATAACAATTATAGCAAAGCCCTTTTTCTCGGCGTGCCTGCATTTCTATTTCAGACAAATGCTTGATAGGAGTTGGTTGAGGAGCAGGCGTGATGGGAGGTCGTTGGGAACCCATATTTCCGAAGGGAACAAAGGTGGGTTTAGAGCGTTGTTGAGCTGCGATCTTGTCCTCGGCCAGCTTAGCCAACCCTAGGACTTCCATCATTGTGTTGGGACAAAACATTTTGACCTCTGAGCGGATTTCATCCTTGAGACCACTGATAAAACAACTCCTGTAGAATTCATCAGACAATCCTTCTGTGTGATTGGCCAATTTCTCAAATTGTGTCTGATACTCTCTCACTGTGCCAATTTGGTGAAGTTTAGTGAGTGCTCCTGTGAAATCATCAAAAGCACTAGGACCAAATCGTGGCAAAATGAGTTTGCAAAAATCTGTCCAGTTTGGCTCGGGATGAGCTTTGATGTACCAACGGTACCATTGAAGGGCTTCCTGTTCCAAGTGAAAGGATGCAAGTGGAACTTTCTGGGCATCAGAAGTATTATGCAGACTGAAATATTGCTCTGCTCGATATATCCATCCAGTCGAATCAGTACCATTGAAGCGAGGAAAATCAAGCTTCGGCCCACAAAAATTGTTGGAAGAAGAGAACCTGGTGGCTGCAAAAGATTCTAGCTGTCTGGTATTGTTCATGACTGAATGTTGAAGATGGAGGCTGAGAATTTTTTCATCCAGATCTTGGAGTTTGGTTTGGATGGCTGCAAGTGCTTCCTCCATGGTGTGTACTCCTGCACGGGTGACAACCATAACCAGGTTTTTTTTTTTTTTTTTAAGGTGGAATGGGTAGAAAAACACAAACAGAAGCTGATTTAGTAAAGGGAAATTTGGATTGGGGAAACAATCTGATGGGTAATTGGGGTTTGACTAGATTTTGGACACTTTCAAAAGGACAAGAAGGCAAAAAGGGGGATTTCAGAAGCGGGGTGATAGAATGAGAAAATTTGGCAGAGAGGGAAAAGAAGCAGAATGCTGAAAGGAACTCCGTGGTAAAATTTGAAGGTGATTGGGTGAAATCTGAGGAAGTTATGGCAAACCCTAAAAATAGACAAATGTGGGATTTCGGGCTTTGGGAAGGGGAATTGGGGATAGGGTCCTCAGGAATGAAAGATGCAGAATGGGATGACAGGGGTTCCCCAAAAATTTCAAGGGAAACAGAGTGAAAACAAGAGAGATATGGAGAAAAAAACTGAATTTTATACCTTTTTTTTTTCCAGAAATGGATCGGCAACAGCGGCGCGGAAGGGATCTGCAACAGATGGATCTGCAACGGTGCGGAAGGGATCGAAAATGGCTGGATCTGAAACGGCGACTGGATCTGGAACGACTTTCAGAATAGATCTGAAACGAATGGATCTAGAGCGGAAGTGATCGGCAACAGTTCAACTAAAAATAGATATGGACCCCAGGTATGTACGGCGTCCTAACAGTTTAGGTGTTTCACTCGACCACCAATGCTGTCTGACGGCTTGTGTCTTGGGCCAGTACCCCTCACTCCATGGCTTAGGTAAAACTGATTACCGCTTTGCCACAAACGACAGCTCTTGGTTTACCTCACGGGTGGGAACTAGTCAATCAGGTAGGGGTCTTTGCCCTTTTCGCTAGCAGGTCCTCTCAATGGGCTAGCTACTTTGGGTTGCTGTGGTACTCCTCACAATGAGTTTTAGGGCTTATGCCCAAGTACTTCCCATAGTTAAGCGGATAGGGATTATTCCCAAATCCGAAGCTGCAACAGATGCGAAAAAAAAAATTGGCAGAAATTCCACCCAACGAACCCAAGAAAGTGCTCTGATACCAGATGTGATGAACCTGCAATAATTAATTAATGCAAATACACGAGATATTAGAAATAATAGAACTTAGAATCACTTTTATATTGATCATGGGCCACTTCGAGGGGGCAACCTCCTTTGAGCAAGCTCAATACAATTAACTTCACGGTGTCTTCAATAACCTCAACACACACTTATATACTAAGTCTATGCCCAATACTATGAGTCAAAACCATGGGACACATAATACTACGGGATGACTTACAAAGCATATGTGTCCAATACTATGGGCTAATATAAACTACGGATCAATAAATACTACGGGACGACTTACAAAGCATATGAGTCCAACAACAATATACTAACATAGTAAAGAGAAGGGGTGACATAGGTTCCTAACATTAAGAACTTGCTTATGGCACCAGTGACGAAGAGTTGTCTCATGACCTCCTTATGAATTACAAAGTTTGTAACATACTGAGGGAGCATAAATGGTTCATGAGTCCCTCCACTCATACTGATGTATGTGCCCTCTGCACTATGATAGTAGTCCCCAAATTGCTCAATGATAGGTGTTAGCACTTAGATTTTATCCCGGTTGTAAAAGAATAACACCTAAGGTAACTTATTTCAAACCAGACTTTAGGTAGAAAACTTAGCCATTTTTTCCACTAGAGAGGGCTCTCTCACAAGATATACGTAAAGGCTAAAAATATATAGAAACACGCTCAAATTTCTCAAAAATGATTTACTTGGTTGAAAAGGAAACAAGAAACATTGGGCATGGAGTCAACTTTCAAATATTTAACATGCCAGCAAGAGATTTATACCAAATAGATTTCCACAGAGGCAAGATAGCAACCATATCACATTCAATTTGATTTTGCAGGTGGTATAGAAATAAATAATGACAATCCATCAATAACAGGCATCTAACTAGGATGAATCCATTGTCAACTTTGGAGAAATAATGGATACTTAAATGCGATAAAACGAGGCATAACCAGTATGAATCCCGATTTATTTCAAACGTTCATTTAAGTATAGAAGAAGAACATAATGGAAGATATAACAAAGAAAGTATACATGCACATATAAAGATAAGGGAAAAAGACAGACTGTAAAAATGATCAACACATGAATCTCTGGTCTCAAAAGATAGGTATTTCCACTGTATGGCCTTTTATTTATCAAAAATTTGACTTCAAAACTTATTGTCTCTCAAAGAGTTTCCAACCCTTTACATGTTTTTTACATATCAATATATAGAAAGACAACCTATACCTAATATTGAATTCGAAATCTAATTGAAACTCTAAAAATAGAAACAGTTATAACTTATTTTTTATTTATTTCAGGAAGTAAATTTGCTGAAACATAGGCTTCAAAGCCCTAGCTGTATATCTCAGATGGAGATAGCTGTGTAAATTCTGAGAGAGGTTTTTGTAAGTGGGAATGTGGTGAAGAAAAGCCTCTTTCAGTTTCTGAAAATTATTCTTCATTTGGTGGAAACAACTCTTTGTTGTTAATGACTAAAATTCTAGAAAATTGCCCCGTGAAGATGACTTTGATTCTCTTAACCCATAACACCTGTGTAAAAACTGAGGGAGTTTTTGAAGATTGTCCCGTGCTAAAGAAAAGCCTCTTTCCATTTCTGGAAATTATTCTTCATTGGTGGAAACAACTCTTTGAAGTTAATGACTAAAACAGTCATTTCCAGAAAAACGTGTTCTACTTGTTCCTTTTGATTTTCTCTATGGGATATATCCCACATTGGTTGAGTGGAAAATAGTCATGGTGTTTATATACCCCACCACGCACAACACTTAGTAACACATAGCGCATGCTATTATACTCATCTTCCTTGAGTTGGGCACTTTATGCGTTGGGGAATGGTGGTTCCGCATTGGTGGACAATGGTTTATAATACCACCCTTTCGAATTGCGGATTGCTATGACACTTACACGTGGATGGCGGTTTTTAATTCTGTACCGGCCTTTATCTTTATCTCCCGAGCACTTTCACAATGCGGACCGTCGATTTGGCTTCTTTAATCCTACACCGTTGATCTCACCATAGTCTTGCTGTACATTTCAATGACCCAATCATGCCACTTTTTATTTTGCTTCTAGGGAATTTATCCCACATGCAAAGCACAAGACTTCTTCTTATTCTTTATATACCCTTTTGCTTCAATACATACCAAGTAACAAATGAAAGGAAGGCTTGTGCTTGGATGGTGGGGGCTATGTTGGTCCTTCTTGGCTTTGTGCTTGGTCCCATGGTGAAGCCCTCGGTGTTGGGTGCATACCTTTTGCTCCAACTTTATTAAACCCTTTGGCCCAAACCAAACGAACCTTAGGCTATAAAACTTATTTAAAGTTTTAGCCATACTATTTATAAAAAAAAACCTTAGTCCCCTTTTTTCATAAAGTTGATATTTGGGCTAAAAGTTTAAAAAAAATCAAAACCTTCATAAATTTTTGACTTTGGAAAATAAAATATCAAAACCTTTCTTGTTTATAAAACCTCCAATTTTGGCAAAATTATGAAAAACCTTTATCCATACTTAGCTTAGGTTTAAAAATCCTCTAGGTCTTTCATAAAAATTCAAAGACTGAGTTCTTGAACATATAGAACCTCTTCTTCAGCTAAGTTTCGAAACCTCCACCATGAAAAAATCTTCTATTTTGCATCATCAATGTTGTCAGAAGAAATTTAAGCACAAAATTCATGGAGTGCTAACAATAGGCATTGCATTCTTTGACATACAATCTGGTTCTTGCACGAAAATAAGATGGTACAATGGCATGATAAACCTTTCACAAACCATCTTGTAGTGGTTTTCATATTTACTTGCCCATGTACACTGATAAGCTATGAAAAGAGTTGTTTCTTTTGACTTCCATGAGCAACCCAAGTCCGGGAACGAATGCTTGCTTAACAGGCAGTCAATCAGGTTTGAAGACATGAAGAAATCTGCCTTCTTTTGGGTTAGTCCTCCTTGGGTGATCCGGATCTTGGGAGCTGAGAACCAGAATGCTTGAATGCCGAGAGAGGAGGAGATTAAGCATGCAAATCTGTCATAAAATTCACATGAAAACCCTAATATTGCATAAGAATAAGCATGAACAAAAACACATGAAGTGAATGGGAGGTGAGGCTCAAAGAGGAGCCCCACCTCTAAAACTAATTACCAATAACTCACTTAGATCTAAATAATATCACAATGAACAATAGAAAATAGGAGAGAAACCAAATGAGTAACTTGATATCATGAGAAGGCTTGCTAGGCCTTTATATAGCATTATTACAATGTGTTTTGAGGCTATACCATGGGCCAAAACTATGTGCTACTAAATACCATGGATGAGAGAGGGTGGCCTCTCTATTTAATACTTTTATGGCTTATACATCCGAATTTAGACCATATGCCCCCTAAAATTTGGATCATTGGGGCTGCTGTTAACTGTGAGGCCAAGCTATATGAAATTATTTCAGCCCAGTTGAAGATGGTGCCTTTCGTGGCTATGTGAAACATCACCGACACCCATCCAATCTTAAATACATTGCCATTAGGCATGCTGAAGAGCCAAATCAACATCAGGACAATGAGTTTGTAAGTGTTCTTTAAGAGGTTGCTTTCATATTCATTGTTCTGCCTCCTCTTGATCTATTGGTCATTTATTGTCATCTTACGGGCAGATTCTAGCAAGTCCATTTGATGCTTTGCCATCCATTCATCATCTAAAGAAGCCCTAGGTGAAGGAAATATGTAGGCAACAGTAACATGCTTGGGAGCGAAAGATGCTAGGCTCAACCCATTTTTATCAGTCATGAGCCTTGTGTCGGTCCAGATGTTAGGAATTAGCCATCCAACAACTTCAGAACAAGGGAACCGCTATGGCCGAGTTGTTGCCTTATCCAAATAGGACCTTCTGATGTTGGAATATACTAGAGAATCCTCTATAGAGGCTGTTGAACTATCTTGAGCCATGATGAATCTGTATAGATCACCCCATTGAAATTCAGGGGTGACGCTCCCAAGGGAAACATCAGTGGTAGCTTGCGTGTTAGCAAACATCATGACGAGAGAAGTATCCAATAGAATTTCAACCTCTGAGTCTGAGGTTACTTTCTTCCCTGCCTTCTTCTTTGCTAACTTCCTATGCATGGTAATCCTGTGGCGAGCAAGGCAATATCACAAAGACTTTAGTTAGACCACTGTTCCAAGCATTAGAAACACTCTATGGCAAAGCCAAAATAAAACATTTTCACAAAATGGAGGTTGTCTTAAACAATCATAATTATCTTCATTTCATGTTTAAGCTTAATTCAACAATGTCCCTCCATGCTAAAAACAAAGACAAAACATCAGGACAACGGGAAAGATCATCTTTGGGTCTATGCCATTCATTTTCAACTTGCAGGTACCCCATGAATTGTTACACACACTTGCGCGAGTCTGATGAATATTTCTGCGCTAGCGCCTAAATAGAGTTTTGCGCCGCGCTTGGGATTCTGTGCTCGCTAAGATTGGTGATCTATTGTGCGTTGGGGTACAAGCGAGATTTTATGCGCTAATACTTAGACGTTTCATGTGCGCCGGCACCTAAGATTATTTGTGCGCTAAGTGATAATGCATTTTTTGCGCTGATGCCTAAAATATTTCGCGCGCCAGCGCCTTAATTTCGTTTGTGCTCCAAAGCTAAACACATTCATGCACTAGCTCAAACAAGTTAGCATGCGCTATCCTATCTTTATTTCTGCGTTGGCACTTAACATTTTACTGTGCGTTAGTGTTTAAACATTTCACGTGTCGGTAGTTGATAGTGGTGGTTGCATTGAAGATGGATAAATCCCGCAGCCGTAGGCCTCTAACGGTTAAGTATCAGGCTTGCTTTCAAGCTTCTAAGTGGGCTTGATGGGTCGATTTAACACATCCCCATGGCAACTTCGGCCGAGTATTGTGGGTTTTATGCAACTTCAGCATGAATGAACATTTCTTTTGGTTGAGTAGGGAAAATCTGTGTAGGGTGAAACTTTAGCTACATGGAATGAGAAGGATTGGGCTTTATGCGCAGTAGATGCTTGGCAGGGAGTTTTGCAAACAAGACCTTGGGATGCCGTGGCTTCTACGATTTTGAGCGAAAAACTCTGCGGCCGCCAAGATACTGCTGGGACGATTCAACCTCATGGCTAGAGGAGGGTAAGCACTTCACACTTTTAAAAAATAGAGACTTTACTCATGGAAGAAGAGTTTAAATAGAAACAAACTATCACACAACCAAGAAAAACATATAAGAAACTTTCAAATGCGGTTGTGGGGAGACGTGGGTTTCGCTTGGAAAAGGAAAGCTCTATGAGGAAAACCAGGGAAGTAAAAAACGTGACAGAGGGGAAAGAATTGTGTGCCTATGAGATGGGGTCGTCTTTGCTTTGGTCCAAAAGTGGTGGCCTCGTATCCTCATAGGGAAAAGAACAACGACTATCCTATGTCCTCTCTAGCTTTCATGCAGAGTAAAATGAAGGCCGTTTGAGCTACTTAATCTGTGCGTGTGTGATTTTTTAACCTACTAATCCAAGAGAAGGATTGGGAAAGAGCCTACTTGTCAGTATGGTGAGCGTTCCGAGACCTCAACCGTTTGCAGAAAATGGTAGTCTCGAAATTCGACGCGAATGGTGAGTGCTCAGAGTGCAAATGACTAAATAAAAACCCAAAATGCCGTTGCATGCGTTAAGTAGGGGAAGAGTTGAATGCTTATGTACGTCTAAAGTTGGAGGGGTTATGAGTGTGGGGCTCGAGAAATCTATCATTAAGAGTGGCACATGGCCTCATTAAGGCCCTACCAACTCCGTCAGTGCACAGGGATTGAGGAAATATTTTCGCGCCGAGTACCGATTTAACTTTCGCGCCAAGCGGGGAGCGTAATGTTTTGCGCTATGTGGCAAGCGCATGTTCAAAAATAAAATTTGCGCTCAAGCGACAATCTTGGAATTAGGGTTGCGCTCATAAAACCACGCCAAACATGAGTTATCGCGAAAGATGAAACGTGGATTTTCAAGCAGGAAGGATAAGCGCGTCTCCTGCGCTTGTTGCATCGAATCTATCATCACAGTATGCACTGGGGAGAAACGCGCCAAATTTTAATTCTTCCAAGAAGGTGAAGCGCAGCTCCAAGGCGGGGAATATAATGATAATTCTTGCACCTTCAGCGACCAAGAAAAATTATCTATTGCGCTAACGGTGGCTGGCTTATTGTTAAACATGTGCGCTATACAACAGACTTGGGACTTGTCAAAAAGGGCGGCTGAGTTAGAGCCAAGGTACGCGCTAGACGAAGGATTTGTGATTAGAGTTTGCACCGAGCGAGGAACTTATGGTTAAAGGTGCATCAAAGTTGCGGCAGACTTAAGTCTAAAACTTGCGCTACAGCGGGGAAGTTGAGACCAAAATCTGCGCTAAAGGAAAAGGATGACTTTGCCTTAGATAAAATGAGAAAACTCTTTCGGAAGCAGGCGATGAAATTCTACCTAGTTAAAGAAAAAACGAAAGGGTGATGTAAAAAGCTTGCTACAAAAGAGTTAAAAGGAGGGGCCCCAAATAACTTCAAAATTTTGGGGAAGGATGTTGCAGCAACAACAATTGGCGAATCGCTGGCGACCACAGATCTCTGAAAACTATCTTGTTTATCGAAATAATTCCTTTTAAAAGTTGTTCACCTTATGTGCAGCAGTCGGCTTAAGCGTTTGAATCTCAGCAAAGGAAGAAGTCACTTTATCCATTGGTCATTGGGAGAAGGGAGCTTCGATGAAGAAATCTTTAAAAATTTCCAAGGGCCAACAGATGGGGTTCATTTTAGAAGATTCATCTTTTAGATGACTGCTGCTATCGGACTCCACAGGCTTTGCAACAACATCTCATAGACACCATTGCTCTTGTTCCTCATTCCCATGCTGCTTGCATCCGTTTAGATGTTCATAGATTTGACAGCTTTGCTATTTGAGCATTCCAGGAATATTTTCTTTAAAATACGGTCTTTGATTTTGGCTCCTCAATCCATAATGCCCTTTTGTGTGAGTGAGAGATTTTATTGTTTTATCAAGCCTCACGGATGGAGAGGAGCCTAGCTTGAGCTGCGTTTTTTGGACAGCTTCCTCGACCTGTATGCTTTTCTTTTATCTCAGCCGTGCTTTGATTGAGGTGAGAATCCCTGGAAAACAGACCCTTGATTATAATCCCTTTTGGGTTTAAATTTGCAGCATGGAGTCATTTCAATACCCTATGCCTTCGAGATGTGCTACTTTTCCGAGGGTCCAACCACAACGATCTTCTTGAGATGCATTTAAGTATGATGGTGGATGGAGCCCGAAGATAGTGGTAAAGATAATCATAGATATCTGCTATTTAAACAAGGGTTAGTGTGACCAATAGAATAGGATCTCTTCATTCTAGAGAATGATCAACAAAGCCCCAAATGCATGGGTAAAATTTCTTCCTAGGATACATTTCCAACTTCACGAGTTGTGCGATTTGTTGCGAGATCTGCCTTCATGAGAGGCCCAATTGTAGGTGACTCAGGAAGACATATTTGTACAAAATGTTCAAAGTCTAAGAGAAAAAGGAAATATAGCTGAAGCATAGAAAACAAATACTAGAGTAAAATAAAAGAAAAGCTTTATTTATGTACAGAAATCTCATTGAGACTATCCAAAGTATTGTTTCAAGGCAAGGCCATTGAGAGGAAGGGTTACTTCCTATCCCTGGAGGTCTGTCAGCTTGTAAGTGGATGGGCCGAGCTTTGCAGAAATTTGGTAAGGGCCTATCCATAAGTGTTGGAATTTCATGTGCATCCCCTTGCCCTCATGATTATGGTCCCATCTCAAGACTAAATCCCCTACCTCAAAACTACTTTTAACTGATTTCCTTTTATCGAACCATCTTTTGAATATATCTTGGTGATGATGAAACCGGTCTTTAGCTTTCTGATGGGCTTCTTCAAGTTGAAGCAAAGTATTGATCTTGCATTGTAAGACTTGACTACCCAACCCTCGAGAGGCTTGGGACAATTGTAAGGATGGAAGCAAGATATTGGGAGGGAGAATAGATTCTTTTCCATAGACGAGAGTGTAGGGGGAAATGCCTAATGCGTTCTTTAGAGTCACCCTATCTGCCCATAAGGCATTTGGGAGAGCTATATGCCAACTTCGTTGATTTTCTATCACAGTCTTCTTGAGAATTCGGATGAGATTTTTGTTTAAAGATTCAGCTAATCCATTTCCTTGAGGGTAATAATTGGTTGAACAATGCAGTTTAATTCCCAATTCATAAAAAAAATTCATTTATTTTAAAAGATGAGAAATAAGTGGCATTATCAAATACTAGAAAAATTGGAACCCCAAACCTGTTAAGATTTAATATGCTAAGACAGAAAATAGCAGCATTACATTCCATTTCACAATAATAGCATATACAGGATCACTAAAGAAACAACAAGTATAGCATAAACACAAGAGACACAGATTTATCCTGGGAAACCCTCATGGGGTAGAAAACCCAGTAAAGCTTCCTCAATATAGATGACCAGCAATATACAAAGATGCAAACCAAAGACATGATCTCCTCCTCCACCATAGCAGACATCTCCTCCACAAGTGCACCTCTCTCTCAAGTGAGTGTGTGTGTCAAATGAGGAACACACCTCCTCTATTTATACACTACTCTGACATATCTTTTACACCAGTATACGTAGGCTCGTATTTAACCAATGGGTTAAATACCCCACTACAACTGACTGGGCTGAGCCCTCTAGGGTGGTCTAATAACCCTTTGACCCACATGACACATACAGGGCCGACCCCCACTAGGGAAGTCTAATAACCCGAGTTACCACATTTCGACGGAGGAATAAACATCTCCGGATATACAATAAGATCTTCACGGAGGAATGAAACATCTCCGGAATAATAAAGTACAAATATAATATTCTTTGAAGTTACAATATCTCAACACTCCCCCTTAACGAGAAGGATATTATAACAGCATCTGCACAAGCAAGGAGTCATCAACCTCATACATGATACATCTATAAATCATTGGAAGCTTTCTCAACATCATACGTAACTCAAGCAGTTACTGGAACATCTTCAATACTGGAACATCAACATCTTCAGTACTGAGTCTTTATCTTCTGCGGCACTCGAACAACTACAGCAACATCAACATCTGGATCCTCACGATCATCAGCATCATCATCTCACGATCATCAACATCATCATCACACGATCATCAACATCGTCATCAGCATCACGATCATCAGCATCGTCATCACACGATCATCAGCATCGTCATCACACGATCATCAGCATCGTCATCACATGATCATCAACATCGTCATCACACGATCATCAGCATCATCATCACACGATCATCAGCATCGTCATCACACGATCATCAACATCGTCATCACATGATCATCAGCATCGTCATCACACGATCATCAGCATCGTCATCTAGATCATCACGATCAGCAGCATCGTCATCTAGATCATCACGATCAACAGCATCATCATCTAGATCATCACGATCAACAACATCATCATCTAGATCATCACGATCAACAACATCATCAATACAAGTATAAATATCATTAATACAAGTATCCTCATCAATACAAGTATAGACGTCATCAATACAAGTATCCTCATCAATACAAGTATACACGTCATCAAGTATCCTCATCAATACAAGTATACATATCATCAATACAAGTATCCTCATCAATACAAGTATACATATCATCAATACAAGTATACACAATAGCAGCATACCCTGCAACACACAAGATCCAATTACGGGATGATCAATCCCTCTCACTTTAGGACATAGGTCCAAGGATGATACAATCCTGATCCGCTTACGGGATGATCAGTCCCTCTCGGTTTAAGACAACTCTCATGTCTATGGATGATGCAATCCAGATCAACTTACAGGATGATCAATCCTTATCACTTTAAGACACCTCACCATGTCTAGGGATGAGGCAATCCCAATCTATTTACAGGATGATTAGTCCTTATCACTTTAAGACATCTCACCATGTCTAGGGACGAGGCAATCCCAATCTATTTACAACATGATTAGTCCTTATCACTTTAGGACATCTCACCATGTCTAGGGACGAGGCAATCCCAATCTATTTATAGCATGATTAGTCCTTATCACTTTAGGACATCTCACCATGTCTAGGGGCGAGGCAATCCCAATCTATTTACAGCATGATTAGTCCTTATCACTTTAGGACATCTCACCATGTCTAGGGACGAGGCAATCCCAATCTATTTATAGGATGATTAGTCCTTATCACTTTAAGACATCTCACCATGTCTAGGGACGAGGCAATCCCAATCTATTTACAGGATGATTAGTCCTTATCACTTTAAGACATCTCACCATGTCTAGGGACGAGGCAATCCCAATCTATTTACAGGATGATTAGTCCACTCAATCTCATTTAGGACTATCCTTCCTTTCGAATTACTGGATTTACTATCCAAGGATGATTTAATCCATTCAATTCATTTAGGACTATCCTTCCTTTCGGAATTACTGGATTTACTGTCCAAGGATGATTTAATCCACAACCATACATTTAGGACCACGTCCAAGGATGACTCAATCCTCAACCGTACATTTAGGACCACGTCCAAGGATGACTTAATCCTCAACCGTACATTTAGGACAACGTCCAAGGATGACTCAATCCTCAACTGTACATTTAGGACCATGTCCAAGGATGACTTAATCCTCCACCGTACATTTAGGACCACGTCCAAGGATGACTTAATCCTCCACCGTACATTTAGGACCACGTCCAAGGATGACTCAAATTCCTCCACCGTACATTTAGGACCACGTCCAAGGATGACTTAATCCTCCACCGTACATTTAGGACCACGTCCAAGGATGACTCAATCCTCAACCATACATTTAGGACCACGTCCAAGGATGACTTAATCCTCCACCGTACATTTAGGACCACGTCCAAGGATGACTTAATCCTCCACCGTACATTTAGGACTACGTCCAAGGATGACTTAATCCTCGATCGTACATTTAGGACCACGTCCAAGGATGACTTAATCCTCAACCATACATTTAGGACCACGTCCAAGGATGACTTAATCCTCAACCGTACATTTAGGACCACGTCCAAGGATGACTTAATCCTCCACCGTACATTTAGGACTACGTCCAAGGATGACTTAATCCTCCACCGTACATTTAGGACTACGTCCAAGGATGAATTAATCCTCCACCGTACATTTAGGACCACGTCCAAGGATGACTTAATCCTCCATCGTACATTTAGGACTACGTCCAAGGATGACTTAATCCTCAACTGTACATTTAGGACTACGTCCAAGGATGACTTAATCCTCAACCATCCACCAAGGACTTCATTCTTGAAGACATACGTCTACGGCTCTTCTTTCGGACTGAAGTCCAGGGATGATCCAATCCCCTCACATGTTCACCAAGAACTTCATTCACGAAGACATACGTCTACGGCTCTTCTTTCGGACTGAAGTCTAGGGATGATCCAATCCCCTCACATGTTCACCAAGAACTTCATTCACGAAGACATACATCTACGGCTCTTCTTTCGGACTGAAGTCCAGGGGTGATCCAATCCCCTCACATGTTCACCAAGAACTTCATTCTCGAAGACATACGTCTACGGCTCTTCTTTCGGACTGAAGTCCAGGGATGATCCAATCCCCTCACATGTTCACCAAGAACTTCATTCTCGAAGACATACGTCTACGGCTCTTCTTTCGGACTGAAGTCCAGGGATGATCCAATCCTCTCATGTCCACCAAGGACTTCATTTTCAAAGACATACATCTACGGCTCTCTTTAGAACAAGTGTTCAAGGATGATACAATCCCTCTTCTTTCTCAGAGACACTTGTCTACGGCTCACTTTAGAACTTGTGTTCAAGGATGATGCAATCCTCACATGTATTCTCATCAATTACTATCGATCCTGGGAACCCATACAGAACCTGATTCACACTTCTTCTTTAATTACACCATTAAGAGAATGGTCTTATCTAGCCACTTGGAGCAAACATCTCATCATGATTCTCTTCTTCTTTCTAAGAGAATCTTCTAGCCACAAGCCTTCTATAGTGTGTTTGATTTGAAAATCTTTTTTTTTTGTTTAACATCCATCGCTTGTTCAGTGTTCATCATTCATCATGATCTTTCCTACAGATCAAAATTAAGTACATGATTAGTAATACTTTATAATCATCAAATCATATTGACATGATAACCTATTATGCATACAAATATCATTTACATATTTATGCAACTATTTTGACCAATACTTTGGCACAACACTTTCCCATATCCTGTATGCATACAGTGGCTATCTAGATTCCTTCCATCTCTACCATAACATACTATCGAGAGTGTGCACAGCTCTCAGCATGTCAGCAAAGAGGTTTCATTCTAGACAAGCAACAACTGAATGTTTGTCCAACTTACCAATCATATGCATATTAGTAGTATACTGTTCAATGCTCTATGAATGTTTACACTCAGCATGATATATTCTAGGAATACAAATATGCATACAAGCAATATCATTTACTATTTCAAATAACAACTCAAATACTTATCTTTTATGTTTGTGTGGTTGCCTCCCGCTTGATCTTCTATATGTATTTTGAACTTGTATTCATTCTGTACCACTGTGCATGCTCAAGTGTGCACTAGTGTCATCCTCATGATCTCATACACAAACATACGTTCATTAGTATATTCTCCAAACATTCTAATTCTAAATAATCTTGAATATGTATAGTCATGATCATTAGTATTTAGGGTTTCAAGGAAGTCTTCTTTTACTCATGCATATTCTTGTTTGATCATAGTACTCTTCTGGTTAATTAAATCATCAAGACAAGAGACATAATATGCATAAACCCTTGATTACTAACTTTATGAATAAGCATAACCAATCATACCAAGTATACTTATATAAGGGATCCTAACACAAGGTAAGATTCTAACTTGACATAAGAAAACATATCTGGATTAGTTATGTACAACATACCTAAACAATCTCTTCAATGATTTAGAGATCCTGAGCTAGAACCTGCATGTCTCATAGGTTAAGCATAATATAACAAAGTCATACATACCTCGTAAGTAGAACAAATATTATGGATGAGTCTTTGTCTTCATGTTGTCATAGTCATGGAACTTGATTTGTCTTTTGTGATGTACCTATATCTTGTTAGCAGACAACATCAACCTCACACAACACCATAATGCATTAGTACAATCATATAGCCCTAATCAATGAATGTCTTCGATCATTCACATACATTCATACTGTTACTAGGGTGATAAGACAATTCTAACAATAATCAAGATTGTACTAATAAATAATATGAAGACAAACACATTATGAACTTAATCAAGAATCATATTTCAAGACATACCTGAACCTCCTTAAGTCATACCTGTCGAGACTTCTTGTAGTCTTCTTATGTAAGGCCTTAGCCTCAACTCCCCCTGAAACTTGATTTGGAGCTTGATTAGGGCTTGCTAGAGAAACCCTAAAAATTCAATCTTTGACTTTCATGCTTCTGAATGGATGGAAGGATGTGTCTTGCTGAGCTGATCAAACTAGCATACTTCACTTTTGAAATCTCCAAAATTTGACCCCTCAAAATTGCCTTTGAAACTTCTAGATCTTCTGGACAGGAACCCGAACTAGGGTTTGATGAAGTCCACCCTTCTTTCCAATCAAAAGGTTCGATCCAAGGCTCTAAACTCTTATTTTTCTGAGGAGCTTCCAGCCGTGGTTACACGCTTAAAAAATTCCAACTTTTGCTGAAGCCCTAATTTTCCATCTTTCTGATCAAAATCCCGAACTAGGGTTTGATCAAGCCCGGTCTTCTACCCAACCAAAAAATTCGATCTTGGTCTCTAAATTTTGATTTTCCTGAATAGCATTCAGCCGTGGACTCCGATTCCAAAAATTCTAACTTTCTCCAAAACCCTAAATTCCGGAAGGCATGAATAAAGGTGCTCCAAAAATAATTCTGTTTTGACAGAAATATGCACCTGATTGTTTCTTCTATAACTCTGAAATTTTTGCTCCATGGGGTCTGAATCTTTTTTTGCAGTAGCCTGACCTGTCATATTTCCATCCTGACAGGTCTGACCTCAATTGGATTTTCTAAGAGAGAGTTATGCCAAGTGTCACAACATGACCTGTTTATGGGATAAAACAGGAGAGCGAACTTGTACAGAATTCCACGTGTCACTGTTTGAACTTCAGCCTCTAAAAAATTTTTTTGATATAGATTTCCCTGTTATCTTTCTATCCTAATAGGTCTGACCTCAATTGGACTCTCTGAGAGAGAGTTATGCCAAGTGTCGCAACATGACCTGTTTATGGGATAAAACAGGAGATCAAACTTGTACAAAGTGCCACATGTCACTGGCTCACCTTCGGCCTCTGAAAACGTTTCCTGAGATAGTACGGTCTGTGTACTACCTGTCACTTTTTACTAAATTTCATTTGGATCTTCCTAGCCCAAGTTATGACCTTTTTTCCAAGGTTACCTGATTTTGACTGAGATCTGGAAGAGGCAGAAACCCTAACTTGTACTGATCATAACTCATAAAGTACAACGAATCTGAGGGTGCCCTCTGGACACAAGGTACCTGGGGATATTATCTTCGACCTGTAAACTTTTCAGACCCTGAAACTTCGTAGAAATAGATTTATAGCGAAAGTTCCACGATGACTGGTTTTTGCTATGTAAAACCCTAACCTTCAAATTGTCGTAAGTAAAGCAAGTGTCGTAAGTGCCATACCTTGCCTTCCTTCAGGTTAGATCTGATACCATGTTAAGATTTAATATGCTAAGACAGAAAATAGCAGCATTACATTCCATTTCACAATAATAGCATATACAGGATCACTGAAGAAACAACAAGCATAGCATAAACACAAGAGACACAGATTTATCCTGGGAAACCCTCATGGGGTAGAAAACCCAGTAAAGCTTCCTCAATATAGATGAACAGCAATATACAAAGATGAAAACCAAAGACATGATCTCCTCCTCCACCATAGTAGACATCTCCTCCACAAGTGCGCCTCTCTCTCAAGTGAGTGTGTGTGTCAAATGAGGAACACACCTCCTTTATTTATACACTACTCTGACATATCTTTTACACAAGTACACGTAGGCTCATATTTAACCAATGGGTTAAATACCCCACTACAACTGACTGGGCCGAGCCCTCTAGGGTTGTCTAATAACCCTTTGACCCACATGACACATACAGGGCCGACCCCCACTAGGGAAGTCTAATAACCCGAGTTACCACATTTCGACGGAGGAATAAACATCTCCGGATATACAATAAGATCTTCACGGAGGAATGAAACATCTCCGGAATAATAAAGTACAAATATAATATTCTTTCAAGTTACAATATCTCAACAAAACCTGGTTATGATGCTCTCTTTCAAGAAGCTGATGACTGTATCTTCGTTGATCTTGCGTAATGGGATTGCCTCCGTCCATCTGGTGAAGTAGTCCATGGCTGTGAGGATGTATCGATGTTGAAGAGAAGAATTTGGTTTTATCTCTCCAATGACATCTATACCCCATTGTTCGAAAGGTTCTGAGATAATAACCGGCTGCAAAGGTCCTGCTACCTTAGGTAATTTCCCAGCACTTCTTTGGCATATATCACAGTTCCATGCATAAGCATGAGCATCTCGAAATAAGGTGGGCCAGTAATATCCAAATCTGAGTATTTTGTGAGCTGTTGTCTCTTTTGAATAATGTCCACCAGTAGGGCCATTATGCAATTCCTTGACAACTTTGCTTGCATCTTCCTTTTCTAGACATCAGAGAAAAATTCCATCGTAATTTTTTCTGAAAAGTATCCCATCAATGATTTGATAAGCTGCTAATTTCAAACGGAGTGCCCTTCTTTGCTTAGAACTCCAATGTTCTGGTAGATATCCTTGCTGCAAGTAATACACTAGATCTCTATACCATGATTCAGGAGCTGTGAAAATGGGACATACCTCAACTGAATTTAGTTCGGCTTCATTCTTCCAGTGCTGCTCTTCATCAATTGGATGCTCTGTAAGTAATTTACATAGGCCTTGTCCCTTAATGATGGTGGTTGGTTTGAATTCTAAATCATATTCTTGAAGGGTCGTGACTCAGTTTCCCCTTCTTTCCCCCAATTCCTTTTGAACGAAAAGGGATCTTATCGCTGGGTGAGGAACTATAACTTTAGTTCTGTTCTTAAGAATATATGGTCTGAACTGTTTGACCGCTTTGAAGACAGCATACGCATGTTTGTCGATGACAGGATAGTTCAGTTCAGCACCTTGCAGAACAGTGCTCATAAACGAGACTGGATATTCGTCTCCTAACTCTACCTTTTGCGTGAGCACCGCTGCGAGTGAGTCATCTGAAGCAAAGGTACACAAGATAAAATCTTTGTCAAAATATGGGCTTCTTAAGGAAGTAGCCTTAGCTATGGCTTCCTTAATGTCTCTGAATGCATCCTTTTCTAAGTCTGCCCACTTGAACTATATGCTTTGCTTGACCATTTGCTGCAAAGGTTTAACAATTTGTGTGAAATCTGGAACAAACCTTCGGACAAAATTGATAGTGCCCATAAACGACTGCATGGATTTCTTGTTATGAGGAATTGGAATTTTATTGATAGCTTGTACTCTTTCTTGATCTATTGATACTCCCCTTTTTGAAATGATATGGCCCAGCAGTTTACCTTCGGGAACAGTGAACACAGTCTTCTTGGGATTTAAAGACATACCACATTTTTGGCAACGATAAAAATATGCTTCAAATGAACAACACGGTCTTCTCTTTTCTTCAAAAAAACTGTCACATCATCTAAATAGACCACAACATAGTGACCTCCCAATCCTCAGAAGGTGATGTCCATTGCTCGTTGAAACGTAGCTCCTGCATTTATCAGATTGAATGGCATCCTTTGATATGCAAAAGTTCCCCACTTAGTACGGAAAGTATTCTTAAGATGGTCTTCTTCAACTACCAATATTTAATTGTAACCAGAGAAGCCATCAAGAAGGGAGAATAGTTTCGATCCTGACACCATCTGGAGAATTTGTTCCATTGAAGGGACGGGATAGTTGTCTTTATCTGAAGCTATGTTTAAATTTCTAAAGTCAACACATAGTCTTATCTCTCCTGACTTCTTTCTCACGGGAACTAGGTTAGCAACCCACTCAGAATGCCGGACTTTAAAGATTATTTTAGCATCTAGTAGCTTCTTCAATTCCTTTTGAATCAGAGGTTCAAGAGTGGGATGCATCCTTCTTAATTGCTGTTGAAATGGCTTGACTCCTGCTTTCATTGGTATGACATGCTGAATAATGCGGATGTCATATGTTTTTAGATCTTCATAAGTCCATGCAAAAACATCCTTATATTGTCGAAATAGTTTGATGAACTTATCTCTTTCTCCCGGTGAACAACATTTGCCAAGGTTAACAAACTTTGGTTCAGCCTCGGTGCCCAGATTAACTAATTCATGCTGCATTGATGAGCTATTGGTCTTGGTATTTGCTGGCCTTTTGAACATGATATGAAGATCAAACAACATTTCAAGTGACCTTACCCCTTTGGGGATGAAATTTCCTTTAGCTGTATCTTTATTTTGTAAATCAGAATCGTGTTCTTCTTCATCTATCAAAGATTCTTGGAATATGTCTTCATTTGTTAGAAAACTGATAATATGTTCGTCATCATCGAAAACTCTGAAGTTTGTGATATTGTCAGGGACAGAAGGCCTGAAAATTAATTCAATTGAGCACTTGTTATTAGTTGGCACCAATCTGGAAGTGGATGTTGCTAATAAATCAGCTGCAGAATTTTGAAGTCTGGGAATAGACTTTATATTGAAAGCATCAAAATGCATAATTAAATCCCATACCTCAGCCTGATAACTCCTCAAATGAGGTGAAAGATAGTGAATGGTATCTCTTACTTGTCTCACAACTATTTCCAAGTCGCCAAACACCTTTAGGTATTTAACATTTAAACCGATGGCTTTCTTTAATCCGTGGACTAAAGCTTCATATTCAGCAGTGTTGTTAGTACAATCAAATTCTAACCTACAGGACAAAAACACTTATTTATTTTCGGATCCATCAAAACACAACCAGCTCCGGATCCTTCCAAATTTTTTGAACCATCAAAGTATAATGTCCAAAAAAGATCGTTTGATTAACCTAATTTAGTATCTTTATGATCTAAATCAGCAACTAAACTAACTATATTACAGTTAATATCATCAGTCCGAGAAAAATGAAGGAGATCGGACAATTTATCTGATTCATGGCTAATAATTTCAGACTGATAATTACCCGGATCAATTTCTAAGAAATAATTTCCCAAAACTGAGGATGAGAAGGCTACAGCCTCATTCTTTCCTTCTAGTTGAGTTACATTTTGTTTCATGTGTGGTTCTCTTAGAACCTTGATCTGATTCTATCTATTTTGATATGGCAACCACAAATGGGACCAATCAGTTGCAAAGTAACCATTCAGCTTTGTGGACCAGTCCCTACTTAGGATCAAACCATAGGCTTCGGGAATGTCAACTACCATTATATCAATGAACTGACAAACTCTAGAATCTGCTGACAACCTAATGAGGACATCTTTCATTTCCCGGATAACTTTGACAACAGTCCTATCTAACTGAATAATCTGGGAAGGAGATGGAATTGGTTGACCATTGATCGTTTTACAGATAGATAGTGGCATGACATTTGAAGATGCTCCAGAATCTACCAGACAATTGTGCACATTGTGATTGAAGATTTCAAAAGTTAAAAGGAACAACAATGTCTGAGATTTGGATTTCCCGCCGATACTGGCCTCATTAATTTCAGGGTCTTCTTGAGTGTCTGTTAATGGAGAGCTGGGTTGGGATTGAAGGGCATGCAACAACTTGTCTCGTTGCTGGGGAAAACTGCACATATTGAATATTGATACATTTTCCTTTACTTTTTTTATACCTTCAATGATGTCATATCCCATATCACGTTCTTGTACAATTTTAGCTTGATGGTCTATCTTATTTAGTGTGACCTTTGGTTGTTGAACTGTTGCGTCAATGCTTGGCTTCTTGGCCGCTGTTGGGTTAGCTTTAGGTTGTGGTGGAATGATTGTTATATGTCTTCTAGGTAATTCTTTTGAAATTTTTGGTTTGGGAATGGTCGAGCTTGGAACTGGATTTGCAATGGGACCTTTACTGTGAGTGTTAATGTTTACAGCAGAGATTGGGCTTTCCACGGGATCATCTTCTACCAATTCAGTTAAAGGTACCAAATCCCATAGCACCATGGTAGTGTCTGCAGATGGTTCCTCTATCTCAGGGCTTGGTTCCTTTGGAGGATCGTCTTGATCTGGAATCTGTGAATCCAACATTTGGTTCATGACTAAACTCATAGAGTTAATCCATTATGGGCAGCTCTTTTCCGAGTGTGGCTTTTAATGAAATGTGCAAAAGTTTTCCATCCCTATTTCATTCAGATTTAAAACAGGAGAAGTATTAATTGGTGGATAAGGTTGATCGTTGTCTTCTCTCTTCTTGTAGAATGGTTTGAAAGGTTTCCTAGATGTACTAGCTGCTTTATCTTTCTTGAGATGTACAATTTTATTGGACAATTTCTGCATCATCTTAACTACGTTCTCCATGTCTACTGATGACTCTTCTTTATTCCTGGTGAGTAGCAAGGTTTTTTTACTGGTTGATGGTTTTGGCTCTGCATCTAAAGCATGTTTGACAATGCTATCTACTTCTTCTTCCACCTTCCTAGCTTCTTCAAAATTTTCTATCAGGGTAGTTTTCTTAGATCTTTTGACGAACATTGCTATAGCCCCTTCAAGAGTTGTTGTATAATATTCAATTAGAGATTCTTCTATTGGTTTATTTGCTTCGCTGAAATTATTTAAGAGTGTTGTGAACCTTTGGTTGAAGTCTTGAACATTTTCTTTCTTTTCCATTCTCATGGACAATAATTCTTTCATGAGTGTAGCTATAGTCTTTTGATTTCCATACTTCTTTAAGAAACATGTTTCAAATTCTTCCCAGCTGGAAATTGAGCTAGCTTGTAAGCTGAAATACCAGGAAGAAAATTTCAGCTCAAATGTGTATGGGAAAAGCCTACAAACTACATCTTCATGCTGTACATTTAAAAGATTCAAGGCTAAATAAAAACTCTTGAGATGATCTTCAACAGAAATGGCTTTTCCTGGGTCAAATTTAGGCAAGACTTTCTCTGGATTTTTTGGCAGATTGTGGAATGGCCCAGCTAGATTTAATGCTCCCCTCGCCCTCCAAGCAGGTACAACCATGTTTCTATGTGGAGAATCGGGTGGATAATTGCATGGTGAATTAAGTGGAGTGTTCTTTGGAGTAACTATTTCTCCAATATTTTCTGGATTTGAAAATTTTTTCAGGTTTTCAAGATAGATTTCTTTCAGGGGTTCTGCAATTTCTTCCAAAGTTAAATTTACAAGCTCTTCAAAATTCTGCACAAGAATCGAATCACGGCTGTACTGTCTTTCTTTTCTAGGAATACTTTTTCTAGGGAGGAAAGTTACAGTGTTTAAACCACCTAGTTGCTTAACATAAGACTGCGTACGTCTCCTTAAATCTTCTATTTCTGCAAAAGGCATAGCATACAAGACTTCTTGATGTTCAGAATCAGAGATGGAGTTTTCTTGATTTGTTACTTCAAGGTTTGGGCTGTCTAAAATTCTTGTTTTAAGTGGGTTTTCAGTAACATTTTTTACAATGGGAGAACTTCCTTTATCAACCATGCACTTTAGGCCCTCCTTCTAGCGCCAAAATATGTTGATGCCCCGAAGATCGCAGCATCAAGAAGAAAGGGATTCTCCACGGTAAACTATCCCAATTAGATTTTCCACCGTTTGGTATGGGGAATCCGTCCGGTTAACGGTTCCGGCTACCGTTAGATTTGGAGATTTGCTTCTTTTACACCGGTTATGGCCTGATCCATTGTTCTTTTTGATTTTATTGTTAAAATGATGTGCGAGTGCCTAAGCTAATTTAATCTAAATGTAGAGATGGAAACAAATCTGTATCTAAGACTGAAATAAATCTAATCTATCCTTGCAAGGAGCAAATTGTAAATATGAGCAATGTGCTGAAAGAAATATCTAAAGATCAACAGATAACCATTAAATCATAAAGATACATCTACAACAAGAGATTTAGAGATATAAAAGATAGCTTTTAATCTACATGAAAGCACTCTATTACTCATGTTAGGAGAAACATCATTGCACAGAAAAAATAGTAAGCTCATTCAACACACAGAAATAATTTTGAATAGCAAAGAAAGATCTCACTGCAAGATATGAAAGCCACAAGAATAATCCAGCAAACATCCAACATCCATTTCTAGGAAAAACAAATGTCTCCCTCAGGCTCTTTATTAGGCAAAATCGCTTTCTTGGAGCAAATTACAAAATAGTTCGTACAAGCTAAGAAGCTTCTTTTCCCTGCCAAAAAGTCCTTCTCTATTCCTTCTAACCTTCTATTTATAACTTTACACAGCGCCCCTTGGGCTGACAAGTGTACCCTAATTCTTTAACCTCCTTCCTTGGCTTTCATCGTATTCTTACAAAGCCTATGAATACGTGGAAGGTTTTACAAATAGGACAAAAATAGGGACTAACTTTCCTTTTAGAGCAATTATACAAAGGTAGAATTTCAGCTTTTCCGCTTGATTAAAACAAAATAAGAATGATCTTTCTATTCTGCTGGGGATTCTGCCTGTTGACTTGAAGACACGCCTCCACCAACCGGCTCACTTGAAATTATCGGGCCATCTATACCTTGAATGTATGAAGTCCATTGGTTGATATCCTTTACGATGAGATTGCTACGGGAAGATACTATTGCCTGGGACGCTATTTCATGCTTGCGAAGGTCTGATTTGATCAACGCTTTTCCCTGTGTGGCCTCTTTTGCCATTGCTTCCAGGAAGTAAATATGTATTGCAGGTTGGCAAATAAACTGTTGAAATTCGTATTGAGTCAATACCTCTATCTTCTTGATATAAGCCAAGTCTTCGTCCAACTCGTTCTGCAACTCGAACAATCGGTCTTCTTCTTTTGGGAACTCATAAATGGAGGCGGGGAGAACCAGATGACACGTGCTAAGTGATTCCCTGAGTGTGGAGTAGGTCGAACAACACTTGGAGACCATCCTTTTGATTTCCAAACTTAGCTTGGTACCGCAATCTTTGGCGAATTCAAGAATTCCTATATCCACGTCGAATTCATCCCCTGTAGGGGCGTGTAAGTGTGAAGGGAGTTGAGATTTTCACTTTTTCCACTCAGATTGTTGTTTCAGCTCCTCTACATGATTTGCAAACTTTTCTTGAGTTTTTAGGGCTTTGGTTTCAATTGCTGTCATTTTCTTAATCATCTCTTTCATGCTCCAAATCTCTTCCGAGATCAGTACTAGTAGCTGATGGATTTTAATCCGCATATCACATGCTTGTTTGTGAAATGTGGGCAAATTTTGCTGGTCTTTCGCTGCCTTTTTGAGCTGACTTGCTAGTTGTTCCTTCTCTTGAATTAGCCCCTCATATTCATACTAGCCGAGCTGAATTTGCTGAGCTCTGCTTGCTTCAAGTTCCTCCAACTCTGTTATCCGAGCCTTCAGATTCTCTAGTTCACCTTCAGAGATAGCCAACTGCATTTCTAAGGATTTCTTCTCATTCTCGAGCTGGAGAACTCCTGAATTGAGTGCCAGATGCTCTGCTAACAACTCATTGTATTTCTCCTTCATTTTGTTTGCTTCCAATACCTCCCTCTTTCTATCATCTTTGATATTAAGGCATTGCTCCCTGTAATGCTTTATCTTTTCTTTCAAAAAATCAATATTGGCTTTAGTTGCCTTAGTTGATGCCATGATGCATTGGGCTTGGAATGTGGGGTCAGCATCAGTTCCTTGGACCAATGTTTTCTGTATTATCCATAGTTCATATTCATCCTCCTCAGTTTCCTTATTCTTTGTCTTGCCTTCCATTTTCTTTACCCTCCTATCAATGATGGCCCTTTTCTTCTCACTAAAATATACAGTATCCAGGTCTTCTATTTTGTACTGCTTCCTAGGGTTATATGGGGTCAGTGCTAAGCTCCCTGAATAGGCACCTTTTTCCTAAGTTGCCTCTGGGGTGCGTATCAATGGTGGGTCCACCTCCATATCTGTCGGAGTAGATGGCTCCGGCTCGAGAGACTTCTTTGTCTGTTCTTTATCCTTCTCTCCTATTGACTCTTCTTGCTGTGGCTGCAATCCATCTATTCCTTCAGAGTCTCCTTGCTAAGCCTGTAATCCATCAGCTCCTTCAGCCAGGGGCCTTTGCTCTTCCTCATGCTGCTGCTTGGAAGCTTGCTCTTGGGATACCAGATCTTCTCCTTCTTTTTGGATCCTGGAAGCCTCTTCTTGCTGTTCCAACTAAGAGGCCTGCTCTTGTTGTGTCCTTGCAATCTCCTCTTGCTGAAGCTTGGCAGCTAGCTCACCTTGAATCCTTGCTTGTTCTTGGTCCTGCTGCTGCTTGAGAGCTTGCTCTTGGAGTACTCTATCCTGCTCTAATTCTAATGGCTCCCCTGATTGTGAGGTTGATGCCTCGCGCTCTCTTTGGATCAAACCGATAGGTTTGGGGCTCATATCTTTCACAACTTTCGCATTGTAACGCTTTCCTAACTCAGTGAGGTTGCGGGCGCTCCTGAAGAATTCTTCGTCTCAGTCCGCCGCATGAGCATATTCAAAGGAGATCTTGAGGTCAAGACAATGCCTGCTTACCGCACCGTTGGGGTCATGCCTTCTGAAAGGGACTGAGCTGAAATGGAAAACTTCTAAGCCTTGAGTGTAATTTTCCCCATCTCTTGCTCTTGGGAGGCTGTAAGCTCCTATGGTAAATGGCATGGGCGGATACATGCCCTTCCTCCGGTTTGTTAAGAACTTGCTTATGGCACCGGTGCTGAAGAGTTGTATCACGACCTCCTTATGAATTAAAAAGTGTGTAACATACTGAGGGAGAATAAATGGTTCATGAGTCCCTCCACTCATCCTAATGTATGTGCCCTCTGTGCTGTGATAATAGTCCCCAAATTGCTCAATGATAAGCATTGCATTCTCCGACATACAATCTGGTTCTTGCACGAAAATAAGTTGGTACAATGGCATGATAAACCTTTCGCAAACCATCTTGTAGTGGTTTGCATATTTACTTGCCCATGTACAATGATAAGCTATGAAGAGAGCTGTTTCATTTGACTTCCATGAGCAACCCAAGTCCGGGAACGAATGCTTACTTAACAGGCAGTCAATCAGGTATGAAGACATGAAGAAATATGCCTTCTTTTGGGTTAGTCCTCCTTGGGCTGCTGTTAACTATGAGGCCAAACTATTCGAAATTATTTCAGCCCAGTTGAAGATGGTGCCTTTCGTGGCTATGTGAAACATCACTGGCACCCATCCGATCTTAAATACATTGCCATTAGGCATGCCGAAGAGCCGACTCAACATCAGGACAATGAGTCTGTAAGGGGTCTTTAGGAAGTTGCTTTCATATTCATTGTTCTGCCTCCTCCTAATCTACCGTTCATTTATTGTCATCCTATGGGCAGATTCTAGCAAGTCCATTTGATGCTTTGACATCCATTCATCATCTAAAGAAGCCCTGGGTGAAGGCAATCTGTAGGCAGCAGTAACATGCTCGGGAGTGAAAGATGCGGGGCTCAACCCATTTTTATCAGTCATGATCCTTGTGTCGGTCCGGATGTTAGGAATTAGCCATTCAACAACTTCAGAACAAGGGAACAACTTTGGCCGAGTTGTTGCCTTATGACAACAGGACTTTCTGATGTTGGCATATACTAGAGCGTCCTCTCTAGAGGCTGTTGAACTATCTTGAGCCATGTTGAATCTGTATAGATCACCCCATTGAAATTCAGGGGCGGTGCTCCCAGGGGAAACACCAGTGGTAGCCTGCGTGTCAGCAAACATCATGATGAGAGAAGTATCCAATAGAATTTCAACCTTTGAGTCTGAGGTTACATTCTGCACTGCCTTCTTCTTTGCTAACTTCCTATGCATGGTAATCCTGTGGTGAGCAAGGAAATATCACAAAGATTTTAGTTAGACCACTGTTCCAAGCATTAGCAACACTCTATGGAAAAGCTAAAATATAACATTTTCACAAAATAGAGGTTGTCTTAAACAATCATAATTATCTTCATTTCATGATTAAGCTTAATTCAACAATGTCCCTCCATGCTAAAAACAAAGACAAAACATCAGGACAACGGGCAAGATCATCTTTAAGTCTGCGCCATTCATTTTCAACTTGTAGGTACCCCCTGTATTGTTACACACACTTTCGCGAGTCTGATGAATATTTCTACGATGGCGCCTAAATAGAGTTTTGCGCCGCGCTTGGGATTCTGTACGCGCTAAGATTGGTGATATAGTGTGCGCTGGGGTAGAAGCGGGATTTTATGTGCTAATACTTAGACGTTTCATGTGCGTCAACGCCTAAGATTATTTGTGCGCTAAGTGATAATGCATTTTCTGTGCTGATGCCTAAAATATTTCTTGTGCCAGCACCTTAATTTCATTTGTACGCCAAAGCTAAACACATTCACGTGCTAGCTCAAACAATTTAGCATGCGCTATCCTATCTTTATTTCTGCGCTGGCACTTAACATTTTACTGTGCGTCAGTGTTTAAAAATTTCACGTCCCAGTAGTTGATAGTGGAGGTTGTGTTGAATATAGATAAATCCCGCAGCCGCAGGCCTCTAACGATCAAGTATCAGGCCTGGTTTCAAGCTTCTAAGTGGGCTTGATGGGTCGATTTAACACATCCCCATGGCAGCTTCAGCCGAGTAATGTGGGTTTTATGGAACTTTGGCATGAATGAACATTGCTTTTGGTTGAGCATGGAAAATCGGTGTAGGGAGGAACTTTAACTGCAAGTAACGAGAAGGATTGGGCTTTATGCAGAGTAGATGCTTGGCATGGATTTTTGCAAACAAGACCTTGGGATTCCGTGGCTTCTACGGGTTTGATTGAAAAAATCTGTGGCCGCCAAGATACTGCTGGGACGATTTGACCTCATGGCCAGAGGAGGGTAAGCACTTCACACTTTTAAAAATAGAGACTCTACTCATGGAAGAAGAGTTTAAATAGAAACAAACTATCACACAACCAAGAAAAACATATAAGAAACTTTCAAATGCGGTCATGGGGAGATGTGGGTTTCGCTTGGCAAACAAAATCTCTATGAGGAAAACCAAGGAATCCAAAAACGTGACAGAGGGGAAAGACTTGTGTGCCTGTGAGATGGGGCCGTCTCTTCCCTGGTCCGAAAGTGGTGGCCTCGTATCCTCATAGGGAAAAGAACAATGACTATCATATGTCCTCTCTAGCTTTCATGTAGAGTAAAATGAAGGCCGTTAGAGCTACTTAATCTATGCATGGGTGATTTTTTAACCTACTAATCCAAGAGCAAGATTGGGAAAGAGCCTACCTGTCAATATGGAAAGCATTCCAAGACCTCAACCGTTTGCAGCGAATGTCAGTCTCGAACTTTGACACGAATGGCGAGCGCTCCGAGTGCAAATGACTAAATAAAAACCCAAAACGCCGTTGCATGCGTTAAATAGGGGAAGAGTTGAATGCTTACGTACGTCTAAAGTTGGCAGGGTTATGAGCGCGGGGCTCGAGAAATATATCATTAAGAGTGGCACATGGCCTCATTAAGGCCCTACCAACTCCGCCGGTGCACAAGGATCGAGGAAATCTTTTCACGCTGAGTACCGATTTAACTTTCGCACCAAGCGGGGAGTGTAATGTTTTGCGCTATGTGGCAAGCACAAGTTCAAAAATAAACTTTGCGCTCAAGCAGGGATCCTGGCATTAGGGTTGCACTCATAAAACCGTGCCAAACATGAGTTATCGTGAAATATGAAACGCGGATTTGCAAGCGGGAAGGATAAGCGCGTCTCCTGTGCTTGTGGCATTGACTCTATCATCACGGTCTGTGCTGGGGAGAAACACACCAAATTTTAATTCTTCCAAGAAGGTGAAGCGAAGCTCCAAGGTGGGGAAGATAATGATAATTCTTGCGCCTTCGGCAACCGAGAAATATTATCTCTTGCGCTAACGGTGGCCAGCTTAATGTTAAACATGCACGCTAGACAACAGACTTGGGACTTGTCAAAAAGGGTAGCTGAGTTAGAGCCAAGGTACACGCTAGACGAAGGATTTGTGATTAGAGTTTGCGCCGAGCGAGGAACTTATGGTTAAAGGCACGTCAAAGATGTGACAGACTTAAGTCTAAAATTAGCGCTATAGTGGGGAAGTTGAGACCAAAATCTGCGCTAAAGGAAAAGGATGACTTTGCCTTAGATAAAATGAGAAAACTCTTTCGGAAGCAGGCGATGAAATTCTACCTAGTTAAAGAAAAAACGGAAGGGTGAAGTAAAAAGCTTGCTACAAAAGAGTTAAAAGGAGGGGCCCCAAATAACTTCAAAATTTTGGGGAAGGATGTTGCAACAACAACAGATCCTTACATCGTGAGGCCTGTCTTGGGAAAAGGATCCTATGAACTAGAAGACTATGATGGGACTGTCTTGAGGGAGCCTAGAAATGGGCTCTATCTCAAGCAGTATTATGCTTGAACCTCTGGTTCAGGCTGATACTTTTGTATACTATTGTATAGTTGTTTCTGTACATAGTTTATCTTGCTTTTTAGTTTTTGGGTCTGCTGATTAGCTTCCGTTTGATTGACAGATGTCAGCGGGATCTCCTACGTTCTTAGGTTTCACGGATGGCGCTATTCGGCATATGCAACAGCTTGCTTCTGTTGCCTGGGTTATTTTCTCACCTGACCACCTAGTTGTGTCCTCAGGAGGTGCTTGTCTTCGTTCTACATCTAACAATGTGGCTGAGTATAGTGTCGTCTTTGAGCTACTTCGGGATGCTATTTCACATGGCGTTCAGTATTTAAGGGTACTCTTGGATTCACAACTAGTTGTGTCTCAGTTGAATGGGCAGTACCGTGTGCAAGACCCTACACTACTACGGAAATTCCTAAGGGTAAGACTCTTGGAGAGACATTTTGTTTCAATTACATACATTCATGTTCCAAGAAGTCTTAATCATATATCTGATGCATACGCTAACTATGTATTAGATTGGCATTTATCACATTCATAATGAAGCATAGAAATGAAAGAAGACATTCATACATTTGTACATACACACATATTGTAGAACTGGAGAACCATAGTTTATATATAAATATGTCCAAAAATGGTAGTGTCATACAAAACTGGAGCCCGTAGCCCTCAAAAATATACATATCGATACAAAAATGAGATCCTAGGATATCTAATCCCTACGAGGAGTCCTAGCTACTGCCCCGACAAGATGTGTCATAGAAATAATGAATTGAATTGGCTACCCGCTGCAGTAACCGCACCCAGTCACCAGGAACCCCCACTACTTGGCGTTGCATGGCCTTAGGTGGTTGCACCACCTCTATCTGTGGAACCCTGGAAACCATCCGTGTTAGGTTGCACCGCAAGGTCTATAGAGTGCATCCTACTATAGCATCACCTACCTCATCACCCCTGCCCGACCATGTCTCGGGAAGCCATCGGGTCTCACTGGTCTCTTGTTTGCAAGCAAACAGTCAACCATTAGCACTTGATACTACCACCAAAAATATTTTTGCATTCACATCCATAATAAAAAATCCATAAAAATTTAATAACAAAAACCTAAAAAGAGTACTCACCAATGTCTCCGAACGCTGCGTCTGGTGGGAGTGGCATGTCCCGATCCTAGCAGAAGTCTATCCCTACATAGGGATAGTCCTCTATGGAAATGACCTGTCGGTCCCACCAGTGTAAGAAATCCTCAGCATATGGTGATGCCAAATGGCCACCACCCTGTCGTGTCAAGATCTCATCCCATCGGGTCAGGGCTGGATCACGGAGACTATGAGGAGGGACATCCACCCTCGGACTAAGCCCCGAAACTCTCTCAAAGGGGAAGCTACATAAGATACTTCCATACCCGAATTTTTTGGCCTTCCCTTCTTTGCATTATGTTAGTTGGGTATTCATAAACCCCAGTAGTGTGGTACACCAATCGAATACTATAGGTTGCATGCATTGTGATGCATAGAACATCACTGGCCTGGATGCCTGGTGCAAAGCTTTTGAACCTGATATTCGCACTAAGGTAGCCGCAATGATCTTCATGCTCAGATCTACTATGGCATTGATGGGAACCTGAATTCCCACCGCTCGTGTGTTTGCGGGACAATACCGTGCTATGTAATCAAGGATGGTGATCCCACCACCCACAGTACGAGAACGAAGATTGGCCACCTCACCTCGACGGGACAAACCGGTAATGAAGTAGATGTCGTCCACTTCCAGTGTGAGGATTTTCCCATTGAGATTGAAGTTCTGTGCATCAACATCCCAATAATCTATCAAGCGACGGAGTAGTAGGTTTTGGGCCCTCAAACCCTCTATACTCCAGAATTTGTACAACCCACATGCTTTCAATGCTTGCTGTGCTTGCACATCGTTGCGCACGGCCTCATCTACTTGGTCATGCTCCCTCTCCCTCCACTCTAGAACCATCCTAGAGTGAGAAAAAACAAAGATTTTAATCAATTGTATTTGCAAAATCAACTTCACGGCTGTACCCGCGGGTTAATTTGTATATAGCGGTGGGTACCCACGGTCAACCTGTGTGTTGACTGCGAGTATCATGCCCTACCCGTAACCCGCATAGTGATAGCCTGCAAGTAGCACTGAAGCCATTTAGGGCTTGGCCAAACTAAAAATCCCACCGATAAAAACTAAAATGAATGCAATGAAATTAAAGGTATGGATGAGACTACCAAGCTGCTCTGGACGGTTCGATGAACGGACGCTTGTAGCTCCCAGAATCGACAGTTGAACTTCAAGGTGAAAACTAACCACACAGCTCCAAATGGGTGAATAGTAAAAATGAATTGTAAATTGTAAATTTTTATTATTATTTATAATTTTCAGGACACACTTGTCTATAGTTTTTACTGTTTGATGCCGTTATGGACTAATATAATGTCATGGAGTAGAATTTTTAATCAGATTTCTTTGGCGAACATTGTTTTGGACCATTTCAAACCTACGACAGGTACGTTTCACACCTGGCATATAGGTTAGATGCCATTTCCACATGCAGTATGCATTTGATCTTTTGACCATTTTCATAAACCCTAGGTGTGACCCCGCTTCGTAACTGACACAAAACCTTCACACTGCTATAGAAGTGTCGTTATGTGGTGGTAGGGATTTTCCGAACATGGGTACCCTAGTTAGAACCCCTTTGTGCATTCTGGTGCCCATGCCATCATTTGTCCTTAGGATTGGGAGTCCTTTGTAGTTACACCATGATGTTGTGATAAAGACTCATACTCTACTTTGTCTTATGCTGGCCATGTCCCTTAAGGACTATCCTTAGTTATATCATATTGTGATTGCATTGCATCGTCTTGCTTGCTACTTGAGCCTTGTGCTGGCTCCCACTTACTCAGTTGTTAGCCTGTTGCCTAATCACTTTTCATTGTCAAGCCTTGTAGAGCTTCCACTTGTCCTTCACAATTTGATGACCTTTTGACCCTGAGGGAACACATCCCCAAGTGTCCACATCCTACATGCAGTTCCTCGCATTGATCATAGGTATGTTCCATTGCTTGGGACTAGTCTGCTCGCTATTTGACACTCGTTCCCTCACTTGTTGTACTATAAGCAATTTTATTCTTTTTCAAGGTTTCCCCAAATATGAAAAAGACTAAAAAAATCAAATATTCCAAAAAGCTAGACGGGATTATGGTCACTACTTCTAGTTGGTAGCTATTCTGTGTCGCCTTTGAACAGAGCATTCATTCCACTCCATACACTATGAGTTGGGACTATAGCTGGACCTTAGGAGTTGTACTTGTATCTCAGTTTCTCCACCGATTGGTTAAGCTTCCAGTCATTATGGAGCCCTTTGTGATGCTTCCTGCATCGCACAGTCTATATCGAGTCTATGCTTCCTACATCCATCCATCTGCTCATGCTCTTGTTCAAAGGAAGTCGTGAAACCAAAGTCGGCCACTCCTCAGATCTCTTGACTATTGCATGTCGGCCATCCTTATTGTGTCATTCCGTTTCACCTGAGATATTCCAAATCTTTCAGCATAGCTGGTACCTCGTGCTGGTTGATGGGGGATGCATTAATGCCCTCCTTCCAACGAGTCTCATTCCATCGACTTCAACCCATTTATTCCGGGACTTGAGGCTTAGAGTTCGGTTGAGTACCTCGAGGCTTGTAGTCATTAGTGGCAGGTTCTCTTGCCATCGACAGTTTTGGGAATACATCAATGTCCCCTAATCGATGGATTCATCCTAGTGTTCGACTTCAACTCATTTATTCACACTCTGATGATTGTGCTCTATGCCTTGATGCCCATTTTCATTATTGGTGGGTCATCTCGCATCTGTTAACAGTATACATCATTGACCGGTAATCAGACGATGTCACATCAGTTTCGAACCCAACTCCTTTATTCACTTGATGGGACTTGCACTGTCGAAGACTTGTGTAGAAGCCCCAAGGAAATAGTGGCATTCAGTATGCTACTCATGACTTTGACTTTACATCTGAGATATCACCTCTAAGATATCAACAGTTTGTACCTCCAGTTTGCACCCGTTGTCTCCTTTTTAGCAGGAAACCATATCTTACTGTAGAGGGATTGTAACATCCCAAATTTTCATAAAAATTTAAAAATTTTGAAAATAGCATTGCATAGAATAAATATATTTGTGGAAAATAATAATTGTTTGATTAAAACAACAATGATTAAAAATTTGTTAGTACTAAACATAATTTAATTTCTGTATTAGCGGCATTGTGATAACGATGACTCATCATACTTTTGACAATTATGATTATTGTAATAAATGTATTGATAGGTCAGAAATATGATGCGATACTTTATTTTGACAAAACACTGATAGTTTTCCTTTTGATGTCCAAGGGTGTCCTACGAGGGAACCCAGAGTTTACTTAGCTGCAACACTAAAGCATTTGAACATGTTTCTATGTGCAGATGACAGGTAAGAAGTTTCATCACTGCATAAAACCCAAGTACGTGTGTAGTTCAATTCAACGTCGTAAATAAATAGAATGTATGAAATCTGTTGCGAAACGAAATGTTGCAATTATGAAATACATGAATATGTTTATTAGTTTCAAAAACCGTCTTATAATTCAGCAATTTTAAAAACAATATCATTTAGGAAAATCGTCATGTTGGTAAGTTTATTGTTGTGACTGTCATCGTTGTGATAGCTGGTTTTTATCGTCATCTTAAGGTAATTAATGTTTTCATAGCATCAAAGTAGTAACTTGTATCGCAAAACCAGTAAATGTTTGCAATAAGGAATCATGGTAAGACATACATAGTATCCATATAGTTTTCATGCTAAATATTTATCATTGGATTCATTAATTTCTAAATGCGAAGCCTATAATTCTTGATATTGCAATAGTAAGTATTATGAAAAATTATTAAGATATAATAAATAAAATTTATAAAGTTAACATTATCATTCCTAAGCATTGGCTAACCTATGCTATAATATGACAATATCTATCTATATAAAAATTAAACATAAGCCTTGTGGCTTGACAAAACATTAACGATCATAATGTAAAACATATATTTAAATATAACCTAATGTAATTGTTCTAATTGTAAAACATAAGTTTGGATACAATATAAACTTTATATATTAACCAAAATATAACATAAATGTTTTAAATCATAAATCAAAATCTTGGAACTATGTTGATTGATAACATACACAATGTGATACTAACTGGTATTAAATGTTGATACGACAGGTTGCTAACTCTTTAAGCTCATCATGTGCCTTGAGTTGGCGTGGAGATAGTGTATCGATCTACAATTAATGGCCGCTCTACTCCAAAGTGACAAGGGTAAACAAAACTTCCACATAATACAACACCATGCCTACTATAACTGAGATACTCGTTGTGTAATGTTTTTACGTTCACAATCATCCGAGCTGGCTATTGGATGATTCAACGTGAACCGGGTTGGCATTATAGTGCATGCGTAATGAGTGTAGCAATAAATGCATTCGTTGTTGTTCGAACCAATGATCCTTGTTGGACTTCTGTGATCATCGATTATGTTAATTTTGGAACGTTGGATGTAATCCTAGCAAAATCAACGTTGTGTTGTTTGAAAGTGAGTTAATGTCTTTCTTTGATCTCTATTGTTTCGGGTAGTAGGCCGATAGGCTGCCTAAAGTTAGGGTTTTGCCGAGCTGTGGAGAGGATTCGATCTTGTGATTTGCGGGTGTTTGAAACTATCAGTTTGCAGGTTTTGTTTAAAACCTTCTCGCTATGAGATAATAATACTGTGTCTTTTGAGTTTGGTTGGGAAGCTGTCGAGTTGAAAGCTTTCTAGTTTCGTTTAGGGTTTTGGTGAAGAGAACACTTCTTCAAAAGAAAGAGGATATCCCGGTTGCTATCCATCAAGGAGCTCGTCGTTTGCTGGTAGAGGTGTAGAGCTTGGTCACTGCTACAAGGGTAAGCAGTCGAACCTACAGTTTTTAATTTGTAAATTCAACTTACAGTTTTTAAAAAATATGTTGTTCACGACTAACTCCAGAACGTTTTTGTGGCAGGTGCAAGGTTCGAAGGTCGACTCAGGGAGGGGTTTGGATATGGTTTGCGAGCCTCCAATCTTGGTAAGCTCCGGGTCTCAAAACCTCGTAGGTGACTAATCAGACTTGGTTGAGGTTTTCAACGAAATGAGGAACAAAGTTCCATCATTCCTTTTGGCATTGTCTGTCAGTAAATTATTTGAAGAAATTTCTATGTTGAAGTGAAAAATGGTACAGGAATAAGATCCTCGTTTGTTTAAATGTCACACAGCTTAGTTTGAAGGCTTAGCTCGTTAATGCTGAGGGTTTTTCGAACTCATTTTAAAAGTTTGAGCATCGGAATAAACCCTGTCTGACTTTTGTTTGGATTCGTATTGTAATTTCATTTCTGAGAAACGTTGATTTCTCCCTTTTGAAGTTGGAACTTGTAATGGTTTAAAACTTTGAACAACAACCTGTTGGTCTATGTTCTGTGGAGTAAGAAGTAGAGCCGAGGCTCATCCAACTGTGGATACTCTATTTTGTTTCTCGGCAATGAAAAAAATATACTATTTCTTTTTGTGCTATTCTTCTGTATCCCATGTAAATGATGATGTCTGTCAAGCTTGCTAACTGTATTCGAATTTATGTCGTTGAAAATCTCAAAATATATGGAAAACGGTAGAGTATTTTTTTTTTAATGTAAAAAGAAACAGGTAACGGGGCTATGCCCAAACTATAGTTTTCTTCGTTTGCAAGAAATGTTTTCATATTGTAGTTTTTAAACATGAAATGTAAAGTTGGGTTCTGTCTATCTGCTGAAAACGATGTAAGAGCTTGGAAATGCTACCTAGGGTTTTATAATTGATACAAATCTATACTTTGAAATATATAAATAGTTTGTAATGTAAATGGGAAATGCAAGGATTCTAAGCAAGGTAAGGTTTATATTGCGTTTTTTTATAGTTCTGATAGTATTGAAATAATTTAAAAAGAAATATTCTACCATGAAAAGTGAAGTAAACATAATGTGTGTGTGATAAAGAGGAGACTGTGTAATGGTAAAAATTTGCAGCTTATGGTAGGCGATAGTGATACTGTTTATTTGAAGCTATCACATATGATATTTTAAATTACATTTATTTACTATGCAAAATAATATAGATAAGAAAACACTATGTATTTGTACAGAGAATAAACAATACTTGTTTTTCATGAAACAATGAAATAAATTATAACATTTTATACAGTAATTTCTACTACTGTTATTATAAGACAGAAAATGAAAACACAAATCAATCACTGTACTTATCTATCGAATCAATGGCAATTTGCCTATCCTTTCATCTATACTTAATTTGTTTCTCTACACTAGAGTACGATGCAAATAACAACATGTGGAAAAATGTAGAGATTTGTTTATCAATTCAGATTATCATTAAAACTTTAACATTCAGACTTTGAATAGAATCAGAGATAAATTCTTCTTCAAAACAGAGGTTACTAATTTTCTTACTAAACATAACTATTAATTGAAATAAAGTAGAAAACAGTAAAACTTGGATTAATTCTGTAGGGAAACAAACATCCCAAGAAGACTGTTCTACCCAACCAATTCCTAAAGACAGCCAAGTACTTTCCTTAGGACCCCCGAGCCTGTTCACTGAACCACCAGGAGGAAGAAAATTAGGAATTTAGGATCTCCACCTCTAGTAGAAATGACTGTCAAATCTTCAAGAACTAGCAGTCCAAAGGACCTGCACCAACACCTCTAGTTCTTCTTAGCAAAATAGTATGCAGACTTATTATTGCAATCACAACTAGCCTCCCTATTCGAATCTCTCAGTGATCACCTGATGCACATGAGGAATATTTCTGCAGAAAATATTATGTAAGAGCTGCCTGCTCAATTCGAATTTTCCTTATGTAGGATGCCTAGGCCTTTTTAGTTGTTACTTGGTCATTAAATGAGCTGCCTTCCCACTCCCACCACCTAGGGGATAATGCCACATTATTACGGGTAGTTGTCCCATAACCAACAACTAGTGGTGTAGTGCAATTGCTGCCATCTGTCACATACCTTCCAACAACTTCCATTCCTCCTAGTGGGTCAGTGAACACTCATTTAACAGTTCCCTTGGGTGTTTGTCTCCTACTTAATTTATTTAAATAATATTAATCAGTAATACATTCATCCTTGACCAAACTTGGTCATAATTTCAAAACTTTGAAATTAAAATTTAACATAAAGTATTTTGCAAATAAAATAATATGTTCAGAATTTGGGTAGGTGACATACACCCCCCCTTAAGTCTCAACATTGTCCTCGATGTTGGTTAATCACTCCTTGAGTGTTCCTGAAACAGAGTTGGGTATGCTACTTGCATAATAATCTCCAACTCTCAGGTTGCCTCCTCTGGACTAAGGTGCTTCCATTGCACCTTCACTTGCCCAATGGTGCGATTTCGGAGCATAGTTTCCCTCCGTCCGAGGATACAGTCTGGTTCCACCTAAAAATCGCCATCTTGACCCACCTGTACATCATTCCAATTTACAACATGTGTAGCATCGTGTACATATTTCTTTAAAAATGATATATGAAAAACATTATGTATTTTTAAGTTTGGTGGCAAAGCCAGTTGGTATGCCACTAGTCCAACCCTAGACAGTATTTCAAAAGGACCACAATACCTGGGTGCCAACTTGGCACAACTTCACAATTTTAACGAATTCTTTTTCGGTCTTACCTTGAGAAACATATGTTCACCAACCTGGAACTCTTTATGAGTCCTTTTTAGATCAGCTTGATATATGAAAAACATTATGTATTTTTAAGTTTGGTGGCAAAGCCAGTTGGTATGCCACTAGTCCAACCCTGGACAGTATTTCAAAAGGACCACAATACTTGGGTGCCAACTTGGCACAACTTCACAATTTTAACGAACTCTTTTTCGGTCTTACCTTGAGAAACACATGTTCACCAACCTGGAACTCTTTATGAGTCCTTTTTAGATTAGCTTGACTCTTTTGCCTATCTTGGGAAACTTTTAAATGTCCGTGTACCTGTTTCGCAATTAGTTCTAACTCCTGCAACAATTCAGGTCCTAAAACAACTCTATTTACTGGATCATTCCACGAAATAGGTGTATCACATTTCCTACCATAAATAATTTCAAAAGGACTAAGTCTAGCTGATGCATGATAATGATTATTATAAGCAAATTCTGCTAAGTGCAAGTAGTCTTCCCACTTACCAGGCTGATCCTTAACATACATTCTTAATAAATCTTCTAAAACTTGATTCACCCTTTCTGTCTGTCCATCCATTTGTGGATGAAATGTTGTGCTAAAATTTAAGGTTGTATTTAACCCCTTAAACAATGACCTCCAAAAGTTTCCAGTAAACTTAGAGTCATGATCTGAAATTATCACCTTTGGCATCCCATGTAGTCAAAAAATCTTTTTCATAAAGATTTCAGCAATGTCTGGAGTTTTATGAGTAATCTTCACAGGTATAAAATGTGTTGCTTTGCTGATTTTGTCCACTACCACCATGATAGAGTCATTTTTTTTTCTGGTTTTTAGGTAATCCAGTAATAAAGTCTATGCTTATCATTTCCCATTTCCAACTTAGTATAGGTAATGGTTGCAACAATCGAGCAAGATGTTGGTGTTCAACTTTCACTTTCCAACAATCCAAACATTTGGCTATATACTCTGCTACTTCATCCTTCATTCTGGGCCAATAATACTCCTTCCTTAGCATAGTAATGGTCTTTTGATAACCTGGATGACCAGAATAATGACTTTTATCCATCTCATTTAAAATCAGAATTTTTATTTTTGGTATGTTTGGTACATACAATCTGTTTTTATACAGCAATAACCCATTCTCTTTCATACTGTAATCTGCCATAAAATTTTCAGAATTGTTGTTTGCTGTCCTTTCTTTTATTTTTCTATATTCTTCATCTGTTTCAATCTTTTCAAGAATCTGAATTTCCAAATTTGTGGAGTAAGTACCGATGGCTGAAATAAAATTTAGTTTTGCCTTATGACACAAGGCATCTGTAACCTTGTTCTCCTTCCCTTTAATATGTTGAATTTCGAAATCATACTCACATAAGAAGGTCAACCATCTAGCTTGTTTAGCGTTTAGATTTGTCTGATCTAATAAATATTTCAAACCCGTATTATCTGTCAACAATGTGAATTTTCTGCCAATAAGGTGATGACGCCACATTTTTAAGGCGTGAATTACTACCAATAACTCTAAATCATAAGTAGAGTAGTTCTTCTCATGTATTTTCAGCTTTCTAGATTCATATGCCACCGCATACCCTTCCTGTGTTAGGACTCCACCGAGTCCGTCATTGCATGCGTCTGTACAAACTATAAAATCCTTGTTAGGATCTACTATCCTCAAGATGGGTGCTATAGTCAATAATTCCTTTAGCTTCTTAAAACTGTCAGAACATTTTTGATCCCACACAAATTTCTTCCCTTTCTTCTGCAAGGAGGTTATGGGGTTTGCAATTTTTGAAAAAGATTCTATAAATTTTTTGTAATATCCAGTAATACCCATAAACGACCTTACATCTGACATATCCTTAGGAAGCGGCCAATCATTAATGGTTTTTATTTTGTCAGGTTCAATCGAGATTCCTTCTTTAGAAATTATGTGTCCTAAATACTGAATTCTGTCCTTATGGAAATCACACTTACTAAACTTATTGTAAAGTTGATGAGCTCTCAAGGATTGTAAGATAATCCACAGATGTTCATCATGCTCTTCTTTTCTCTTAGAATACACTAAAATGTCATCTATGAACACAATGACAAACTTATCTAAGTACTTGTGTAGAATATTGTTCATCAAACACATAAATACAACTGATGCATTAGTCAAGCCGAATGGCATGACTACGAACTCATAATGTCCGTATCGAGTTATGAAAGCTGTCTTGAAGATGTCTTCATCTTTGGCCCATACTTGATGATATCCTGACCTTAGATCAATCTTAGAAAATATTGTGGTTCCATGCAGTTCATCAAATAGATCGTCTATGCGGGGCAATGGATATCGATTCTTAATCGTCATCTTATTAAGCTGGCAATAATCTATGCATATTCTTAGGGTTTCATCTTTCTTCTTAACAAATATGACAGGTGCTCCCCAAGAAGACACACTGGGTCTTATATAATTTCTATCAATCAGTTCCTTCAACTGTGATTTCAATTCGTTTAATTCCAATATATTCATTATGTAAGGAGCTTTAGAATTCGGCACTGCTCTTGGTATCAACTCGATGGTAAAATCTAAATCTCTTTTAGGAGGTAATCCTGGAATCTCTTCAGGAAAGATATCCTTAAAATCTTTTAGGATAGGTATGCCTTCAAATTTTAGTTTGTCTTCTTTACACATAAACTCATCATTTACTACATTTACTGCAAACATCTGACATCCTTTCCTAACTTCCTTCTTGACTTGTAATGCTGAAATCTGCCTAAGGGTTACTTTTCTTGGAATACCTTTGACTTCTACAGTTTTTCCTTCGTCATTTAAACAGGTAAAACTCTTTTCATAACAGTTCAAAATGATATGATGGGCCTCTAACCATTCCATTCCAAGTATAACATCATATGACCCTAAGGGTAAAACATTTAACTTGACTTGCGTTTTTAACTAATTGAAAAATAAAGTACAATTCTCAATGAAATCTGATACTTTCCTTTTTGTTCATGTTGCTAGTCTAACCAACCAAGATTTACTGAACTTTTTCGTTTTCAATTTAAGACTTTCCACAATATCTAGAGATATATAACTTAAACTAGCACTTGGGTCAATTAAAACAGTAACGGGATGATTTTGTAGCATACCTTCAATCTCTACCATGGATATCTAATGATCTGCTTGCCTGTTGTCAATTGCTGCATTAATTCTAGGCAGCTTTCTTGCCAAGTCCCCAACAGTCGGTTCAGTCTGAATAGAATGAATATTGTTAGCTGTCCACTTTCTCTTGGGACACTCTGATGCATAATGAGGACCTTGACATTCAAAACACTTGATAGGTGCCTTTTGTTCACTGGTTCTGTTGTTATTAGGGGCATTTTTGGGTGCTGTGAAATTTTGCTACTGACTGTTTCTGAAGTTATTCCCTTGAAAATTTTGATTTTGAAATTTTGATTTTGGAAACTGGAATTTCCTCTGAATCTGAAATTTCTCTTTTTCAGCTCAAAATTACTGGGCTTATGACTTTTCCAGTTTGTCATTCCTTCTCTTTTTCGATTGGTGTCATAACAGAAAACTGCTTTTCACATAGCCTCTTCTAGGGTCTTTGGACTTTCATATTCGATTCTGTCCTTAATGTTGAAAGGTAAACAAATTAAGTACCTTTGTATCTTCGGTTTCTCTTCTATGAGGTATGGTACATATCTAAGTAAATTCATAAATTTACTATTCATTTCTTTCATATTCATACCTCCTAGCTCCATATCGTAGAACTCTTTGGATTTTTCTTCATAGTATTGTTCAGATAAAAATTTCTTCTTGAAATATATTTTAAAAGTACTCCAGTTTACATCTTTATCCTTAATGTCTCTCACTCTTTTGATGTCTTTCCACCAGATATCTGCTTTTTCGGTCAAGTTATATATAGCCATTTTTGCTTTCAAGGATTCTGAATAGTTATAAATTTGAAAAATATTTCTTCATACCAGACAACCATGCTTCAGCTGTCTCGCCCTTCTCAGTTTCTCCATTAAACGTTGGAGGTTTGATCTTTTTGAACTCCTCAGAAATCTGCTCATACTCCTTATGATTTTTCCTTCTTGGTTTGAAATCTCCTTCGCTTCTATCACTGGTGTAGTTACGTTTCTTTTTACACACTTCAATAACATCTCCTGACGAGGTTGAACTGTTGTTCACCTCACTGGTTTTGATTTTCTTATTTTTATTAGCATGAGGAAGATCCTCAACTTTGGAGATATCTTCATTATCTCTCTCTTGCTCCTCAGTTGGGCATTGTTCAAACAACACTTGGTTTAATTCTTCTTGCGCTTTCAGAATTCTTTCATTGTCTTGTTTCACCGATCTAATTTCTGCTTTTAACTTGTGAAACACACATAACAATTCTGACGAATTTTCATTCAATTCACCGTGGCCTTATTCTACATAGTGTTGTCACGTGCTATGGCTATTTGGTTGAAACCTGTCTTCCAACTGTTTAGCTGAATTCTCCATACGTGTGACTTAAATAATTTCTGTATAACATCATAATTAAAATTTCAAATTAGTAAAATCTTCTGCTATATAAAATTTTCTGCTGCGTGTTCTTGGACCTTTTTTAGGCCTAGAGTTCGAACATGAGCTCTGATACCACATAGAACATCCCAAATTTTCATAAAAATTTAAAAATTTTGAAAATAGCATTACATAGAATAAATATATTTGCGGAAAATAATAATTGTTTGATTACAACAACAATGATTAAAAAGTCGTTAGTACTAAACATAATTTAATTTCTGTATTAGCGGCATTGTCATAACGACAACTCATCATACTTTTGACAAACATGATTATTGTAATAAATGTACTGACAGGTCAGAAATATGATGCGATACTTTATTTTGACAAGACACTGATAGTTTTCGTTTTGATGTCCAAGGGTGTCCTACGAGGGACCCCGAAGTTTACTTAGCTGCAACGCTAAAGCATTTGAACATGTTTCTATGTGCAGACGACAGCTAAGCAGTTTCATGACTGCATAAAAACCAAGTACAAGTGTAGTTCAATTTAGCGTCATAAATAAATAGAATGTATGAAATCTGTTGTGAAACGAAATGTTGCAGGTATGAAATACATGAATATGTTTATTAGTTTCAAAAACTGTCTTATAATTCAGCAATGTTAAAAACAATATCGTCTAGGAAAATTGTCAGGTTGCAAAGTTCATTGTTGTGACCGTCGTCGTTGTGATAGCTGGTTTTTATTATCGTCTTAAGGTAATTAATGTTTTCATAGCATCGAAGTAGTAACTTGTATCGCAAAACCAATAAATGTTTGCAATAAGGAATCATGGTAAGACATACATAGTATCCATATAGTTTTCATGCTAAATATTTATCATTGGATTCATTGATTGCTAAATGCAAAGCCTATAATTCTTGATATTGCAATAGTAAGTATTATGAAAAATTATTGACATATAATAAATAAAATTTATAAAGTTAACATTATCATTCCTAAGCATTGGCTAACCTATGCTACAATATGAAATTATATATCTATATACAAATTAAACATAAGCCTTGTGGCTTAACAAAACATTAACGATCATAATGTAAAACATATATTTAAATATAACCTAACGTAATCGTTCTAATTGTAAAACATAAGTTTGGATACAATATAAACTTTATATATTAACCAAAATATAACATAAATGTTTTAAATCGTGAATCAAAATCTTGGAACTATGTTGATTGATAACATACACAATGTGATACTAACTGGTATTAAATGTTGATACGACAGGTTGCTAACTTTTTAAGCTCGGCATGTGCCTTGAGCTGGCATGGAGATAGTGCATCGATCTGCAATTAATGGCCGCTCTACTCCAAAGTGACAAGGGTTAACAAAACTTCCACATAATACAACACCATGCCTACTGTAACTGAGATACTTGTTGTGTAATGTTTTTACGTTAACAATCATCCGAGCTGGCTGTTGGATGATTCAATGTGAACTAGGTTGGCATTATCGTGCATGTGTAATGAGTGTAGCAATAAATGTAGTCGTTGTTGTTCGACCCAATGATCCTTGTTGGCACTTCTGTGATCGTCGATTATGTTAATTTTGGAATGTTGGATGTAACCCTAGCAAAATCAACGTTGTGTTGTTTGAAAGTGAGTTAATGTCTTTCTTTGATCTCTATTGTTTCGGGTAGCAGGCCGACAGGCTGCCAAAAGTTAGGGTTTCAGCGAGCCGTGGAGAGGATTCGATCTTGTGATCTGTGGGTGTTTGAAACTATCAGTTTGTAGGTTTTGTTTAAAACCTTCTCACTATGAGATAATAATACATTGTCTTCTGAGTTTGGTTGGGAAGTTGTCAAGTTGAAAGCTTTGTAGTTTTGTTTAGGGTTTTGGTGAAGAGAAAACTTCTGGAAAAGAAAGAGGATATCCTGGTTGCTATCCATCATGGAGCTCATCGTTTGTTGGTAGAGGTGTAGAGCTCGGTCACTGCTACAAGAGTAAGCATTCGAAACTACAGTTTAAGAAAAGATGTTGTTCATGACTAACTCCAGAATGTTTGTGTGGCAGGTGTAAGGTTCGAAGGTCGACTTAGGCAGGGGTTTGGATATGGTTTGCGAGCCTCCAATCCTGGTAAGCTCCAGGTCTCAAACAATCGTAGGTGCCTAATCAGACTTGGTTGAGGTTTTCAACAAAATGAGGAACAAAGTTCCATCATTCCTTTCAGCATTGCCTGTCAGTAAATTATTTGAAGAAATTTCTATGTTGAAGTGAAAAATGGTACAGGAATAAGATCCTCGTTTGTTTAAATGTCACATGGCTTAGTTTGAAGGTTTAGCTCGTCAATGTTGAGGGTTTTTAGAACTCATTTTAAAAGTTTGAGCATGGGAATAAACCCTGTGTGACTTTTGTTTGGAAACGTATTGTAATTGCATTTATGAGAAACGTTGATTTCTCCCTTCTGAAGTTGGAACTAATAGTTTAAAACTTTGAACAACAACCTGTTGGTCTATGTTCTGTGGAGTAAGAAGTAGAGTCGAGGCTCGTCTAACTGTGAATACTCTATTTTGTTTCTTCGCAATGAAAAAAATATACTATTTCTTTTTGTGCTATTCATTTGTATCCTGTATAAATGATGATGTATGTCGAGCTTGCTAATTGTATTCGAATTTCTGTAGTTGAAAATCTCAAAATGTATGGAAAACGGTAGAGTATTTTTTTTTAATGTAAAAAGAAACGAGTAATGGGGCTATGCCCAAATTGTAGTTTTCTTCGTTTGCAAGAACTGTTATTATACTGTAGTTTTTAAACATGAAATGTAAAGTCGGGTTCTGTCTATCTGCTGAAAATGATGTAAGAGCTTGGAAATGCTACCTAGGGTTTTATAATTGATACAAATCTATACTTTGAAATATATAAATAGTTTGTAATGTAAATGGGAAATGCAAGGATTCTAAGCAAGGTAGGGTTTATATTGCTTTTGTTTACAGTTCTAATAATATTGAAATAATTTAAAAAGAAATATTCTAACAGGAAAAGTGAAGTAAACATAATGTGTGTGTGATAAAGAGGAGACTGTGTAATGGTAAACATTTGCAACTTATGGTAGGTGATAGTGATACTGTTTATTTGAAGCTATCACATATGATATTTTAAATTACATTTATTTACTATGCAAAATAATAGAGATAAGCAAACACTATGTATTTGTACAGAGAATAAACAATACTTGTTTTTGATGAAACAATGAAATAAATTGTAACATTTTATACAGTAATTTCTACTACTGTTAATTATAGGGCAGAAAATGAAAACACAAATCAATCACTGTACTTATCTATCGAATCAATGGCAATTTGCCTATCCTTTCATCTATACTTAATTTGCTTCTCTACACTAGAGTACGATGCAAATAACAGCATGTGGAAAAATGTAGAGATTGGTTTATCAATTCAGATTATGATTAAAACTTTAGCATTCAGACTTTGAACAGAATCAGAGATCAATTCTTCTTCAAAACAGAGGTTACTAATTTTTTTACTAAACAAAACTATTAACTGAAATAAAGTAGGAAACAGTAAAACCTGGATTAGTTCTGTAAGGAAACAAACAGCCCCAGAAGACTCTTCCACCCAACCAATTCCTGAAGACAGCCAAGTAGTTGCCTTAGGACCCTTGAGCCTATTCACTGAACCACCAGGCGAAAGAAACTTAGGAATTTAGGATCTGCAGCTGTAGTAGCAATGACTGTCAAATCTTCAAGAACTAGCAGTCCAAAGGACCTGCACCAGCACCTCTGGTTCTTCTTAGTAAAATAGTATGCAGACTTATTATTGCACTCACAACTAGCCTCCCTATTTGAATCTCTCAGTGATCACCTGATGCACATGAGGAATATTTCTGCAGAAAATATTACGTAAGAGCTGCCTGCTCAATTCGAATTTGCCTTATGTAGGATTCCTAGGCCTTTTTAGTTGTTACTTGGTCATTAAATAAGCTCCCTTCCCACTCCCACCACCTAGGGGATAATGCCACATTATTAGGGGTATTTGTCCCATAACCAACAAATAGTGGTGTAGTGCAATTGCTTCCATCTGTCTCATACCTTCCAACAGCTTCCCCTAGTGGGTCAGTGAACACTCATTTAAAAGTTCCCTTGGGTGTTTGTCTCCTACCTAATTTATTTAAGTAATATTAATTAGTAATTATGTTCTTCCTTGACCAAACTTGGTCATAATTTCAAAAATTTGAAATTAAAATTTAACATAAAGTATTTTGCAAATAAAATAATATTTTCATAATTCAGGTAGGTGACAAGGATCATGGCTATGATCACTTATGACATATATCCATTATGTACTTCCTATTCATGGCAATTGTATCAGATTGTTGTACTATACCGACATGTTTTCATAGATACTATTGTACTATGACGAGTGAGCTGCTCTTTCCACTTGTGTTTCCATCACTCCACTTCTGAGTTTTATAATGTATTTTGGCCATCGTAGCATCAGTCTCTGACCTCACACATTAGGGGGCATATGTTACAATGTAATTTTCCACCTTGTGAGAATCAGCATTCTTTGGCCTGTAAGATCAATTTCACTGGCTCAGATCCACTTTATATCCTTCAGACACACTATTTCCTCATTTTTTCCCTTGTACGCTTGTTTCATTATTACAGCAGGCATACCCGTGAGTTGCATCATGATAGCCTGTGGGTAGCATGTAAAATGGTAAAAAACACTAGTTAATTACTTTTTGCTCCCAAAAAGTGGTTATTGGGTGACCTTTGACCCTCCATCTGCCCAAGAAATGCCTTGATGTGTCCCTTCACTTACCTTTGGAAGGAAGATATATTGAGCACATATGGCTTATGGACAGGAGGAGAAAGAAGAGCAAGAGAACTCTAGTGTATTTTTTCCCTATCTTGAGTCTACACTCATTGATCCTTGTATTTGTGAACCCCTTATGTTCACCTTCCAAACTCCTACCATAGTTTGAGTTTTCCATTCATGGAGGATTGAAGTGGTGGAGGCACAAGTGGATTGATCTAGTTCTTGGTTCAGATTGGTTGCCGGCAAGAGGTCGTATCACATTGTACTTCTTCTTGTTTATTAATAGAAATACTCATATTCTCGTCCATTAATGTCGTGAATATTGTTTATTCTACATTGGGTTGCATTGACTTATAATATCATGGACCATTTCTATTGATGATGTTAATGTTGTTTATATATTATATGCACTTGTTGTATATTGGCTGTCAAGACTAATTTGCAGATTCAAGTGCACGAATTGAAAGCTCCAACAGGTATCTACATCAAACATTTGGATCGAGGTTGGTTACATTCTCCATTATCTTAGCATTGTCATTTATAATAGTATAGTTCTGAGAATTGAGTTAATTTCTGGTAGTCAGCTGTCTGTAGTGGTCTACCCTAAGCCATAGTGAGTTTTCTCCAATACACAAAGTCCAATCTTTTATTTCCTATCTATCTATGAACTCCATCACTACTTCATCGCTATAACTTTCTTTTAAAGTTCATTTTTTCTGAATAAATTTTCTATCTAAGTGAAACTAGATCAGTGGAAAAAGCTCAAAATATTTTTGATTTCCTATAAGATATGATTAAAATTTATATATATTAATTATGTTTTAGATTTTTCAATGGCTTAAACTAATTCAACTTTATTCACAATCATTTTAATCAACCTCACATCATATTCATCAACTTCACATCACATTCAATCACAAATTATATATAATCAAACATCACTCTAACTCCAAACACAATTGGATTCACATCACTTTCACGTAGATCATACTTATTCAAACATTAATATGACTTCACATAATCAAACATACACAAACTTAGACACAGTACCTATTCAAACCCCCAATACCCTATTCAACCTTCTTGAAATCTACATGTTTTTAATATATTAAAAATACCTCTTTACTCTTTATACTATGCAATATATTTCTTCTACCTGCAATCTGAATTCACATACTATAATATTGCCACCGTAGTGATCCTATGCTTATTTATTGAATTAAAAATATAATACTTATAACAAATAATATCATTAATATATAATTCAAAGGTATTATATTCAAATAATTTTTTGTAATTTTATAATTAAAAAATATTATAAGTACAATAAATTTATTTTATCCTTTATATATATATATTAATTATTTAATCAAGAAACTCAAAGGGGTTGGATCTATTGTTGAAGAGCAAGGAGTTTTTCACCAGTGGGAAAGGTTCAATTCCACTGAGCATCGAGCCTAAATCCATGGGGTCACCTTCAAGTAGTGGTCGAACATGTTGTATTAAATGATCTTGTGACCCGTGGACACATAAGTGGATCAAATCCACCCCCATTTCCTTCAATTTTAAAATGTCAAGTCCCACTAGTGTGGTTGGTATTCGAGGGGTTCCGTTCGTTAAGTAGCCTAGGGGCCTAGGGTTCAAAACTTGATAGTGGTGGGGGACGAGTGTGATCAAGTGATTTTGATGGATAATATTCCCTTGGGTCGCGGTTTCTTAGACCAAAGGCCACTCTCATAGGTTAGGGAGATTCGATTTATTAAACCAAAGGCCACTCCCGTAACTTATAGATATTTGTGCAAAAAAATAATGAAAATATATACATTATTTTCATATCTAAATAAAAAATTTTAAATATTTTTATTTTATTTAGATTAAAAAAATGTTATCACATTTTAGGTAGCTTACTTTAGAATTAAAAAAAATAAAATTATATTATGTTGTGAGTAAGTGAAATATAAATGCCAATGGTTGTAGATTGGGTGGTTGGGGGAAATGATTGTTTCCCTCCCCACCTAGGTTCAATTCCTGTAAGTGTCATGATGTTCTTTTTTAGCCCTTATTGTAATGATTGTATTGTTAGATTTTAAGCATCAATTCAATATGATCTAGGATCTTATCTGAGAGAATAACATGTACAACATATCAATCACAAGAAGCAATCACAAGAGACAATAGACACAAAGTTTCCTTGGGGAAAACCAAGAAGGTGAAAAAACCCAATAACTTCCTCAGAGATAGATAGAGCAATGATACAATAACCCAAGCATAAGAGATAGAATCCTAGCAGCTTCTCCTCCTCCACTAGTGCGCATCACTCAATGAGAGAGATAGATGAATAAGTGAATGAATCAAATAGAGTGCCTCCCACACTCTATTTATACTCTAACTTGACTTGCCTAATAACCTTACTAGGTCGGCCTCAACATAACCACTTAACATAAAACTGATAGGGCCGACCCCACTAGGGTGGTTTAATAACCCTTTAACCCACATGACTCATATAGGGCTGACCCCATCAAGGTGGTTTAATAACCCATAAAGTATCATTTGCGACACTTACAATATAAATGACGACACTTCTATATAGAGGAATAATAACATCTCTATAGGAATACAATATACATATATGAAATACATTCCAAAGTTACAAATACATCAACACTCCCTCTTAACTAGGAAGGTATTTCTTGACACAGATCTGCTAGCACAATTCTTCTTCTCTGGATCATCGTCATCGTCTCTGTTGTTGCTATCTCAATCAATCTCTCATCTAATCGTCATAGGAAGTTATACAGAGCCAACCCTTTTTTCATGTTGGTTGTAGGCCTAGCTTCCATGTAGGTCTTCATCATCTTTGTGAGCAAGCCATCAATTAGGTACACCTTAGGACTGATTACATTGCCTCTGCAAAACCTGCAAGATCTCCCAGGACTGATTACACTGCCTCTGCAAAACCTGCAAGAGAATCTTAGGACCAATTATATGCCTCTGCAAAAACTATGTACCATACTGTCACATCATCGTCATCGTCCACGTCCACGGAGCACAACCTAGATGCACATCACACAACACTTACATTCACTGGCATGGGAAGACACACTTCAACCATCCGTTAAAGGCTCAACACTTATATATATGCCATGGGAAGACACACTTCAACCATGCGAGAATGGCATCGCACTTATATCCATAGTCATGGGAAGACACACTTCCACCATGCTAGGAATGGCACAGCACTTATATTGCATCCATGGGAAGACACACTTCAACCGTGCTTGAATGGCACAACACTTATATCTCAGCCATGGGAAGACACACTTCAACCATGCTTGAATGGAACAAATCTTACATCAACGAGCATGGGAAGACACACTTCAACCATGTCGAAATGGCCCCAGCCTTATATTTTCACCATGGGAGGACACACCTACCACCATGTGAGAATGGCTCATGTGCATCTGTGTCTCCGGACTCATCACTTCCCCTTGGAAGAAATATCGATGTGAAGTACACCAAGTCTCTCTATGAAGTACTCAAACTTCAATCTGGAAAGCGGCATGGTCAACACATCGTCTATCTACTCGTCCGTTGCAACATATAGGAGCTTCACTGCTCCTCTCTGTACCATATCCCTGATATAGTGATATTTGATCTCAATGTGCTTCGACCTGTCATGGAACATCGGGTTCTTTGATAGCTTCACACAACTCTGGTTGTCACCAAAGATACCAATAGCACCCAACGAGAGATAAAATAACTCAGATAATAGCTTCCTAAGCCATACTGCCTCACAATTATCCAAACAAGATGCAACATACTCTGCTTTGATTGTACTCAGTGCCACACAGGACTGCTTCCTGCTAAACCAAGAGATCATACCGGATCCCATACTGAAGCAGCACCTCGAAGTGCTCTTCCGATCAATGGCATTGCCTACCCAATCTGAATCAACATAACCCTCTATGTTAAACTTTTGATTCACATCATACTTGAACCCATAATCAACCATGCCCTTCAGGTACCTTAGAATATGCTTTACAGCAACCATGTGAACACCTCTCAGATCCATCAGGAACTGGCTCAATATGTTCACAGCAAAGCAAAAATCTGGTCTCGTGTTCGTCAGGTACATCAAGGACCCAATCATCTGATGATACAATGTGACATCAATCGGCTCAGATGAAGCATCACACAGAAGCTTCAGGTTCGATGCCATAGGTGTGGCCATGGCCTTGTAGTCCATCATCCCAAACCTCTTCAAGATCTCTACTGTATACTTACCTTGTCCAAGGAAGATTCCATCTGTGCTCTGCCACACCTCTATACCTAGAAAGTAATGCATCATACCCAAGTCCTTCATCTCGAACTCGGCAGCAAGATTCCTCTTCATATCGACAATCAATCTATCCTCACCTCTAACAAATAGGTCATCCACATATAGAAGTAGTATCAATGGATTTCCTTCCTCAACCTTGTAGTAAAGGTTGGAGTCCACTTTACTTTTAGTAAAGCCCAAACTGAATAAGAATCCATCTATCCTGCCGTACTAGGTCCTGGTTGCTTGTTTCAAACCATATAGGGCTTTCTTCAGTTTGCACACATGAGTCCCTCTGTCATGTGTCTCAAACCCGAGTGGCTTCTCCACATACACTTTCCTCTTCGACTACACCATTCAAGAAAGTTGTCTTGACATCCATCTAGTGTATCTTCCACTTCATCACTGTAGCCATAGAAAGTACTATTCTGACAGAAGTGTACCTAGCTACAGGAGAAAAAATCATGAGCCACAACTTGGCCTTGTATTTCTCTATGCTGCCATCTGCAACATGCTTGATCTTATAGATCCACTTGCCAGTTACAACAGACTTCCCTTCAGGTCTTGGGACCACATCCCAAACATCATTATTCATGATCGAATGGTATTCCTCGACCATGGCATCCTTCCATTATTGCATCCTGAATCCTGGGAACTTTAGATTCTTTAATATCTTCAATAGATAGTTTTCTTGAAATTCGTTGCTGGAACAAATGTTGTAGTCCTTCTTTTGTAGGTGATTGTACACGATCTTTCCTACAATTCAAATTCAATTGCATGATTAGAAACTTCTCATTGTTTTCAAAAACAAATTCTCATGCATAAAGACATAGGTCATACAGTCATGCAATTATCTAACCAACGCTTCAATACAACATTTATCCATATCCCGTAAATTTCTAGATGCCTTCCATCTCTACCAGAACATTGTTAAGTGTGTGCACAACTCCCAACATGTTAGGAAAGAGGTTTCATTCTAGATAAGTAGCAATGGAATGTTGTACAGTTCCATAGGCCACTTACCCATTACTTGCATATTAGTAGTATCTTGTTCATTAATGAAATTATTCTAATGTGCATAATACACAACCTAATTCTAGGAACATACGCATATACATCATTGAATAACATTATTTAAACAAACAAAATATACAAGAAATGGCAATTCAAATACTTATCTTTGTTTGTTTGTTGGGTGGACTCCATTTGAAACTTTGCTTCCTTGCAGGAGCTGCTGGAGTCCGACTTTGAAGTAGCTTCTTCTACTCCTTTCTATTGTGGATTGTAAGGAGTGGTCAAATCCCCCTTAATCCCTGAATTACTGCGTAACTTCTTGAAGTCTTTTGGAGTGAATTCTCCACCATTGTCGGATCTAAGGATCTTGATATTCTTATTAGTTTGATTTTCTATCAAGGCTTTGAATTCCTTGAACTTATCAAAACACTTCATCTTTGACTGGATTTCAGGAAGACCTTCTACTGTTTTGCTTGCAATTGGTAGTGCATATGTGTAAGCTTTTTGTGCCAAAGTTCATTTGGCTCCATGGATATTTGTACCATGGATCATTCAATTTATCCCTTCAGCTTGTATCATCCTCCCTCTTGTTCTCCAATCACCACTGCATCATCTATAGTTTTACCCTTTGGCCACATAAGGACTTGGCCATCTATAAATGCAACCCTCATGCCTTTTGCATCCAATGTAGATATGGAGAGTAGGTTCTTCTTGATATCTATAACATATAGTACATGTTTCATTTTCATAGACTTTCTAGAGTCTAGCTTATAGGAGGCTTCACCACTTCCTTTTATGGGATACTAGTAGTCATCCCCAAGTTGCAGCTTGTGGGGTGATTCATGTTTAGATAGATTCATAAAGGATTCCTTGAATCCTGTCATATGTTTGGAAGTTCCACTGTCTATAATCCAATCATTGCTCTCATGAGTAATGGTACCAGTGAGAGCATAAATTAAAACATACTCTTCATCACTTGAAGAGTCTTCACTTTCTTCTCTAATCTTCTTCTTGGGAGGTTCATCATCCTCTGTAGTATGAGCATGATGTCTTTTCTTGTTTTTCTTCTTTTTGTTCCTAGGACAATTTCTGGAAATGTATCCCCTTTCATCACAAGTATAGCAACGGACAGAGGACATGTTCCTTCGAGGTTTGAAATCACCCTTCTAAGGGTGATGCCTTTCTTTCCTATCATGGTGGTGAGTCTTCTTGTCACCATGCCTCTTGGAGTGTGTTGTGAGATCTTGGTATTCATTCCCCATCTTCTCTTCTGGAGCTACAATTCGAGCTTCTTCTTGTGATCATTTTTCCCACAACCTACTGAATGTGATAAGTTTCCTCCTATCACAAATTCCTTGGATGAAGGAATCCCATGACCTAGGAATTCCATTAAGAGTGGTCATTACCACTTCTCCATTCTCTATATCTTCTCCCACAACTTCAAGTTGTTCTTTTATCTGGGATACCCTTGAGAAAAAGAACTGCATGGTCTCCGCATTCAGGATCTTGATATTCTTCAATTGATTTCTCAAGGTCATCTTCTGATTTATGTTCTTCCCTTCAAATAGCTTGGTCAAGGAATCAAACATCTCCTTGTGTGTCTTGAGAGATGAAACATGTGGTCAGGGTATTTTTTAAGGATTCTAATATTATACTTAAGTATAGTATCGTAGGCGATTATTTTGGATTGAAAAAAAATATGTATATAGATAGGTAGGCGAATATTAAAAATGAAAAATACAATTTACCACTGAAATGTGTAAATTTTGGCGAATATTATGATAAAAAAACTTAGTTTATGTAAATATAGGCGATATTAGAGACTAAAAATGACCAAATAGCGAATTTATTTTTTGAAAAAAGCCCAAAAAATAGCCAATTGGCTAAATTTCGCCCCTAAAAATTACCCTGCATGTGGTATGAGATGGTCTTTGATAGAATTAGCAATGATCCTCTTAGCCTTGACGAAGTTCCTCTTGTGTAAGGCCTTAGCCTCTTCTCCCTCTGGGACAGGGATCTCTTCACTTATGTAAGTGTCCAACTCATTCTCTTCCAGGATTAACCCAATCCTATACTTCCATGCTTGGAAGCTATCAGCCCCTTCAAGCTTATCCTCAAGCTTAGTGTGGTGAGACATCTTTAAAGAGTACTTCAAATGGAAATAGAAAAGATTTAGGTCTTACCACTTGATTTGCTGAAAACTGGATTTGGTGCTGGATTAGGATTTGTTAGAGAAACCCTAAAAATTCAAACTTTGAATTTCAAACTTCTGAAAGGATAGGAAGATGTGCCTTGAAGAGCTGATCAAGCTGGTATACTCAGAATTTGAAGTTTCACCCCTCAGAATTGCTTTCGAAACATCCAGATTCACTAGGGAGGGCCCTGAATTAGGGTTTGAGTTTCCCGAAGCTTCACCCAACCAAAAAGTTTGATCTAAAGCTATAAACTTCGATTTTTCCAAGGAGCTTCTAGCTATGGTCTCAGATTTCAAAAATTCCAACTTTTGTAGAAACCCTAATTTCTGGATTCACTCGACAAGACCCCAAACTAGGGTTTGATTTTCCCAGAGTTTTACACAACCAAAAATTTCGATCCAAAGCTCTAAACTTTGATTTTTCTGAGGAACTTCCAGCCGTGGTCTCGAAATACGAAAATTCCAATTTTTGCAGAAACCCTAATTTTTAGGTCAAAAACTGAAAGTGCTCAGAATTGAATTATGTTTTGACGGAAAGATGCACCTTGCTGAGGAGAGTCAATCTAGCCTCTTGCCTTTCAAGATCTGTGGAGAGAAACCCCAAAAACAAGAATCCCTAGCTTCCGCAACTGCATAGTGCCTTCTTCTCAAGTTAGCTTTGATACCATGTTAGATTTTAAGGATCAATTCAATATGATCTAGGATCTTATCTAAGAGAATAACATGTACCGCATATCAGTCACAAGAAGCAATCACAAGAGACAACAGACACAAAGTTTCCTTGGGGAAAACCAAGAAGGTGAAAAACCCCAATAACTTCCTAAGAGATAGATATAGCAATGATACAATAACTCAAGCATAAGAGAAAGAATCCTAGTGGCTTCTCCTCCTCCACTAGTGTGCATCACTCAATGAGAGAGAGAGATGAATAAGTGAATGAATCAAATAGAGTGCCTCCCACATTCTATTTATACTCTAACTTGACTTGCCTAATAACCTTTTTAGGTCGGCCTCAACATAACCACTTAACATAAAGCTGACAGGGCCGACCCCACTGGGGTGGTCTAATAACCCTTTAATCCACATGACTCATACAGGGCCAACCCCATCAAGGTGGTGTAATAACCCATCAAGTATAAGTTGCGACACTTACAATATAAATGACGACACTTCCGTATAGAGGAATAATAACATCTCTATAGGAATACAATATACATATATGAAATACATTCCGAAGTTACAAATACATCAACATGTATTTTTTCCCATATCTTGATTCTCTACCTAGAGTAGCAAGTGTTGGCATTTCTCTGAGACTAGCCCTTTAACAAATAGTGAACCATGATTTTAAAAAAGTAAAATATAGATACAAAATAATTTTTTATATGTATATATATAATTTTTAAATGTATCTTGTGGATCCCTTTATTAGTCTCTTCTTTTGTATTTATGACTTATTAGGAAGATCTAAAGTCTTATAGATTCATGAAAAATCTTAATTCCCTATCGCAAATCAAGCTTCTAGCATTCATTATTTTATCATGGTTTTTCCCAGTCATATTGCATTTTGATGGATGCAAAACACATTTCCAAGTTACATTCTTTTTTCCTTCTACTTTAGCCTCCCTTTTAGTATCCACATTAGCTTCTTAAACTTTCTTCCAATGAGTTTAGCTTCCTTCATGCATCCACTTTTGTGTTTGAAACTAGATTGAAAGAAGTCTAGCGTCCTATTTTGCATTTGTCATGTCCCTAATTTGATAGCACCAAGGCAGAGCTAAGAATCCACCAAACCCCCATGGATCCTAGTGAAGACCAATGAATTAATTAATAAAAGGGGGGATAACATTATCCTAGGCAATTATTAACTAGGAATAATTTAGACTCTAGTTTTTTTAATTAAATTGAAGGAGATGTAATTATTATTTTTGTATTTAATTATTAATTAAATGTGCTAATGAGTTGGACAAGGGAGCATAAGGAGACAAAGATAACTCAATGAGTTGTCAACCAAAAAGGAAAGTGAAAGAAAAGCAGATCAAAGAAAAAAATAAGGAAACTAGAGGAAAAAAACACAAAGCAAGGTGTTAGGAAAAAAAGAAGGAAACTAGAGGAAAGCAACACAAAGCAAGGTACCAAGAAAAAAATAAGGAAACTGACAAAAGTAGTGCATAAAGCAGGAAAGAAGGAAAAGTAGAAATTTCCAGAAATCTAATGAGGGCACGGTTTCCAAAAGGAACAAAAGCTATCCAAGTTACAAAAGGAAGGAAACATCTAGAAACACTAGAGGGTGTAGTTTCCAAAAGAGAGCAAAACCTAGTCAATGAAAAAGCAGGAAACTGACAACTCAGTGAAGGAAGGCGCATTGTATGAGGATGAGGTGGTTCATTATGAACTTTACTTGCTCAACAAATAATCTCAATTATAAATGGAGGAGGGTGCACCACATTCACATCTTTTGACAATTGATGATTTGTATGTGAGAAAGCTCAAGCTTATCTAGGCTTCGGTGATGCACCCTTATCCACCTATGGGAGATGTGCCCCATAGTTCTTGTTCCAGTATTATGCACATGATCCAATGTATCCATTGATTTCCATTTGTAGATGTGATGTAGCTCTCTGATTACATCCTCTCTTCTTTCTATCTTTTGAACCATTCTTCTGATTCAGTGGAAATAGTGTTGAAGGGCCAAAATGGAGGTACTGGTTTGGAATTTTATGAGAATTTATTGACCTTGAAAACTATTCCATTGTTTCCAAATCATATTTTACATTAGGAAACACTGTTTCATCAAAAAAGGTGTCCGAATGAGCAAGTTATGGCCATTTTACTAGATCCGAGGTTCCAGCTATGAAGAACACACCCTTGCTTTTCTACATGGTTTGGTGAATGCGCCCATGAGAAGATCCTAAGTTTTTATGTGCCTCTAATCAGCATCCGGAAGCCCATGTTCATCCTACATATCAGATCAAGTGGTTATACCTCCCTTTCTTATTCTTCTCTGAAGCGTTCTCCTCCTTTCATTGTAAAAATTCAAGTTTAATAACTCTCTATACAGACTGAGCTCCGAGGCTCTTATTCAATGATTAATGGAATATATTAATACTTGATGCTGTTATTTATTTAATTTCCTAGTCTTTATTATACATCATATAATGAATTTGATATCCTTAGAGGCTGATTGTGCTCACCTTTCTCAAGACTAGCTCACTATACATTTTATTTGACTAGTTTCCAGAAAATTGCTACATACAGAGCTCTATGAATCTATTTTATTTCATTAAACTTGTTTTAGGTTTTAATTCACATGTATAATCCATCCCAACTCAGAAATCATATATTTGTGACCCTTTATGATTTTTTGTATTCATATTTTTGAAGACTAGCTCATTGAGCATTTTTAATTGACTAGTTTTGCAGTAGTTTTAATTAAGAGTTATCTGAATGATTAATTTTGGTTTTATCAGTCATTTGAGATTCTTGAGACCTTTATGAAGAACCTCCAATAATATCTCTGATAATTTGTATCCCTCTCATCCTATTTTGGGGATCTTGGAAACAATCTAGTTGAGTAGTCCACCCTAGCTCTTTTTCTCCCCTTGCCTCCAAACACTGCCATAACCTCCCAAAACCTCTGTAAAACTTGTCCAAAAGTATATTAGGGGGTTATTACTTGTTATCTACCTCTGGTTGATTTCAAGTGTAAGTGAAAAATTTTAGTAGGCATATGCTAGTGTGCCCAAGAAGCCTTGGAGTACACTTCATTTTGGTTGATGTTCGAAACATAAATGGACTCAGTACATTGTGGTTAGAACTCAGAAGTTGGAATTGATTCTGATTTCCTTGGTGCTGCACACTCCAAAGTACATTTTGTAGATCGAAAATTTTTCATGAGTCAATCTTTGGGTGGGTTAATCACCGACCAAGACTAGTTTCATCTTAACTAGTTTTGAAGACTAGTTTTTGTTATGCAATTTTCTGATTATGAAACTTGAATTTGAGTTGATATCCTCTGAGATCAGATCAGGAATATTACAAGATCTACTTTAACATCTCAATCATTTTGGTTGTTCATCATACATAGTCATTGGTTGTTTACTTGGAATGAAACTTGTGTTAAGAAGAAATTTAGTTCAATTAATTTTACAATGCCTTAAGCATCCACTTTCCTATGAAAAAGTGAATTTAGAAAGGGAATAGAATTCAATTTAGAATTCCCTTTTTAGTTGCAACCATTTTAGCATACCTTTTACCATCATTTTTAGTGTCTTTATTTTGCTTTCATTGTATCCTTGTCTTTATCATAATCTCTTGCTTCAACCACTTTTTCCTTCTCTTTAGAGTCATCATTAGCATCTATTTTTTCTTCCACTTTAGTATTTTCTTTAACATCCACTTCTAACATTTGATATTTATACCAATAATATTATGAATTTTATCAAAACTATGAAATTTGAGTTGATTAAATTAAAGTTGTGATTTTTTTAATAAGTAAAATTGAATTTAAGATGGTTTTTAGTTTGACAAGATGTTCTCGTCCTCCAAAACAAGTCGTGAAGCTTAAGTTTGATGGACCCTCACGAGGTAACCCGAACCCTGCTGGATTTAGTGTCATCTTTAGGAACAACACATGCCTTACCATTTGGGTCTATGTGGCCCCCGTTAGGTGAGAAAGAAATAATGTAGCCAAGTTTCATTCTTTGAGTCAAGGACTACAAATTTCCAGTAGACAGGGCCACACTAAACTCACAGTGGAAGGAGATTGTTAGCTCATAATTCATATGCTTAAAAACTTATTGCATGGAATTCCCATCAGTAAAATAATGTTGAAATGAATAATCGCAGTGAAGATTGAAAATTAACATCCATGCTTGATCAATCCTTTGATATTGTTCCATTGCGTTATGTGTGACATATTTCCAACAAAGTGGTAGATGACATAGAAAATGAAGGAGTAGAACATGATCAACATGACCTAGATGCATCATGGCAAGAGATTGTTCCTTGAGCCCTTAGTTGGCACTACATCAAGCTTCTAGAACAAGATCATCATCCTTGGGATTTGGGTTATAAACAAGGCCTAGAGTGGCAGCCAAGATCTCCCTTTTGAGATGACTAATGGCCTAGAAATATGGACACCTAGTATGGGAGCAAGAGGTAGGGTACATGCGGGTACACCTGAAGCATATAATTTAGGTTGGTGATGAATTCTAGTAATGGTGGTCATTGGAACATTAAAGAAGGAATGGGGCACAACATGGAAATGATGGGTCTCCCATTTGAAGTGATGATGATGATTCCATGTAGGATAGTTCCTAGGCGATGGAAAATGGTGGTGGAAAGAAATTCACAATACCTCAATACAACTAAATACGACCCTCTTTTTCATGCTATTTGAGTGTTTATGTACTGCATAACAAGATGAATTGGGACTGAGGGAATCCTCTGGTGAAAAAAATGTGAGAGGGCTCTAGCTAGTGGTGATTGTGGTATGATTTTTGGAGAGCAATTACAATATTCAATTTGGAAAGTAGGGTCCAAGTCACGGGGGGTTCACTAGAGAGGAAATATCATATCACGTCCATTCATATTGGGGGTTTGAATACTCTTAAAAACCCAAAAAATATATTGCCCCATATTAAGGGGTAAAGGGGAGTTTTTAATTTGACATAGTATTAAAAATATTGGGGGTTATTTTATTTGGGTGGGATGAGGAATAACCTCCAAATCATGGGATGGATTCATACCTCCAAATCATGGGCTCAATTCATACCCACTTAAAACTTAAGGACCCTCCATTTTTATTTGATATTGCTTATGATCCTAAGATTTGCATAAATATGATAATAGTGTACCAATGATAATATCGATGGAAGTCTCTTTGGATTATTGTCCTTGAGCCATACTCATTTAATAGCTTATTTAGGTGTGGTTTGAATTGATTTTATATTTTTTTCATCTTTAAGTTAAGATATGTAGCTAATTGAGAGTTCCATAGTTGAACAATTGTATTGTATTTTTTGTAGGCATTCAAGTAAAAGATCTAACTCTTCATTTTTTAGGTTGGGGTTTAGGTGGGTATTGCGATTCAATCAAACCTTGCTCCATGACAACCAAGAAAAGTGAGATCAATCTTTCTTTGATCACTGGAACCAAGAAAATTTAGATCAATCTTTCTTGACTAATTATTTTTTTCAAATTTTTGTATTCTTCTTGAACATTTTCACATTTCTAGTTAGGAATAGTTGTTAGAATGAGTTAAATTTGGCACATTCATAATTGTGATTTCAATTCTTATATGCAAAGAATTCATCTTAATATTGTATTGGAACTAACATGAACATAGGTGAAAATCTAAATCCTTATTTATATACCCTATGCATTATCGTTACCATGAAATTGTATCATATAAGTTTCACCATCTATGTATCTTTATAACTATTGCATGCTTGAAACCTAACAGAGGAGATTTTTCTTTCTCCTATAAAGATTAAAAAATATATATATATATAACCCAAGAAAATGTAACTAAATGCTATTAATTCCCTTGATTGCAAGAATAAATGTAGAGGAAGTGGAGGAAATTCATTGCATATTGTGAATGACCCATATCCAGGCTATGCACACGATCATATGGTGTTATTGGAAAGTAAGAGGAATTTTGTTATGTTCATTTGGGTTCAAACATCAATTATGTTTGTTTTGATAGGAAGGAAGGAGAATCCATCCACGAAAGGGTTTCAATTTTGTTTTTTTATAGAGTTTAATTTATTAAGCTTATAGAAAACATGAGCTATCTATGGCTATACTTATATTTACATGATATAAAATTGGTAGATTGGTAGATTGCGGTGTGAAACATCTACAATTATCATCTTTTCTAAGCATTTCACTAACTATTGGACCATCAACCTTTTACATTCTTTGTTATGTTAATTTCATGACTAGGTTTCCTTCTACGCATTTTTCCTTCCCAGTACTATTTCGTTGGGTCTTCCACTATCCAACAGTACAAATTGATCAGTCACACCTACAATCCTGGTAGGATCATTATTAGCATTATACTATTATTTTATTTAGCATCATGTTTGCTTATATTAAAATGTGTTAGGACTCCTGTTTGTTACAACTTGATAATATGATATAAAAGGGGTATTAAAAATGGGTTGATAAAAATGGATACATACAATATTTGGTGAAACTAAGGGTTTTCTTAATTGGAAAGGCATATTGGGAGGGGGGTTCAGCAATACAATTTTATGAGGAATTTTCCAATATTTAATGAAATTAGGGATATTATTTAATATCACGCGAACGATCGTGCTATGTAACAAGTTCACTGAGTGAACCCCCCGTGGTCCAAGTGGGTAGTCTGCAGAATGGTGAGTTGGGGTTGAGCTAGAAGTAGACAGAGTGGGAGGAACAAAACCCACATGCTATGAGTCGAGAGGGAGATCAAATATGCTAAAGGAATTTACTAGAAATTTGTTTAATCTCCAATTCAGTAAGAAATAGAAGAGACAAAGGATTGAGTTGGGAATGAACATAAGAGGTTGGGTATGAAGTTTATTCATATTGAGATGAAACCTTGAGTTCAAGGCGTAAGGTATTCTACATCTTGAGAAAATAAATATGCTAAGCCAATAGCATTATATTTGTACATTAAGGCCTTTCTTGGCAAGACACTAATGGGAAATGAGGAGGAGTAGAAGGAAATGATGAAAGCTTTATGATAGTTTGGAGAAAATTCATTGAGTGGTTGCCAAAATACATCTCATTTCCAAATAAATCACGGTACTTGGGGCTCAAATCAATGTGCTAACAAAGGAGACTATTGGCATGGTTTTCAAGGAGTTATCTCCAATTGGGAAGTTATATCACTTCTCAATTGGAGACAAAGGTGTCAATTGTGTTGATTATTGATGATGACTAGGTTCTTTACTTGGTTCGCATATAGGTTACTTTGGAAAACTCTAGATATGATAGTTTTTATAGTCTTGGAAACTCATGGCATTGTTTGATAAAGTCTTTTGTTGGTATCTTTATATGGAAAGGGGATGATAAACTACTTTTTTTGTGGCTGGGTTTATTTCCCTAGTGGTAAATCGGCCACATAAAACTATGTACCTTTTGTTGGTATAGAAATATAAGACTCTGATATCTTAACAAAGAAAAGAAAGTAAAATTGAATTTTAATTAAATATCTCAATTCAAATTAGAATGAAAATTATTTAAACACAATTTCGAAAAGGAAACATCCATCAAAGCCTAGTTGTAGTAAACAACACCAAAACTGTTCTTATATAAGAATAAGGTAATATAATGACCATATCATCGTAATCATCATCAAACAAAACAAGACAATATGATATGTTGATGTATATGTAACTTCGGAATGTATTTCATCTGTGTATTTTATATATATTTATTGTACCCTTATAAGAGATGTGTCATTCCTCTATAAGGAAGTGTCGTCATGTGGATTGACAAGTGTCGCAAGTGTGTGTACTTGCCGATGGGTTATTAGACCACCATGTGGGGTCAGCCCTGAATTATATATATTATAATGTGGATGTACCTAGCTAGACAAGTCGTCCCCATAAGGTCACTGGGAAAAAAGGTTAGTATAAATAGAGATCGGAGATCTCTATTTTATTCATTCGGAAAAGTAACTCACTCTCACTCAGAAAGTGGCGCACTAGTGAGGAGGAGGATCATCTGCTACTAGGAGACTATCTCAGTGTATTTTGGTTGTACTTTGGTTGAGCCATTTCTCTCTCTATCTCTGAGGAAGTTGTGGGGTTTTTCACCTTAGGGTTTTCCCCACGGAAACTATGTGTCTCTTGTCTCTCATGCTTTTGATTCTTGTTATGCTTGTCATGCTTATTGTGGTTGTCATGCATTGATATACTGTATATGTTATTCTCTCAGTAAAGATCGTAGAGTATTGTGAATTAATGCTCAAAATTTAACATGGTATCAGAGCTAACCTGAGAAGAAGACATTTTGCAGTGACAGAAACTTGAGTTTCTTGTTTATTGGGTTTCTCTCCACATATTTTGGCAAAGCAGTATAGTAGATTGACTCTACTCATCAAGGCGCATCTATCTGTCCAGTCAGAATTCAATTCCGAGCATTTTCAAATTTGGCCCTAAAATTTAGGGTTTCCACAAAAATAGGAATTTCTGAAATCTGAAGACATAGCTGGAAGATCCTTGCAAAAATCAAAGTTTAGAGCTTTGGATCGAGATTTTTGGCTAGGTAGATCTCCGGGAAACTCAAACCCTAATTCAGGGCTCTCTCTAGTGAACCTAGGAGGACAAAAAGACAAATCTGAAGGGTAAATCTTTGCTGATCTCAAATTTTGAATGCACCAGGCTGATCAGCTCATCAAGGCGCATCTTTCTATCCTTTCAGAAATTTGAAATTCACATTTTGAATTTTTAGGGTTTTTTCGACAAACCCTAATCTGGGACCAAATCCAGTTTTCAGCATTTCAAGTGGTAAGATCTAAATCTTTTCTATTTCCATTTGAAGTACTCTCTAAGATGTCTCACCAAACCAAGATTGAGGATAAGCTTGAAGGAGCTGATAACTTCTGAGCTTGGAAGTATAGGATTGGGTTAATCTTGGAAGAAAATGAGTTGGACTCATATGTGAAAGAAGACATCCCTATCCCAGAGGATGAAGAGGCCAAGGTATTGCATAAGAAGAACTTGGTCAAGGAAAAGAGAATCATTGCTGATTCCATTAACGATCATCTCATACCCCATGTGTCCTCTCTGAAGACACCCAAGGAGATGTTTGACTCTTTGACCAAGCTATTTGAAGGGAAGAACATAAATCTGAAGATGACCCTGCGGAACCAATTGAAAGGAGTAAAGTTTCAGAATGGAGAAACCATTCAATCTTATTTTTCAAGGGTCTCCTAGATCAAGGAACAACTGGAAGCAATGGATGAAATGGTGGAGAATGGTGAAGTGGTGATGACCACTCTAAATGGCTTACCCAAGTCATGGGATTCCTATATCCAAGGAATTTGTGCAAGGAAGAAGTTGATCTCCTTCGGTAGACTACGGGAAGAATGCTCACAAGAAGAAGCAAGGCTTGTGGCACGATAAGAAAAGATGGGGAATGAAGATCAAGCTCTCACAGCTCACACCAAGAAAGGGGAGTCCAAGAGAGAGCCATCTCACTCCAAGAAATATTCACATCACTTCAAAGAAAGAAGAATATGCTTCACCTGTAATGAGAAAGGACATATTGCCATAAATTGTCCCAAGAACAAGAAGGACAACAACAACTCCAACAAGAAGAAGAAGGGCAGCAAAAGAAGGTTTCGTGCTCATGCTACTGAGGATGATGAACCACCCAAGAAGAAGGCTAGGGAAGAAAGTGATGATAACTCATCAAGTGAAGAAGAGTATGTTCTAATCTCTGCTCTCACACGTACCATCTCCCATGGTTGTAATGATTGGTTAATTGATAGTGGGGCTTCCAAACACATGACTGGGTTTAAGGAATCTTTTGTGAATCTATCTAAACATGAATCACCCCATAAGGTGAAACTTGGGGATGATTATCAATACCCAATCAAAGGAAGTGGTGAAGCCTCCTACAACCTAGATTCTGGAAAATCTTTGAAGATGAAAGAAGTTCTTTATGTACCTGGGCTCAAGAAGAACTTACTCTCAATCTCTGCATTGGATGCAAAAGGTATGAGGGTTGCATTTGTGGATGGCCAAGTCCTAATGTTGCCAAAGGGAAGGACCATAGATGATGCAGTAGTGATTGGAGAGCAAGAGGGAGGTTTGTATAAATTGAAGGGACAACCTGAACATGCCATGGTGCATGAATCTATGGAGCCAAGTGAACTTTGGCATAGAAGACTTGCTCATATGCACTATAGGGCACTTCCAATTGCAAGTAAGGCTGTAGAGGGTCTTCCTGAAATCAAGACCAAACATGAAGGTGTTTGCAAAGGATGTGAAAAAGGTAAGAACATTAAGAAGGCTTTCCCAAGCAGTGAAAGCAAGGCAAAAGACATCCTGGAAATCATCCACTTAGATGTATGTGGTCCTATGTCATCAAGTTCTCTAAGTGGGTATGTTTACTATGTCTCATTTATTGATGAATTCTCCAGGAAGACTTGGGTATACTTCTTGAAGAACAAAGATGAGGTGTTTGATAAGTTTAAGGAATTCAAAACCTTGATGGAGAATCAAACTGACAAGAAGATCAAAACATTCAGATCCAACAATGGTGGAGAATTCACCTCAGGTGACTTCAAGAAGCTTTGCAGTGATTCAGGGATTAAGAGGGAGTTGACTACTCCTTACAATCCACAACAGAATGGAGTTGCAGAAAGGAAGAACAGAACAATCATGGAAGCAGCAAGAGAAATGCTCCATGACCAGGATCTACTTATGCATCTATGGGCAGAAGCAACTAGAACCGCTGTATATGTAAAGAACAGAACACCCCACAAGATATTGGACAACAAGACACCAAAGGAGGTCTTTTCTGGTAAGAAACCTGAAGTCAGACATCTTAAGAAACCTGAAGTCAGCCATTCTTGGATGTCCAAATGACACTCTCGATGGAGGAAAACGATTTAAACTAAAGAAATAAACGGTTTGGATGATCTTAACATCAGCTGACTGGTGCATATGAACCTACAGTGCAAGGAAGCCATGAATAGAGTGTTCAGGGACTAAGATAACAAGAAGTAACATATTCTAATCATTGTCTGAGGAATGAACTATTTCTGTGGCATGAGGAAACAAAACTGAAATAAACAAAACTAACCTACAGCTACAGGAAAGAAACTAACAGGACTAATTCTAACTATGACTGAACTTGGAATGTGAAGCTAACTAAACTCTAGGTACTTGTAAATAACAGGAGTAGAGCAAACTAAGCAACTAAATAATTTAAGCAAACTCAGCAAACTAAACATGACTAAGCAAACTAAGAAAACTAAGCATGACCGGTCACTAATTACATTATGGAAATATCATTAACATGAACAACAAATTAAACATACAGATCATAAAACAGAGATATCATTTACATAAGTGGTAAAACAACATATAGATTACAAGACAACGATATCATATACAAAATAAATACATGAATTACACAAATACACAACTTATCTGCAAAAGACAAAGACAAATTATATACACAGGCGGAAGACCATTGGTTTTTGAGGGACCCGTCTCAACAATTAGAGGCTATGCCTTAGTGAATCAATCATCATGCATGCTATTGAGCTCTCATAAAACTAGAACTGTGGTATATTAATTTAAAACAAAGTTACTGCATTGTTGTGTCTACTTGCAGCTGAAAAACTAGAAACCAAGAGATTAAAAAGGACTCAAAAAGCTAACTCGTCTCAGTCATGAAGACATCTATATATACAGAGTTACAATTAGGAGAGCCAGTCGACCCTTTAGTGGTCGACTGCTCTAATAATATGTAGTCTTAATGCCACAAAACGGATCTTCTTAACAATACATGACAGCACATGGCCAAGGAACGACCCCATAATAGTTTATGACAGCGCACAAGGCATCTACCAGGTTCCACGGTGTTAGTTTCCTTCATGTGGTCGTTGAGACATTGATCGTTCGTTAACATGGGAAGAGATATGTGCTGTCAAGATGAGCGTGTACGAGAGGGAATCTTCTAGAACACCAGCTCATGCACCATAAGGGCCACGTTCTAAATAGAACCCATGTGATAGTTTGCTTTCAAACAACCCGAGAATATCTCAACCAACGATCTCGTGGGTTGAATGCGGGTCTGAACGACAGGATGAATGTTTGCACCATGAATACACATCTGAATGGAGGTTCATTTGAGAGCCATAACCTGATCTATTTGACAGTCATAATGGCAGAAAGAATAACTTATAATATCAAAAATGGTGAAAATGATGCCAATCAGAGTGTGTTTGATGATCAAAAGTGGTGACAAAATGGACACCAACGTTCCCCCAAACTGGAGATATGTCAGGTCCCACTGATCAAAAAGAAAGAAAAATCCAGGAAGAAGGCTGAGCTGCAGTAGCAGCTACCTTCGACTTGGAAGAGGAAGTGGATTTAGCTCTAAGCTTATGAAACTGCTCCTTCAAAGTATCATGCTTCAACTAGAGAGAAAGGTTGGAGGCTTTCTTGGCTTCATTTAAATCTTCCACACACTTCACCTGAAAACGTAAGTCCTTGTTCTATTGACGAAGCCCAAAGATGATCTCAACATACTTCTCATTCTCACTTCTCAACTCTGCTATGTCTTCAGTTAATCTGTCTACAGTCTAATGGAGTGGAGCATATGATTGTGCAAGAGATCTAGGGTCCTTTTGAGAGCTTGATCCCCTTAGGGGTGGTTCGGGATCAGTAGGTGTAATGTGTGTCTCAGGGGTCTTATATTCATTATGTATAGAGGCAAGCTCCAAGACAGGGTCTTTAAGTAAATTGGTTGATAAATTAGCCAATGCGAGGAGAGGGGACTCAAAGACAGGGTCATTTGCTTGGTCGTCAGGGTTGTCCGAGTGGACTGGCTCAATGATTGACTGATTCATGGAATAAACATTAGTCTAGTTGATAGACTGGATGATGGTCTGGTCGACCGAATGGTCGCAATTAGCCCTTCTTGACTTTGTGGGTATGGGTGAAAAAATTGGGAGTTCCGTGGTTGTGTCCTCGTGGACATGCTCATGAGATGATGAATGATCAAGGTGTATTTCTCCCGAGGGACCCTCAATAAATACTACGGACTTGGTAACCATTTATTCTTGGACAGAGGTTTGGGCTGGTTCATTAGCATGGGATAGGAAACGATGATGTTTACAAGAGGTAGGTAATTTGACTGTAGGATTCTTAACTAGATGAGGGTTCAGGACTTCAAAGACAAAGCATTCCTAGGTTTTCCCTTTTTCTTCCAACTGGTGAGTGATCAAGACTTTGATCAAACACTGGTGGTATAAGCTTCCAGAGGGGTTAGTGGTATTCTTCCTAACCTAGCTCGAAATTTTCTCTAAACTTTTCAGAAGATAGAAAGGGAAATTAAGAGCTCGGCCTTTAACAAGATATGCCAGTAACCTAAGGTGGCAAGCTTTGAAGATGGTGTATTTACCTTCACAGGTAATAAAATGGATAATGACAGTCACTGGGTCGAGGTACTCAAGCTTAACCCATTCTCTACCCTTTGGTGCCAACAACATGTTGATATTCGTCCTTAAGAGCAAACTTGAGCTCCGTGCGTGGAATAAAGAGATGTTTGTGCCAACGGGCTCCTTCCCTGGGCAGTTTTGTGGCTGATGCAATGGACTCTTCTGTCATGGGAAAGGTGATATGGACAACCTTAGCGGTTTTTCCATCAAACCCGTTAGCAAACAATAGTCAAATATTGGCATCATGGCCATCAAGGAGGCGAAGACATGGACCCCATCTGGCTCGCAAAAATACTTCATGAAAGGCCTTAAATTCGGGAATGCGAAGGAGGTCCTAGTAACTTCCAGGCTTGTAACGGATTGGCATAATGAACATAGGTCGAAGGATGCGGATGGATAGAGAGGATGCATGAAATTGTAGGGGATGGAGCTTGATGGGTTCAGGGCAGATGAAAAAAAATGAGCAGGATGAAACAGAGTTTATGCAGAGGTAGGTTTAAATTGAGATCCGTTCGAGCAACTGAATGATCATGGAGATAGATTTGGCATGTTCGAATGATACGCTATCATTTAGTTACCTTGATTCATGTGCCATCATAGAACTACATGGTTAATGAATTCGTATGGCTTATGATATGTTCAACCATGTCCAAAGTAAAACTTTGGATAGGTTGAACATAATCCTCATTATGAAATTATAGCCATAAATTACACATAAAAAATCATGATGACTTAATAAATGAAACGATAGATCACATGGTAAAATTAAATAGAGGATTAAAATCATATGATATCCATATGAAGGTTAATCAATTCATTTGATGAGACGAAATGCGTATGCAAAGATGGAATTTAATTTGATCCTTGAGATGATTAGTTAATTAGATATAAAATCAAAATTTTAAATATCTTATCACACTTATTAATATCATTATAGGCTATGTTCTCATTCGGCCCTTCATTTAGATCATTATTCCCATTTACCTCATTCGTCACCTCATTCAGATCGTCATTTGACCCTTCATTCAACCCTTCATACAAACCTTCGTACAGAAACATGCTTCGATGGATCTGACTACTGCTGATTATGCAGAGAATTTTTCTAGGACTTGTTAGCACACAAGAGATGTTGTAAACCTGCTTTTCTGGAACTTTAGTCATGTTCTTCTTTATTTTTCATTGATCAGAACATTTTCTTCTACTTTGTACGTTATCCTGAAAACAACTATCATTTGTCAGAGATAAATGAACATTTTTTTTATAAATATTCAGAAGGTAAAAATAGTTCTGAATCTCCCCCAAACCAAAAATATGGTGTGTCCTCAAGCCATCAAAGAAAAATTGATAATTATTCGAATATTTTCAACACATGGTTCAAGCAATAACTTCTAAAAATGCTGTAATAATTTTCATTAAAAAAAATGAAATATTAACTATTAAATGGAGATGATTTAGATATGTACATTAATAAAAAATAATACAACAACACTTAAGTAGACCATATGAAGAATGATAGTATAATTGATGTGAAAAATTGCCATAGGAAAACTAGTCATCCATGACTCATTGTAAAGATCTCTTGTCATCCAAAGAATATAGATAAGGTTCACAATTCAGTAGAGTTCATGAGATTTCTATAGTTATGGGTCCCATTTCTAGGATAGTCATACCCTAGGTATTGTTTGAATTAGATGACAGGGTCCAAGTCCAACTTACAACCATTCTCTAATGACAGTATAAATAATTGGCCTAAACATGTATTTGTATACTCAGGTTTTTATCAGCCATATGCATAGCAATGCGTTAACCAAACCTCTTTTACCCGATATTGCCCCGCTGCCAGCAGGCTTGTTTAGTACCCGATGGGTTTATCTTGGTACCATGCAAGCATAGCCCCGCTACCAACAAGCCTGTTCAGTACCCCGGTGGGTTTACTTGCATCTACTGAGCTTTCTTGTTTAAGATTTTACTTAGCATGGACCCGCTTCCAGCGAGCCTATTTAGTGCCCCAGTGGGTTTGCTTCATATAATGATATTTTTAGTAAGGAAGCCGGTTGGCACTAGAGTGTGTTAAGCCTGTTAAACACATAATTCAAATTTTTAGAGCGAACCTTATGAGTAACTTTATTTATAACGGCTTAAATTATAGATCATGTCAAAAGATAATAACCTAAAGCTGTTCTTTGGCCTCTCAGTACATCCTCTTCATAAAAGATCAGTAGTGTTCCCCACCAAATAGAGATATCACTCACTTTTGAGCTACCTTTTAAAAGTGCTTAAGAGACAAGTTTTGATAATGAGTCTAGGATGAGCTAGTAGTCCATAGGTGTAAGATAGAATTTTTGAAGATCATAGTAATTAAAGTGGTCCTTAAGCAACTGTTCTAATGATAAATCGGAGATGTACAGATCTGAATCAAATACCATATGCAAAATCATAAAATAAAGTGGTTAAAAATAATATAAAGAACGCTTGAACCTTTCACTATAAATTTTCAATTTTCAACAGTAATCAAAAGAGAAGGAGAATTATAAGTATTTATTTTAGAGCACTTCCCTTTTCAGATAGTATTGCATGAGTTGATTATAAAGATAAGGTTCTTGTAATCAAACTGCAAAACCACTTGTTAGATGATTCAAATTTATTTAAAACAAAAACATATGTACAAAGAAAAAGTCATAGGAAGTCTAGGAAAAGGGAAAAGAGTCTTCCTGTTTTAATTGAACACATTTTATAGCTGACCATGAAAATGAATTTCCTGCAAAGATGCAACCAATGGTTCGAAATGACTCTTTATTATTAAGAAACAAAAACATATTTACATATATACAAATGAAGATAACCAAAAATAATTTAAGAACCAGGAGAAGGAGGGATGACTTCCTCTTTACCAGTTCCATCTCCTCCTGCTATAGGGCATTCTGCACAAAATCTTGTTTAGATATTGGTTGATGATAAAGTCTAAGTCTCTGTCCATTTACAATAAGGAAATTTGAGAATCATCAATTGTCTTAATTTTAATAGATCCATTATCAAAAGCTGTGACAATTTCATATAGACCCATCCAATGAGTAGTTAATTTACCTTCTAACACCTGATCGATGAAAAGAAAAGGGAAGTAGTGCTTGAGAGTGACCTTGTTCAATTCTTGAAAGTCAATACAGATATGCCATTTCATTGTGACTTTATTTGGAACTACCACCAGAGGAGACACCCATTTACTATTGGAAATTGGGTAAATGAAACCAGCATTAAGCAGTTTTTGTAATTCATCTTTTACTATATCTTTTAGGGATGGATTCATTCTTCTTTGGGGATGCCTAATAGGAGGTATTTTTGATTTTGTGTAAATGTGGTGGATACAGGTATCTCGGTGTATACCTTTCATATTGATATATTCCCATGCAAATGCTCCAGTTTCACTCTTGAGGATTTTTAGTAATTGTTTTGCTGACCTTCATCTTAACCTGCATTTATATGCAGAAATTTGTCGAAACTAACCTCAGAAGGTATGGTATAGGATCCTAGATGTTATTCAATTGTGAAGGCACAAGGTGTACTCATAAATGTTGAGAGGCTCATGTTTTCTTGAAATTCGTCTCCAAAGATCTGGTCAAGTTGGGAAAAAGACTGAGGAAAGTCTATGCATGTAGTGGAAGAGATAAATTGATTCAACACATTCTTGGTATTTTGTTCTTGAAGTGCCCAGGAGAAATCACTAACAAGGTAAAGTTCTTCCAAGTTCTCATACCCAAAAGGACAATCTAACCAAAATAGGTTTTCAGTTACTGGATGTGTTGGTGGATATAAGGCTAGTTTTCTTGTAGATAACCCATCAGAGATAATCATCTCTCCATCCCTACATCCTATAAATGCATTGGTAGTAGCCAAACAAGGCCTTCCCAAAATAATAGGATGACCTTTGGAAGGGTCTTTTGATTCTATGACCATGAAGTCCACGAGATATTCCCATGAAGCTACTGATACAGTAATGTAATCTAAGATCCCAGTAGGTTGAACCATAGTGCGATCTGCTAATTCTAGCATTGTTGGGGTAGGGCGGAGGAATTGTCCTAAATTGAGAGTTTTGAAAACTGTGGTATTCATCAGATTAATAGTAGCTCCTAGATCAGTAAGTGTGTTTCCTATGGCAGTTTTATTGATGATAACAGTCACCACAGGGTTTCCTGGATTTGAATACTTTGGGATTCTAGGTTGGTTTGCTATGCAATCCAATATTTCACCTATTACATGAATCGTCGGAGGGTCTTTTTGTTTCTACCTGGTCTCTTAATATAGAGTTCCTTTATTACTTTACTATAAATCGGGATATTCTTAATGGCTTGTAACAAAGGGATCTTAATACAAATATTTTTCAATTCGTTAATGATATCATACTCTGGATAAGTTACAGGTCTTTCTATTACTAGTTGCTCTAGATATGGGGGTGATTTTTCTTCTGTACTCATTTCTTTATGTGGATGGTTGTGTGTTGAAAATTTAGGAATATCCATATCTTCAAGAATGGCATTATTCAAAACTTCATTAGGTATGTTTTCTTCTTCATTCTCTTCTCAAATAACAACTGATGACTTGGGTGGATCTTGCAAAACTCTTCCGGACCGTAGTTGAATCTCATGTATTGGGGCAGTCAAAATGGCATATGATGGAAGAGGTAACAGCCCAATGCTATTAAGAGCTTGGGTTGTTTTGTTGTTAGGATTTGGTATCGGTTGTGTAGGTAATATCGTGGAAATATTCTGGAAATAGTGGGGTTGATTTGGGATAGGAGGTAATGAAGGAGGTGCAAATCCAGGAAAAAGTTGTAGAATATTAGGTGGGTAAGGATAGTTAGGCATAGGAGGATGTGGTTGATTATAAGCTTTTCCTCTCCATCCATGTGGCCATTGCTGTTGTTGAGCATTCTGAGGAGGGTACTGCGGTGGCCAATTTTTCCAACCTGAAGTGTTCCATTGTCGAGGAGGTTGATAAGAATAGTAATAGGGTGGAATTTGGGATGGATATTGATATGATGATTGACCTCTACATCTCCAAGGCCTCCTAGATGATTCTCCAAATTTTCCGCTCGTATACATAGCTTACAACCCAGGCAACGATGGGCAATTATCAGTCGGATGTTCTTCTGTACAAAGGTGACAAACTGAAACATTGTTCAATGGACATTCTCGTTGGGGATGTTTAGTTCTACACCTAGGATAGAAAACAATCATTGCTTCCCGCTCTTCATCTTGTCTCTTTTTAGCTTATAGTGCATCTAGTTGAGAACCCATAGCTCCTAAGATAATTTTTTTGAAAATTTCTAATAGGTTTCCCAACTCTACCATTGTAACTCCATCAGGACCGGATGTGTTTCCTTTTAGGTTCCTAGCATAAGATTCTTGAAAGATTTTTCCACTTTTCCCTCTGCTCCTAGAGTAATTCCTACATAGCTCACAAATCTGTGAAAAAGGATTATGAGAGATGTATCCTTCTGCCATGAGATTAAGGTTTTCTAAGAATTCTTCTGAGACTCCCTTGAGGAAGAGTGTTCTTATTGCATCTTCTCGAAGATCACTATATTTGGATTTATGTAACACATAGTTAAATATTTCGAGATAGTCTTCTAGGCTCTCATCTTAAAGCTATTGTATTTCAAAACTATCATTGCGAGAGTCTTTAGGATTATAGTAATCCTGATATTTCCATAGAAACGCAGTCTTCATGTCTTCCCAAGTTCTAATACTAGATTCTCCTAACCCCATGAACCATAGAAGAGAAGAATATTTTAATGTGGCAGGAAAGAGCTTTAGATTTTGGCCATTTTGTAGGTAATTATAACTCCTACACAAAATGTCAAATTCGAATAAGAATGTATACGGATCCTCATTACTCTTCTGATAAAAGGTTGGTAGTGAGGAAGGAGGGATGTTTTTCATAGTTACATCTTGTGCAGTGTCTAAGATAGGGAACCCGAAGGTACCTTCAGTTCTAACTTCTCCTTCTTCTTCATCTTGTCGAACACGATCTTCATTTTCATTTTCCATGAAGATCCAATTTCCAAAGAGAGTTTACTTAGGTGGTTCCTTTCTTGGTGAATATGGGATATCCCAACGTTATTCTTTAGGGAAAATATTTCCCTTTTTAAGAGAGGAATTCTCATAATCTGGGAGTCCAGTTTTGTAGGTCCTACAGTTGTTGTCTCAATCTATGAGATGACTATGTTCACAGAATTCTCAAAAAGAGCATCTACTTGTGCAGGATCAACAAAATCTACTAAGTTTGGACCACCTACTATTGAAAAAGTAGTGTCTTTGGGTTTTTGGACTAATGGAGGGTTGGGAGGTCTTGAAGTTTTATCCTTTTGAGTTTCCTCTTGTCTAAGTTCAGTCTCAATATGGGATTGAGGTTCTTCTAGTGGAAATTCTTTATGAACAACTTTTCTGATATCCCTATGGTTTCCCCTAATTGATTTCCAGAAAGGATTTCCTTTGCTTTCCAAGTAGGAATATCGCTTTTAGGTGTCTTCTGATTCCTTTATGCTGAGTTATTAGTTGGGGTGGCACAGCTCCCGTATAGGTTAGTAGGAATTTTAGTAGGAGGGCTAGTTTTAATAAATCTACCTTATGAGTCTCTAGACCTATTCATGAAAACAAACTATAACTGAAATAAACTCTAACTCGATTACTACTATTGTTGGGTTTTGGGGATGCTTGCTATAACAGATGCGCAGGTTCTTACCTCTCATCTTACTGCTCACCCACCACCATCCTATTTCTAAGTTTCAAAGCGGAAAATTCAAATCTATCACTAAGCTTCAAAAGAGAGTTCTACCTATCTACAACTGAGTTCTACAACTGAATTCTACCTATCTACAACTCCCCGACAACAACGCCAAAATGTTGAGGTGTATTTACGGTCTTAAAGAATCACCAAAGTATTTAATTATCGACCAGAGTTGGTAATCTTAGAGTTATGGCACAGTATATGCTGAGGTAGAATGGAACCTAAGTTTTGGATTGGTAGACCTTAGAAAATGTTTAATAAGGAAAAGATCGAAATATCTTTCAAAATGAAAAATCGAGTCAAATATCAGAAAAACAACGAAGGAACTAATCAAACCTAATTAAACCAACGGATCATAATAGTACTAAGCTATACTACTCCATTCTATGGACAATAACTGAAACATATCAAATACTGATAAAAAAACAAACTACTTTTTAAGAAGATGAAAACTATTTGACTTAAAACAAAAACTACAAACTACTTAGGGAATTCAACAACTATTTATGCATTCAATTAATACTTAAAAACTACACTAAACTACCTAATTCCATTCTCCTTGGGGATTCTGAGGAAGTGTATCAAATGTAATGGGAATAGGAGCGAATGTATCGACGTGGCTTTCAAATGTGACAAGGAAACAAAATGGAACTAAATCTAGTTTAACTTCTACAAATAAATGCAAACTAAATATTGTCCAACTACAATTAACTTTAAACATGATGACCTATATTCTATCCGTAAGCAATTGACTTGGAACTAATGAAGTCTAGAAGCAAGTAGAAAACTTAATAAAGATATTTACTTGAAACTGAATTTAATTGAGAAGCAAGTAGAAAACTTGATAAAAGATATTTATTCAGAAACAAGTAGAAAACTTGATAAAGATATTGTATTCAGAAGCAAGTAGAAAACTTGATAAAGATGTTTTACTTCTAAACCAAATCCTATTCTATGAACTATTTGATGAAAAATCCACTCGAGTGGACGTGAGCAGGATCTCCCTAGCTCAATGCGAGTCTAGAACAAATAGAACAGACTACAAATGGATTTCCTAGATCCACTTAAGGATCATGTGCTAGATGTCTTACCTTTTACTTCGCAATCCTCTTTCCTAAATGTTGCTCCACGTCCAACGATCATCAGATCTAAGTTGCAAGACCCGTCAAGACACAAACAACAACATAACAGGAGTAAAGAGCATATATACAATAAGAGATCTAAGTAAACAGTTAAGCAGGTAAACTACTCAATATCATCACACATTAACAATATTGGTGGAAAGCATTTGTATTACTGTAAATAAAGGGAAATACATAGTAGAGACATAGAACTACAACCAAGGCTTAACACTGCAGCCCTTCTCCATCCAAGCCATTTTCGATATCCTCCCAAGGAAGTATGAGTCTCTCAATAGGTGAGTAGAGATCTCTCAAGGATGATTTCGCTAGCATGTAGATACCATAGACTTCCTCCTCTTTGGGATGGGAGTGAGCTTCATTTAAATAGGACTAAGTGGATAGGGTATGGATAGGATAGGTTGAGATATGGTAGGAGAGAGATATGGGATCCTCCCAATAGGTTAGGAACCGAAGGCTAGCTCTCCAAGAGGTTAGAGATAGGGTCCCAAGTTAGCCAGCTTTGAGAAGGAGCTTGAAGAAGCTATTTTTTCCACTTAACTGACTTCGTCACACCCTATAATGAAGCAAGGTGCGATGTCACATGTTGCTTATGTGCATCCTGCGAAGACCTCTCAAAACCTAGTACAAATGAGTATAAATCCTTCTAGGTCAATCACTCAATCAAGGTAACTTCAGGGATGTATACACTGAATCTGATGATGAGGAGATTTTAGGTGTAACAGAATGCCCCCCAAAGCATGAAGTTGTTTAAAGATCGGACAGGTGAAATGCTTTGATAGAAGGAATGGAAATGGACTTGTCAGATGAAGGGCACAGCTGTAGTACAACCAACTTTGAACTAACAATCGCATATGTTGTACAACATGGCTGCCGACCAATACATTGCAGATCCATGGTAGTAATGACCGACTGAACACAATCATGGCTACTAGAAATAAGCATAGATCCATGATGAGATGATAACACAGCCATGACCAATACAAATGTGGATCCGTGCAGTATGACTCAATACAAACTCCATCGCATTCTGGGTAAAACATGATTCCCTAGGGTCTTCAAGCTGAACCCGCAATGATACGAATCTATCCATGTGATTACAAATGTCTTGATGTCGAACATGGTAGAAACCACTTGATTACCAGTCAATAATGTAAACCATTAACAAGTGCGACGGAGATCACCATTGATTTTAATGATTCCCAAGGTATCACAGTACATATCATCAAGCGTGAATAAATGAGTTGAAGTCGAACGCAAGATGAAATCTTTCAATCAAGAGTCAATCATGCAAACTCATGTTGAAAGTGAGGTAACCACCCATTGAGGCATGCAGGGCCAAGGTACTTGATTGGTTTCTAGATTCAATCTTCAGATGATAAGTTGAAGTCGACAAGGATGAATCCGTCGAAGGAGGGCCATGATGAATCCCCCATCAATCGACATGAAACATGACAAAAGATGTGTAGAGTAGATTGGATGGTACATAAATATGCAAGACTGACTCAAAGTAAACCGACATGGTGACGGGTATATTGACTGCAGATGACAAATGTATCTTTGAACATGGGCATGGTATGACTTGGCAGTATTGACATGACGAGAATGATATCAACCCAAATGAAACTAATGATGGAGGCATTATTTGGCTGATCCAAAGGAGTGACGTGACTCATGGAACTAATAAGACTCGAAGACAAACAGATTATCCAAGTACTAAATGCAAATGCAAATGAGTGCCATGTTCAAGAACAACTATGTACTACCACTAACAAAGGGTGTAACACAAAATCTTTCCTTTTTCCCCATCATGAATGATAAGTGTCTCATGTGTTTTTTACGAGCTTGATGAGGCTAACCAGATGCTTGGTATAGCTCATCTCATATATGAGTGAAATCCCGAATATTTTTCGAACCTAGGATAGGAGGGGTTCATCCCATGGCGGGCCCTTCAATGTAAGAGTTTAACGAGTCCATAGAAGGTAAACTCGGTCGTCATTTCTTGTTTAGAGAGTCTGAAAAGAACTAAAGAAAACTCTAACGATACTTTTTCATAAAGTTAGCCTCATCACCCGAAAAAGGGTAAAACAACGTGGGAGAGGACTCTTCCAGTCATGATTGGCTGGAGTATACCTTTTTCGTAACTAGTTCTCCCTGGTCCAAAAAAGGGGTAAACTATCCCCAGTATGGTCACTAAATTTTTTTAATGGAGAATCCACTCGAGCGGATGTGAGCATGATCTCCCTAGCTCAATGTGAGTCTAGAACAAATATAACAGACTACAAATGGATTTTCTATATCTACTTAAGGATCAGGTGCTAGATGTCTTACCTTTTACTTTGCAATCCTCTTTCCTGAATGTTGCTCCATGTCCAATGGTCGTCAGATCTAAGCTGCAAGACCTATTAAGACACAAACAACAACATAACATGAGTAAAGAGCATCTATACAATAAGAGATATAGGTAAACAGTTAAGCAGGTAAACTACTCCATATCATCACACATTAACAATACTGGTGGAAAGAATTTTTATTACTGTAAATAAAGGGAAATACATAGTAGAGACATAGAACTAGAACCAAGGCTTAACGTTGCAACCCTTTTCCATCCAATCCATTTTCCATATCCTCCCAAGGAAGTATGAGTCTCTCAATAGGTGAGCAGAGATCTCTCAAGGATGATTTCACTAGCAAGTAGATACCATAGACTTCCTCCCCTTTGGGATGGGAGTGAGCTTCATTTAAATAGGAATAAGTGGATAGGGTATGGATAGGATAGGTTGAGATATGGTAGGAGAGAGATAAGGGATCCTCCCAATAGGTTAGGAACCGAAGGCCAGCTCTCCAAGAGGTTAGGGATAGGGTCCTGTTGAAATATTGTAACTTCAAAGAATATTATATTTGTATATTATTTATTCTGGAGATGTTCCATACCTCCGATGTGATTATACTATAAATCCGGAGATGTTTATTCCTTCGAGTTGGGTGTGGTAACTAGGGTTATTAGACCCACCATGTGGGGGTCGGCCCAGTCAGTTATAATGGGGTATTTAACCTAATGGTTAAATACAAGCCTACATGTACTTGTGTAAAATACATATCAGAGTAGTGTATAAATAGAGGAGGTGTGTTCCTCATTTGATACACTCACACACTTGAGGATAGAGCACTTGTGGAGGAGAGGTCTGCTATTGTGGAGGAGGAGATCATGTCTCAGGGTTTCATATTTGTATATTGCTGGTCATCTATATTGAGGAAGCTTTGCTGGGTTTTCTACCCCATGAGGGTTTCCCAGGATAAATCTCTGTCTCTTGTGTTTATGCTGTGCTTGTTGTTTCTTCAGTGATCCTGTATATGCTATTATTGTGAAATGGAATGTAATGCTGCTATTTTCTGTCTTAGCATATTGAATTTTAACATGGTATCAGAGCTAACCTGAAGGAAGACAAGGTATGGCACTAAAGACACTTGCTTTACTTACGACAATTTGAAGGTTAGGGTTTTACATAACAAAAACCAGTCATCGTAGCAAATTCGCTATAAATCCGTTTTGGAGAATTTTTCGGATCTGAAATTGTTACAGGACGAATATTAAATCTCCAGGTACCTTGTGTCCAAAGGAAAACCTCTAATTCGTTGTACTTTATGAGTTATGATCAGTACAAGTTAGGGTTTCTTCCTCTTCCAGAACTCAGTCAAAATCAGGTGACCTTGGAAAAAAGGTCATAACTTGGGCTAGGAAGCTCCAAATGAAATTTTGTAAAAAGTGACAGGTAGTGCACAGACTGTACTATCTCAGAAAACTTTTTCAGAGGCCGAAGGTGAACCAGTGACACGTGGCAAGCCGTACAAGTTCTCTCTCCTGTTTTATCCCATAAACAGGTCACGTTGCGACACTTGGCATAACTCTCTCTCAGAGAGTCCAATTGAGGTCAGACCTGTCAGGATTGAAAGATGACAAGTCGAGCTATCTCAGAAAAAGTTTTCAGAGGCCGAAGTTGAAATAGTGACACGTGGCATGCTGTAGAAGTTCGCTCTCCTGTTTTATCCCATAAACAAGTCATGTTGCGACACTTGGCATAACTCTCTCTCAGAAAACCCAATTGAGGTCAGACCTGTCGGGATGGAAAGATGACAGGTCAGGATACTGCAGAAAAAGGGTTTCAGACCCTGTGGAGCAAAAATTTCAGATTTATAGCAGAAACAATCAGGTGCATATTTCTGTCAAAACATAATTATTTTTGGAGCACCTTTATTCATGGCTTCCGGAATTTAGGGTTTCGGAGAAAGTTATAACTTTTGGAATCGGAGTCCACGGCTGAATGCTAATCAGGAAAATCGAAATTTAGAGACCAAGATTGAATTTTTTGGTTGGGTGGAAGACCAGGCTTGATCAAACCCCAGTTCGGGATTTTGATCGGAAAGATGGAAAATTAGGGCTTCAGCAAAAGTTGGAATTTTTGAAGTCTGTAACGATGGCTGGAAGCTCCTAAGAAAAATAAGAGTTTAGAGCCTTGGATCGAACCTTTTGTTTGGGAAGAAGGGTGGGCTTCATCAAACCCTAGTTCGGGATCCTGTCCAGAAGATCCAGAAGTTTCAAAGGCAATTTTGAGGGGTCAAATTTTGGAGATCCCAAAATTGAAGTATGCCAGTTTGATCAGCTCAGCAAGACATATTCTTTCATCCATTCAGAAGTATGAAAGTCAAAGGTTGAATCTTTAGGGTTTCTCTAGCAAACCCTAATCAAGCTCCAGATCCAGTTTCAGAGGGAGATGAGGCTAAGGCTTTACATAAGGATATTACAAGCGATCTCGACAGGTATGACTCATCGAGGTATGTTTTGAGATTTGTTCATGATTAAGTTTATGGTATGTTTGTCTTCATGTTATTACGGTTAGTACAATCTTGATTTTAGATTTGTTGTATCACCTTAACAAAATTATGAATGCATGATAGAAGATATTCATTGGTTAGGGTGTTGACACTTATGATTGTACTAATGCATTATGATGTTGTGTGAGGTTGATGTTGTCTGCTAACAAGATACAGGTACATCACAAAAGACAAATCAGGCTCCGTGACCATGAAAACATGAAGACAAAGACTCATCCATAATCTTTGTTCTACTTACGAGGTATGTATGACTTTGTTATATTATGCTTAACCTATGAGACATGCAGGTTCTAGCTCAGGATCTCTAAATCTTTGAAGAGATTGTTTAGGTATGTTGTACATAACCAAGTAGGTATACTAATCCAGGTATGTTTCCCATGAATCTTACCTTGTGTTAGGATCCCTTATATAAGTATACTTGGAATGATTGGTTATGCTTATTCATAAAGTTAGTAATCAAGGGATTATGCATATTATATCTTTTATCTTGATTAATGATATGCATGAGTAAAAGAAGACTTCCCTGAAATCTTGAATACTAATGTTTATTAACTATAATCATGACTATACATTTTCAAGATTATTTAGTACTATAATGTTTTGATGGCATTTAGAATATACTAATGAGTGTATGTTTGTGTATGAGATCATGAGGATGACTCTTGAGCATGCACAGTGGTACAGAATGAATAGAAGTTCAAAAGACATACAGAAGATCAAACGGGAGGCAGCCACACAAACATAAAAGATAAGTATTTGAGTTGCTATTTGAAATAGTAATGATATTGCCTGTAATAGGTTGTATGCATATTTGTATTCCTAGAATATATAATGCTGAGTGTAAACATTCACAGAGCATTGAACAGTATACAACTAATGTGCATATGTTTGGTAAGTTGGACAAACATTCCATTGTTGCTTGTCTAGAATGAAACCTCTTTGCTGACATGCCGAGAGCTGTGCACACTCTCGATAGTATGTTCTGGTAGAGATGGAAGGCATCTAGATAGCCACTGTATGCATACAGGATATGGGAAAGTGTTGTGCCAAAGTATTGGTCAAATTAGTTGCATAACTATATAAATGATATCTGTATGCATAATAGGTTACCATGTAAATATGATTTGATGGTTATGAAGTATTACTAATCCTGTACTTAATTTTGATTTGTAGGAAAGATCATGATGGATGATGAACACTGAACAAGCGATGGATGTTCAACAAAAGATTTACAAATCAAACACACTATAGAAGGCTTGTGGCTAGAAGATTCTCTTAGAAAGGGGAAGAGAATCACGACAAGATGTTTGCTCCAAGTATGGTGTAATTAAAGAAGAAGTGTGAATCAGGTTCTGTATAGGTACCTAGGATCGATAATAAATTGATAAGCTTAATGATCACCATGGGTGATGTGGATCTCAACCTTTGCTACAAGGTTGAATATGATTTCTATGCACAAATGACATGGATGCAAGAAGGAACTCACCACAGAGTTCGAATGATATTAAGGCTCATATTAGTAGACCCATCTAACGAGAGATGGCACAGATAGATATGCAGAAGATCATTCAATGAAGAAATGAAAATGAAAGATCTCAAATTGACACTTTACTTCCTAGGTCTGGAAGTATGGCAAGGCTCAGAAGGAATATTTCTCAACCAGGGAAAGTATGATGAGAAATATGACTTGAGGTGTTGGAATGGCCACTCTTATGGATTCCAACTTGAAGCTGTTAGGGGATAACTCATCAGAGTTAGTGGATATAACTCTGTACAGTCAAATTATTGGGTCATTGATGTATATAACATATACTAGATTAGATATATGCTTTGTTGTGAACACCTTGAGTCAGTATCTAGTGGAAACTAGATGTGTTCACCTGATAGTTGCAAAGCATGTGATGAGGCACATAAAGGACACGATAGAATTTGATCTATGCTATCTTGAAGATCATGACTTCAGATGGTTATTCAGATTCTGATTGGGCAGGAAGTGTATCAGACAGGAAGAACACATCGAGAGGATGTTATTGTCTGGGATTAGCCATGATCTTGTGGTTTAGCTGGAAGCAGTCTAGTGTGGCTCTCAGCACAAGCAGAATATATGGCTGCTTGCTCTGCTAGTTGTGAAGAAGTTTGGCTTCAGGATTGCTTGACTTAGAGATAGAACCAACTGTGATCCTATGTGACAAATAGAGTTGTATCAAGATGACATAGAATCCAGTGTTCCATGATAAGTCAAAGAACATAGGGATCTAACAAGATATGACACAGAAAGGAACTATAAAGTTTGAATTTGTAACAGGTTACTGATGTACTAACCAAACCTCTACCTCAAGTGAAGAAGTTACCAACATACTAACCAAGCCTCTGTTTCGAGTGAAATTTGAATACTTTCGAGACAAGCTTGAAAGGACCCTCCTCGAAAGGGGGAGTAGTATAGTCACTGATGATGATATTGTCTCATCGAACAACAAGGTCGATGATGAGGTAACCTGTTCTCTACACCTAGATAGTTAGAAATATTTAGATTTAGGACTCGTATACTTAGAATACTTAGTTTTACTTATACATGCTTTTGATGTTATATGTATTAGTAAGAATACATGCTTTTGATGATAGATGTATTGATGAGAATACATGTGGGGATTGTATCATCCTTGAACACATGTTCTAAAGTGAGCCGTAGACGTATGGTCTCCGAAAATGAAGTCCTTAGTGGACAGGTAGGGATTGTATCATCCCTGGAATTCGGTCCCTGAATAGATCCGTAGACGTATGGTCTCCGAAAATGAAGTCCTTAGTGGACAGGTAGGGGATTGGATCATCCCTGGACTTTCAGTCCTAAAGAGAGCCATAGACGTGAGGTCTCCGAGAATGAAGTCCTTAGTGGACAGTTCAGGGGATTGGATCATCCCTGGACTTTCAGTCCTAAAGAGAGCCGTAGACGTGAGGTCTCCGAGAATGAAGTCCTTAGTGGACAGTTGAGGGGATTGGATCATCCCTGGACTTTCAGTCCTAAAGAGAGCCGTAGACGTGAGGTCTCCAAGAATGAAGTCCTTAGTGGACAGTTGAGGGGATTGGATCATCCCTGGACTTTCAGTCCTAAAGAGAGCCGTAGACGTGAGGTCTCCGAGAATGAAGTCCTTAGTGGACAGTTCAGGGGATTGGATCATCCCTGGACTTTCAGTCCTAAAGAGAGCCGTAGACGTGAGGTCTCCGAGAATGAAGTCCTTAGTGGACAGTTGAGGGGATTGGATCATCCCTGGACTTTCAGTCCTAAAGAGAGCCGTAGACGTGAGGTCTCCAAGAATGAAGTCCTTAGTGGACAGTTGAGGGGATTGGATCATCCCTGGACTTTCAGTCCTAAAGAGAGCCGTAGACGTGAGGTCTCCGAGAAGTGGGGATTGTATCATCCCCGGACTTAGGTCCCTGAATTGATCCGTAGACGTGAGGTCTCCGAGAAGTGGGGATTGTATCATCCCCGGACTTAGGTCCCTGAATTGATCCGTAGACGTGAGGTCTCCGAGAAGTGGGGATTGTATCATCCCCGGACTTAGGTCCCTGAATTGATCCGTAGACGTGAGGTCTCCGAGAAGTGGGGATTGTATCATCCCCGGACTTAGGTCCCTGAATTGATCCGTAGATGTGAGGTCTCCGAGAAGTGGGGATTGTATCATCCCCGGACTTAGGTCCCTGAATTGATCCGTAGACGTGAGGTCTCCGAGAAGTGGGGATTGTATCATCCCCGGACTTAGGTCCCTGAATTGATCCGTAGACGTGAGGTCTCCGAGAAGTGGGGATTGTATCATCCCCGGACTTAGGTCCCTGAATTGATCCGTAGACGTGAGGTCTCCGAGAAGTGGGGATTGTATCATCCCTGGACTTAGGTCCCTGAATTGATCCGTAGACGTGAGGTCTCCGAGAAGTGGGGATTGTATCATCCCCGGACTTAGGTCCCTGAATTGATCCGTAGACGTGAGGTCTCCGAGAAGTGGGGATTGTATCATCCCTGGACTGCGGTCCCTAAATTGATCCGTAGACGTATGGTATCCGAGAAGTGGGGATTGTATCATCCCCGGACTTCGGTCCCTGAATTGATCCGTAGACGTATGGTCTCCGAGAAAGTGATTTTTGATGTGGTTACTTGCATCGGTAGGATACTTGTATTGATGATGTGGTTACTTGTATCGGTAGGATACTTGTATTGATGATGTGGTTACTTGTATCGGTAGGATACTTGTATTGATGATGTGGTTACTTGTATCGGTAGGATACATGTATTGATGACATGATTACTTGTATCAGTATGGATACTTGTATTGATGATATGTATACTTGTATTGGCATGAATACTTGTACTAATGATGTGGATACTTGTATTGTTATGGATACCTATGTTGATGACGATGCTGACGATCGTGTGATGACGATACTGATGATCATGTGATGACGATGCTGATGATCGTGTGATGACGATGCTGATGATCATGAGATGACGATGCTGATGATCATGTGATGACGATGCTGATGATCATGTGATGATGATGCTGATGATCATGAGATGACGATGCTGATGATCGTGTGATGACGATGCTGATGATCGTGAGATGACGATGCTGATGATCATGTGATGACGATGCTGATGATCGTATGATGACGATGCTGATGATCGTGTGACGACGATGCTAATGATCGTGAGATGATGATACTAATGATCGTGAGGATCCAGATGTTGATGTTGTTGTAGTTGTTCGAGTGCTACAGAAGATAAAGACTCAGTATTGAAGATGTTGATTTTCCAGTAACTGCTTGAGTTACTGATGATGTTGAGAAAGCTTCCAATGATTTATAGATGTATCATGTATGATGTTGATGACTCCTTGCTCGTGCAGATACTGTTATAATATCCTTCTCGTTAAGGGGGAGTGTTGAAATATTGTAACTTCAAAGAATATTATATTTGTATATTATTTATTCTGGAGATGTTCCATACCTCCGATGTGATTATACTATAAATCCGGAGATGTTTATTCCTCCGAGTTGGGTGTGGTAACTAGGGTTATTAGACCCACCATGTGGGGGTCGGCCCAGTCAGTTATAATGGGGTATTTAACCTAATGGTTAAATACAAGCCTACATGTACTTGTGTAAAATACATATCAGAGTAGTGTATAAATAGAGGAGGTGTGTTTCTCATTTGATACACTCACACACTTGAGGATAGAGCACTTGTGGAGGAGAGGTCTGCTATTGTGGAGGAGGAGATCATGTCTCAGGGTTTCATCTTTGTATATTGCTGGTCATCTATATTGAGGAAGCTTTGCTGGGTTTTCTACCCCATGAGGGTTTCCCAGGATAAATCTTTGTCTCTTGTGTTTATGCTGTGCTTGTTGTTTCTTCAGTGATCCTGTATATGCTATTATTGTGAAATGGAATGTAATGCTGCTATTTTCTGTCTTAGCATATTGAATTTTAACAGGTCCCAAGTTAGCCAGCTTCGAGAAGGAGCTTGAAGAATCTATTTTTGCCACTTAACTGACTTCTTCGCACCCTGTAATGGAGCAAGGTGTGATGTCGCATGTTGCTTATGTGCAGCCTGCGACGACCTCTCAAAACCTAGTACAAATGAGTATAAATCCTTCTAGGTCAATCACTCAATCAAGGTAAGTTCATGGATGTATACACTGAATCTAATGATGAGGAGATTTTAGGTTTAACATGAACATATTCATTATTGGTACGAATGGGAAAACTAATCCTATGCTTAATGAAGAACTATCAAAATTAAGATAACTTGGAGAATGAAATCATTAAACCTAATCTGGTATTAATCTTAACGGTATATGATAAACTACACTAAGAATGAAACTGATAAATTCTGTAACAGTAAAGCATTAATGAACCAAACAGAAGAGAAACATAACTTGTAAAGCAACTAAATCAAGGTTAAGGAAAGATAGAATGAAAACTAATAATGATGAAAAACTTAATTAAAACTCTAAGTGGTGTAAAACAAGATCTTAATTATATCTAAGGATGCTAATTAAAAGCAATAAATATCACAATTCAAAAGACCTAAGAAATTGGATTCTAAATAAGTATAAAAACAATGCAGAAAGTATTAAGGTATGAATGACGATCCGGATGGTTGTCCGAATGACTGTCCGGATGGAGGAAAACTATTTAAACTAAGGAAAGAAACAGCTTGGACGATCTTAACGTCAGTTGACTGGTGCATATGAACGTACAGTGCAAGGAAGAAATGAATAAAATATTCAGGGACTAAGATAACAAGAAGTAATCTATTCTAATCATTATCTAAGGAATGAACTATTTCTATGGCATGAGGAAACAAAACTAAGATAAACAAAGCTAACCTACAACTATAGGAAAGAAACTAACAAGACTAATTCTAACTACGACTGAACTTGGAATGTGAAGCTAACTAAACTCTAGGTACTTGTAAATAACAGGACTAAGAGCAAACTAAGCAACTAAATAATTTAAGCAAACTCAACAAACTAAACATGACTAAGCAAACTAAGCAAACTAAGCATGACCGGTCACTAATTACATTCTGGAAATATCATTAACATGAACAACAAATTAAACATACAGATCATAAAACAGAGGTATCATTTACATAAGTGGTAAAAATGTTGGTTGCGGAGCCAGATCTTCCAGTCTCATAGATGATATTGTCTCAACCGTGCACCCCAGAGGACTATACACTCATGCCCCTACCTTGGGGTTTGGGTAACCCATGGTATTTTTCCCATTCTATCTCCCTTATAAAAGAAAGACATTGTGATATGGATAGGGTTGATGTATTAGGTATTATGCATTGTAAACATATTTGAGATCGAGAAGAGAGACTGTGAGACAGTGAAGAGGAAGTGCAACGACTGTGCTGCAGGTTGTATCCTTTCACTTTCCTAGATGGAATAATAATAAGGACTGGCAACTTCAGTGTGGACATAGCCCAAGCTGGGTGAACCACAATATATCTGTGTCTCTCTTGTAATGTGTATGTGTGATTATATTTGCATTTTTATTTATTGTTATTGCTCTGCGATCCTATTTTTCTAACAAAAACAACATATAGCTTACAAGACAACGATATCATCTACAGAATAAATACATGAATTAAACAAATACACAACCTATATGCAGAAGACAAAGACAAATTATATACACAGGCGAAAGACCACTGGTTGTTGAGGGGCCCGTCTCAGCAATCAGAGGCTGCGCCTTAATCAATCAATCACCACGCATGCTATTGAGCTCTCATAAAACTAGAACTATGGTGTATTAATTTAAAACAGAGTTATAGAGTTGTTGTGTCTACTTGCAGCTGAAAAACTAGAAACCAAGAGACTAAAAAGGACTCCAAAAAGCTAACTCGTCTCAGTCACGAAGACGTCTATATATACAGAGTTACAATTGGGAGAGACAGTCGACCCTTTAGTGGTCGAGTGCTCTAATAATAGGAAATATAACTTCCACAAAATGGCTCTATGTAACAATACATGACAACACATGGCCAAGAAACGACTTCATAACAATTTATGCCAGCGCATGAGGCATCTACCAGGTTCCATGACATTAGTTTCCTTCACGTGGTCGTTGAGACATTGATCCTTCATTGACGTGGGCAGAGAGATGTGCTGTTGAGATGAACGTGTAGGAGAGGGAATCTTCCAGAACACCAGCTCATGCACCATAAGGGCCATGTTCTAAACAGAACCCATGTGACGGTTTCCTTTCTAACGGCCCGAGAATATCTCAACCAACAATCTCGCATGTTGAATGTGGGTCTGAATGAAAGGCTGAATGTTTGCACCGTGAATACGTGTCTGAATGGAGGTTTGTTTGAGAGCCGTAACTTGATCTGTTTGATGGTTTGAATGGCAAAAAGAATAACTTATCATATCAAAAATGGTGAAAATGACACCAATCAGAGTGTGTTTGATGATCAAAAGTGGTGACAAAATGGACACCAACATCCACCCCATATATCTCCCCTACCCATCCCTCCCTCCCATGATTCCCTCTACACCTTCCTCTCCCTCCTTTGACTCCCCCACCCCTCTTTTAGCTTAATCAATGTAATGTTGGGCCCTGAGCCACCCTATAGACCATCTGGATGGAATCTTGGGAGTCTAAATGGTATTATAAGGGGATAAGGCCATCATAAGGGTGCCATTATAGTGTTTTAGATGGGAGGGATGGGTCTTTGTACATTGACCATACTCATGGAATAAAAGGCAATGAGTCTCTAAATCAATGCACATGCCTTATAGATGGAATATTTGGCCTTTAGTGGGATATGGGTGTCATTATGAGGTTTTATGCACTAAGGATGGGCCTTAGTGTCTTAACCATGGTAATGGGACAAAAGTGTAACAGAAACAAGTCTTAAACCACTACACATGCCCTTTAAAGGGGGTTATTAGCCTTAATATAGGATATGTGTGCCATGAGACTATTTTATGCATTGAATATTGTTCTCAAGGCGTTAACCATGGTCATATAGGAACTAGGGAAATTTTTAGGGGCAAAATTTCACGAATTGGCTATTTTTTGGACTTTTTTTCAAAAAATAAATTTTTTATTTTGTCATTTTTAGTCTCTAATATCGTCTATATTTACATAAAATATGTTTTTTATCACAATATTCACCAAAATTTATAAGTTTCGGGAGTAAATTATATGTTTCATATTTAATATTCACCTACCTATCTATATATATATATTCAAATCCAAAATAATCGCCTAGAATACTACACTTAAGTATACTATTAGAATCCTTAAAAAATACCCTGATAGGAACCATTATGAATATTTCCAGACAAGAGATAGTTCTGAAGACGCTACCATGGTGCAAGGATAAATCCAATCTTCTAGGGATTAAATGATGTTTTTATGGTTCATGAAAAAATGACAAGGTCCCAGACTACGACAAGCCCTATAAATGGATTCTAAATGGGATAAGGGTGTCATTATAAGATTTGGGACTTTGATCATGGTCATGAAAGAGAAAGTAGGGTCTTAGGACCTAAATGAAGCTTTTATGGCTGATGAGCTATAAATGAGTCCTTTAATCACCACACATACCTTCTAGATGGGATATTTGGCCTCTAAGTTGGGTATGGGTTCCATTATGAGGTTATGTGCACTGAGGATAGGTCTCTAGGTCTTAACCAGTATGGGTTCCAATATAAGTTTAAATGAAGTTTCAATATTTAATATGCACTAAATCGCATGTGCGATATATCACATATGCGATTTAGTGATCACGTTATACAAATTGGTGTTAGGTAAAAAGTGTAGAATGCATATCGCATATGCGTTAAAACAAACATGCGTTATATTGCATATGGGATATGGGTTTGTTGATGCCTCGGATATCGTAGCATCAATCAGAAAGGGATTCTCCCCGAGAGATGGCCCCAATTAGACTATCTCCCGTTTGGTGTGGGGAATCCGTCCGGTTAGCGGTTCCGGCAACCGTGGGTTTGGAGTTTAAATCCGATTCTACCGGTTATGGTCTGATCCACCTTTCTTTTTGGACTTTATGTCTTTTAAATGAGATGCAAATGCCTAGTAATATTTGATCTAGATGCAACTAAAACAGATCTAAGTCTAGAAAGTGAAATAAATCTACCTATCCTTGCAGGGAACACATTTTAAGGATGAGCAATGGTCTGTAATAGATAACATAAAGAAAGAACAGGTAGCTGTCAATTCTTACAGGTAAAGCTACAGCCAGATGAAGGGATCTTAGAAGATAGCTTCTAGTTTAATGTAAAACACATCTATTGCTCATGAAACAGAGAAAGAAGCAAAAAATATCTAATCTAAATGGCAAGAACGCAGAAACAGGTCTAAATGTAAACAAACTGAAATTAAATTTAAAGATCCCTGCAAGGAGCAAATTAAAAGCATGAACAATGAGCCATACGAATTATCTTAGAGAAAGAACAGTTAGCCGTTTAATCTAAAAGAGAATTCTACAGCAATGGTAAATATATCAGCAGGTAGCTCCTGATTCACTATGAAACGCATTCATTGTTCACATAAAAGAGAAAATCGCATGCACAGGAAGGAGCAAAAAAAAAAAATCATTAATACCAAGAAATAGTTAAGATGGTAAGAATGATCTCACATTACAGAACAACAGTCATTAGAATAGTCCAACATACATCCGTCCAACATCCCATGCAAAACGTCCATCTCCCGTGGCTTTTATTAGAAAATTCAATTTTACAGAAACGATACAAGATAGCTCGTAGAGGTTTCAAAATTTCCTTCCCTGCCAAAAGTCCCCTTTTATTCTTCCTCTCTTCTATTTATAATTACAAAACTGCCCTTTGGGCTGCCACTTAGCACCTTCCACTTGTCATCTAAAGAAAATTCTCTCCTAAAATAGACAAAAATAAGATTCCCTTTCATTTACAGAAATTATTTAAAAGAAAATAGGGACAGCTGTCCCACAGTTTACCCGCTTTACACATTTGAGAGTCAAATACAAAATAACAGAAAAAATGCTTTGAAATCAGTGATTTCAATCCTGTACGTGAGCTTCTGCTGGCAGAGGATCGCCCAAGTTAATTGCTGCTGACGCTGCCTGGGAAGAGACACTCGAGCCTATTGTTGATGCTGCTTCTACTTGGGAAGAAGGGATTGAGCTGGCCAGACTTTCTGCCACTGCCGGGGAAGAGGGAATCGAGCCCACTGCTGTAGCTGGAATGGCTGCTGGGAGAGAAGATCCTGGATCTGCTGCTGCAGCTTTCCTTTCCTCCTCTGCTATGTAGCTGTACCACACACCCGTGTCCCTTATGACTATGTTTGCTGCAGCAGGGAACAAGATTTTCTGAGAAGTCACATTCTTCTCGAGCTTTGGTTTAATGCTTTGAACTTCTACTACTGCAACTTGATGCACTTCCTTCAGCAGATGGTTGTGGAGTGATGACGATCCAATATAATGTTGGAGGTCATCAATAGCCAGGACATCAATCCTCTTCACATACTCCATTTGAACGCCCAATTCTTCCTTTAGTTGGGACAAACATTGCTCCTTTTTCGGAAAGTCCTCCAGGGTCTGAGGGAAGCTTAATTTGCATTTGTCATGTGCCTCTTGGAGCCTTTGGTAGAGACTGCTGATTTTATCTGTTGTTCTTTGCACACTGGCTATCATCTTACTGGCGCAATTCCTGCCAAACTCCAACAGTGCTACGTCCTCGTTAAAACCGTCCACAGATTTAAATGGGAGGTGCGGGGGGAAACCCCCTTTCCCTTCTCTCCATGCCATCTGACTTATGATATTTGCCTTGACACGGGTATTCTTAGCTTTGAGCCTATGGGCCTCCACATTAATTTATTTTAACCTGACTACCATGGCCTTGAGCTTGCAAACCTCGTCAATGATTAGCTCCTGAGTGTCATTTATTTGCTTCAGGATGCTGCAGGACATCTCATGGAAGGGAGACATGTCCATCATTCTGCTCTCAGCTTGCTCTAACCGCTCAGCTAATGCCTTCTTGTCTGTTTCTAGCTGAGATGCCTTTTCTTTCGCTCCATTCTTCTCCGCTTCCACAATCATCATTTGGAGTGTTAGCTGGTCCTTTTCCTCCTCCAGCTGGTTATATTTACCTGTTAGCTCTTTATGCTCAGCATATAGGCAATTATACTTGTTTACTACCAGATCCCTTTGGGCTTGCTCATTAGCCACAGTCTGTTGTAGCGAACGAGCTCTTTTCTTTGTCAAAACATTTTCTCTAACTATCACACCCACATTGTCCAGCGATGCTCTTGCTGTTTCTACAACTGCGGATGCCATAGCAAAGGGATCCTTATCTGTATTTTTCATTACAGTGACCTCTCGGTGGGTAACGATGTCTTCATGGAAGGGACTTTTGACGCTCTCTTCTGATTTGAGGACCATTGCTTTCCTCTTCTTGTCGTAGACAAACTCATTCCACCTAGACACCGTATGTTTTCTCGATGGCTTGTACGGGACAATTGGTCGGTTTATGATGTCTATGTCTTCTTCAGCAGGTGGGGTCTGGACTTCCTGAGCTAGATCCGCGCCCTTATTTTGGGTACCAGAGCCACCTGCTTGAGATGTGTCTATATCCATGTCTTGGACACCGGACCCACTGGCTTGAGCATCTTCCCTTGCTTTCAACTCTTCTTCCGCCTTCCTCTCTGCCTCAGCTTCAGCCTCTTTCTGCTTTTGGGATTCCTCGACCTCTTTCTGCAGGATTTCATTTTCAGCTTCTTGCTGCATTCTCGCCACTTCAGCTTCCTGCTGCCTTCTTGCCATTTCAGCTTCTTGCTGCCACCTGGCTTCTTCTGCTTCTCGCTGCAGTCTGGCTTCTTCTCTTAATCTGAACTCTTCTTGAGATCGGGCATCCTCAGCTTCTTTCAACTTCTGCTGGCTGGTCTTCTGGGCCTTGGTTGAGCTAGAGCTTGCTCCAGTGCTTTGCCGACAGACCCGTAGCTCATCCATGTTGCTGATACCTCTGAATGCCTCTTCCTCGGCATCAGGATAGTGAGAGTACTCGAAGTGAGCATAAATCTCCTTATAGTGCTCAGCAACTCTTCCCTTTCTGTCATTCTTGTGGAAGATTACCTCACCGAAGTGGAAGGCTTTCAGCTCTTGAACAAATTCATCGGCCAAGGCAACCCACGGGAACTTGTAAGCACCTATGTAGAAAGGTAGAGGAGGGAAGGAAGCCTTATGCTATTTGTGGAGCATTGCCCCAATTCCGTCCAGGAAGATTTGTCTTACTGCCTCCTTAAGGACCACATAGTCCATAGCATACTGCGGCAAAATGTATGGGGGCTTAGTCCCTCCGAACATTCTGAGGTAGGTGCCTTGCTCTGAAAAGTAAAAATCCCCATAATCCTCAAGGAATTCCAAAGCATTCTCTGATAGGTAGTTTGGTTCTTCCTTGAACATCTTCTCATATAGGGGCATGATCAACCCCTCACAGATGAGTTTGTAGATGGGCTTGTAATTCTGAGCCCACAACATCTTGAACGTGATATAGAACGGGGCGGTGTCCTTATCCCATGTCCAGCCCAATTTGGGGAAGTCTATCTTGGCCAAAATACAATCAATCAGATATGAGGACATGAAAAATTCAGCCTTCTTCAAGGCTAGTCCTTCTTTAGCAGCAACTATCATCGAGGCCAAACTGTTTGACAAGAGAGTGGCCCAGTCAAACACAGTTTCCTTGAATGCCATGTAGTGGATGATAGGGACCCACTGAATCTTATACACTGTGCCATCGGGCATGCCGAAGATTTTGCACAGCATTAAAGCGATCAATCTGAAAGGAGCTCTCAGATTCTGTATGTCATATTCATCACTTCCTTTCTTTCTCAAATGTTTGCCTGCCATTAGTAGCTTCTTGGCCATCTCGACGTTGTTCATCTGGCTCAACCATTCATCAGTCAGAGCTTGTTGGACACAGGGAAATTTGTAGGCTGCCGCAAGATACACGAGTTGAAATGAGGCAATAGCCACTTTCTCGCTATCATTTATCACTCTCCCTTCAGCATCGGCATGTTGGAGTATCCATCCGATCACTTCAGCACAGGGGAACAACTCGGGGCGGGTAGCGGCTCTAGTTATGCCTGAGGCTCTAATATTAAGATAAATCGGCCCTTCCTCTAGCAACATATCTGGGATCTCTTGGTCCCGGATCATTCTGTAGATGTCACCCCATATGATTTCAGGAGGGACACCGGTGGTGCACCTAGTATCCTGGAGTGAAGTTTCAATTTTAAGTGGCGCCGGCTTCTTTTCTGACATTTTATCCTTCTTCTTACCAACTTTCGGCATTTTTATTTATCCCTGATAACACCCATATACAAGTCATCATGATATTGAGCAACATACTGTGAGGTTTTAACAGAGAGCACCATCGTTTTAATATGTCAATGAGATAATTACAATGAAGCTACATATTTAGGCAGTAAAAACACTATTTCAATATGAAACATAAATTGAAACGTTTGAATCTTTTGAAGGGATGAGTTTTGAGATGCTCTTGAGGGGATAGGTATGTCGCGGAAACAATTTGCTCTTGGACCGGTAGGCGTGTTGCGGAAGCAACCTGCTTTCGGTTTAGCCCTGGGGAAGAGGGTAACTTTCGTCATTGTACTTTTAAAAGGCTAGTGGCGGGGAAGTCTGGGGTGAAATAACCCTATGACGAAATGAGGAGCCACTTTCACCGTTATGACCCGGCGAGGGCTTTGAACACCGTTGTCATTTACGGCACTTGCCGAGGTACCTATGAGAGGTTTGAACATGGGCAATGGCGCTTGTCGTAAGATTTAAATGGGGTAGAGGTCACGTTGGAACTGAGTTTTACGAAAAGGCCCGGGGATTTATGTCTTAGGATTTCGGCCAGGGACATGAAAAGTCTATGGGGCTTCGGCAGTTTTTTACATAACGAGGCATGTGGCCCGGGGAGGAAAATAGAACAAGTCTAACTGTCCACACTAACTGTCTCTACCCAAAAAACGTTCTACCCTGTCTCTGTTTTATATGATGAGAACTCAATTCAAACTGTATTTGACGGGAAAAAATAGCCCATGACGGGTGTTTTGCCCATCAAAATCCCACCAAAACCCATCATTTTCAAACAAAAGACAACCCAATAGCAATTGGAAGTGTAGAAGGGGCAAATTTCAAGATTAAAATCCTACCTGGCACCGTGAGGATCGCTGAATGAGGTGGCTGCGAACGCGGATGAACGAGATGAGCTGGAGCGATTTGCACGGCATTCCACGTCGTTTTCCAATTGAAAACAATGATATGTTGGCTCGAGCCCCCACCGTATATTTAAACAAATGAGACACGTGTGGGACTTTAATATGCTTGGTGGCGTATTAAGACCGGTTTTAAATGCATCGTACGTCGGCGTCAAATGAAGCTGCCTCGGTTTGCGTGCGACTGCCTCTTGCGGGACAAACTGGCGAACCACTTCCGCCGTTTCGGCGAACGAAGGTGAATGGCCCCCGCAAAAGGCCTCCGCGACACAGAAGAGAAAATGTTCTGCAAAGCTTAACTCATTTGGGAGGATATCGTGGAAGCTTCCGCTGTTTCGGGAGAGAGTGGTGAATTGCTTCTGCAAGAGGCTTCCGCGACGTGATTAATTTCTTTTGGCGGCCTCTTCGGGATGAAAATGTGAAGGATCCCGAAACTGCGGAAAGCTTTCGTGAGAGGCTTCCACAGTTTCGGGAGGGATTCACCAGCGGCTGATGGAATTGCTTAACGAAGACTTTTCTAAGTCTTTTCAGGTGGTTTATGTGATTGGCTTCCACCGTTTCGGGAGCAAATCTTGAACTCTTCCGCAAATTTTCCCATAATTATTTCGAAGGCCTTTTCCGAGAGATTTATTTGATTGGCTTCCGCCGTTTTGGAAGGGTATCCCGAGAGCTTCCTGGGTTTCGGGAGAGAAGGCTGCAAGCTTCCGCGGAGCTTCCTTGGCTCGTTCCGCAAAGTTTTTTCCAAAATTTCTAAGTTCTTTTCGGCAAGCTTAGGTGAGTTGTTTCCGCCGTTTCGGGAGGATAAAGTGAATGGCTCCGCAGGTTCAGGATGGAAGGTCCAACAGCTCCATAAAAGGAAATATTCTAAGTCTCTTGATAGTTTCGGAAGGAATTCGCGAATTCCTCCACAGAATTTCGGAAAGATTTTGTGAAGGTTTCCGCAAATTTTCAATGAAAGCTTCTAAGTTCTCTTCCGAGTTTTGGAAGGATTTTACAAATTGTTCCCGCCGTTTCGGAAAGAAAACCCCAATCTCTCCGCAAAAGGTCGAAAAAATTTCTAAGTTATTTTCGAGAGGCTTATTCGTTTGCCTTCTGCAATTGCGGGAAGACAGCCCGAAAGACTCCGAAATGCCGGGAGACTTTCCCAAATAGTTTCTGCAATTTTCAAAAGGAAAATGTAAGTTGTTTGGGATTCTTATGCGAATGGTTCCCGACGCTTCGGGAGCACAAAGCTGAATGCTTCCGTGGAATCTCTTCCCTACGTTCCGCAATTTTTTAAACAGTTTCTTCATTCTTCTTCGAAGGTTTAAACAAAGGCTTCCGCCTTTCGGGGTGCAAACTTAAAATAAAACCCAACTGCTGGGAATAGTCTGAGAAGCTCCAAAAATTTGGAAAAAATCTTCTAAGTTCCCTTTCTGTCCTTCGGAGGAAAATCGGAAAGGTTTATGGCCTGAATTTTCCGTTGGGAAGAAAAGATAATAGCTGGGAATGACCCCTTGAGGCAGCTTTTCTAGAAAAATGAAAGGAGGGGCCCCAATATGTATAAAATTTTGGGGGGATGTTGCTGCAACAACAATGGCGAGTCGCTGGCGAACACAGATCTCTGAAAAATTCATCTTTCATGGTCCGAAACCTCATCAAAGACATCCATCTTGGCTGCACTACTCAGCTGAGCACTTTAAAGTCATGTGAGGGGAAGAAGGCACTTTCCTGCCAGCCATTGGGGAAAGGGGAGCTTTGACCGAGACATCTTCACCACTCTCCAAGGGCCAATATATGAGATTCATTTTAGGAGGTTCATCTTTTAGATGGTCACTACTGCCGGACTCCACAGGATCTGCAACACTTTCTCATGGACATTATTGCTCTTGTTCCTCATTCCCATGCTGCTTGCATCCTTTTGGACGTTTGTACTTTGGACAGCTTAGCTGCTTGAGCCTTCTAGAGATATTTTCTTTTGGACATGATTTTTTGATTTAGGCTCCTCAATCCATAACGTCCTTTTGTGTGAGTTAGAAGTTTTATTGATTTGATCAAGCCTCACGGACGGAGAGGAGCCCATTTCGAGCTGAGCCTTTTGGACAACTTTCTTGATTTTACATGTCTTTTGCTTTTGTCTCAGCCATGCTTTAATTGAGGCGAGAATCTCTGGAAAACAGACTCTTGAATGTAAGCCATTTTGGCTGTTAAATCTGCAGCATGGAGTCATTTCAATACCCTATGTCCTCGAGAGGTGCTACTTTCCATGGGTCCAACTTTGGTAACCTTCTTGAGATGCCTTTAAAGTGTGAGAGTGGGTGGAGCCCAACGATAGTAGTGAAGATGGTCATAGGTCTCTGCTATTAAACAGGATTAGTGTGACTAGCAGGGTAGGCTTCCTCCCTTCTGAATATTTCAGTGAGAGCACAACAGACCGGATTTACTTGAGCAGAGTTCCAGACTCATGGATCGCAAGTTTTCTTTGAGAGAGTTATCCTTAATGGGGATCTCGACCAAAAGGGCATTCATAAAACAAAACTTGTCGCAAAAGCTCAAATAACAAAGAGAGAAACAACATGGCCGAAAAAATAAAGCAACTAAAGGCTAAAGCAAAAAGAAAACTTTATTTATGTACAGGAAGCCTCGAAGAGACTATGCGAAGTATTGTTTCAGAGCGAGGCCATTGAGAGGAAGGGATACTTCTTCTCCCTCGAGATTTGTCAATTTGTAAGTGGATGGGCCTAATTTTGCATAAATTTGATACGGGCCTACCCATAGATGTTGAAATTTCGTATGCATTCCTTTGTGTTAAATTTTTAGAATTTACTTCAATCTGATCTACGATCTTAACTGAGAGAACAACATGTACAGCATATCTACAGCATATCAATCATGGAGACAATAATGCAAGCACACAAGAGACACAAAGATTTGCTTGGGGAAAACCATAAAGGTGAAAAACCCCAATAACTTCCTCAGAGATAGATAGAGCAATGATACAACCAACCATGAGAGATAGACACAACCTAGCAGCAGATCCTCCTCCTCCATAAGTGCACCACTCCTCCTTGAGTGCATGAGTGAGAAGTGAGTGAGTAAATAGAGTGTCTCCCGCACTCTATTTATACTTGACTTGACTTGCCTTTTTACCTAACTCATGTAGGCTCGAACTTAACCACATAACATAATGCTGAGTGGGCCGACCCCCAATAGGGTGGTCTAATAACCATTTGACCCACATGGCCGACCCCCAATAGGGTGGTCTAATAACACTTTGACCCACATGACTTATACAGGGCCGACCCCAAACAAGGTGGTCTAATAACCCATCAAGTATAAGTTACGACACTTACAATATAAATGACGACACTTCCTTATAGAGGAATAATACCATCTCTATAGGAATACAATATACATATATGTGAAATACATTCCGAAGTTACATATACATCAACACTCCCTCTTAACTAGGAAGGTATTTCTCAGCACAGTTCTTCTAGCACAAGTCATCTTCTCTGGATCATCGTCACTGGATAATCGTCATCGAGTCATCATCATCGTCACTACTGCTGCTATCTCAATCAATCTCTGAATCTACTCGTCATACGAAGTTCTACAGAGCCAGTCCTTTTTCATACTGGATGTAGGCCCACCAGCTGCAGGTCTTCATCATCACTGGCCATACTGTGGAATCCTCAGGCCTTATTACGTGCGTCACAAAACCTGGCTGCAGCATCCCAGGCTATTACGAGCACACAGCTCTACCTGTAGGATCTCCTAGGAGCACATTACATGTGACCCATCACAAAACCTGGCTGAAGCATCCCAGGCTGTTACGAGCACGTGGCTCTACCTGTCAGATCTCCCAGGAGCACATTACATGTGATCTCACCACAAAAACTGGCTGAAGCATCCCAGGCTGTTACGAGCACACAGCTCTACCTGTCGGATCTTCCAGGAGCACATTACATGTGGTCCACCACAAAACCTGGCTGAAGCATTTGAGGCCTTTTTCATCCTGTCCAGATCTCCCAGGAGCAAATTACATGTGGTCATGACAAAACCTGGCTGAAGCATCTGAGGCCTTTTTCATCCTGTCCAGATCTCCCAAGAGCAAATTACATGCCATAGGACAAAACCTCGCAAGAGCATCTGCCAGATATCCCAAGGCACCGAATTACATGCCATAGGCAAAACCTCGAAAGACTATCTGTAGATCTCCCAGGGCACAAATTACATGTCCTTCCAAGCAAAACCTCGCAAGAGCATTTGCCAGATGTCCCAGGGCACCGAATTACATGCCATAGGAAAAACCTCGAAAGACCATTTGTAAATCTCCCAGGGCACAAATTACATGCTTACCTGCACAACCTGATCCACGGCCATAAAGTATCATCTGATACTCATCAAACATCATCCTGATGTACACATGATCATCCTGATCATCATCACTGCAACATCCTGCTGCATGTCATCTGGAGAATCTCGTCATCCACGATCATCCAAGTATCCACCTGATACATACATAGATACATGATCCACACAATGTATCCATCAGCATACATGATCTACCTGATCATACAAAGATACATGATCCACACAATGTATCCATCAACATACATGATCTGCCTGATCATATAAAGATACATGATCCACACAACGTATCCATCAGCATCCAACATGATGCATTCATACAAAATACATACTCATGATCCAACCGATCATATCCAGCATCCAACATGATGCATACACAAAATACATATAATGATCCAACTGATCATATCCAAGCAAAACTAGAACATCCTCCTGATGTTCATCATCCAGCACTTACATCCACAGCCAGGTGAAGGATCCCCCCTTCCAACATGCTTGGAATGGCTTCAGCAAATGTGTCCATCACTTCTTCCTCAAAGTGTCCTCGATCTGAAGAACACCAAGCCTCTCTCTGAAGTACTCGAACTTCACCCTGGCTAGTGGCTTCATCAGCACATCTGCAATCTTCTCGTCCATCCCAACATACATAAGCTTCACAGCTCCTCTCTGCACCATATCCCTAATATAGTGATATTTGATCTCTATGTGTTTCGACCTGTCATGAAACACTGGGCTCTCGGAAAGCTTCACACAACTCTGGTTATCACAAAATATACTAGTAGCCTCCAACGGGAGATCAAATAACTTAGACAGTAGCATCCGTGGCCATACTGCCTCACAATTAGCTGAACAGGCTGCAACATACTCTGCCTCAGCTGTACTCAGTGCTACGTAGGACTGCTTCCTGCTAAACCATGAGATCACACCAGATCCCATACTGAAGCAACACCCATATGTGCTCTTCCTGTCTGCAGCACTGCTAGCCCAATCTGAATCAACATAACCCTGCAGGTTAAACTTTTGATTCACCTCATACTTGAGCCCATAATCCACTGTACCCTTCAGGTACCTCAGAACATGATTTACAGCAACCAGGTGAACATTCCTCGGATCCGTCAGGAACTGGCTCAATGTGTTCACAACAAAGCAAATGTCTGGTCTCGTGTTCGTCAGGTACATCAAGGACCCAATCATCTGACGATACATAGAGACATCAACCAGCTCAGATGAAGCATCACATAGAAGTTTCAGATTCGATGCCATAGGTGTGGCCATGGCCTTGCAATCCATCATCCCGAACCTCTTTAGGATCTCTACTGCATACTTCCCTTGTCCAAGGAAGATTCCATTTGCACTCTGCCACACCTCCATGCCAAAAAACAAATAGTGCATCATCCCCAAGTTCCTCAACTCGAACTCGGCAGCAAGCTTCCGCTGTGTGTCGTCAATCAATCTATCCTCATCTGTAACAAACAGGTTATCCGCATACAAAAGTAGTATCACTGGATTGCCTTCCCTCAACCTTGTAGTAAAGGTTGGAACCCGCTTTACTCTTGGTAAAGACCAAACTGGATAGAAGGCTGTCTATCCTACCATACCAAGTTCTGCACACATATATGACTACACCATGCTGTCTTGAAATCCATCTGGTGCATCTTCTATTTCATCACTTTTATATTTCTCAATGCTGCCATCTGCAACATGCTTGATCTGATAGTTCCATTTGGAAGTCACAACAGACTTTCCTTCAGCTCTTGGGACCGCATCCCAAACATTGTTCTTCATGATCGACGGATCATGGCATTCCATTTCTTCATCCCAGATCCTGGGAACTTCAATATATTCAATAGATATCTTTGTTGCTGGAACAAATGTTGTAGCTTTGTAGGTGAAGATATACGGTCTTTCCTACAAAACAGGTTAAATTGCATGATTAGAAACATCTCATAATTTTAAGAACAAATTCTTACACATAAAGAAATATGTCATACAGTCATGCAATTATCTTAGCCAATGCTTCAATACAACATTTATCCATATCCCGTAACTTTCTAGATGCCTTCCAATCTCTACCAGAACATTGTTAAGAGTGTGCACAACTCCCAACATGTCAGCAAAGAGGTTTCATTCTAGATAAGTAGCAATGGAATGTTGTACAGTGCCATAGGACACTTACCCATGTATATTAGTAGTATACTGTTCATCAATGCAACTATTCTAATATGCATAATACACAACCTAATTCTAGGAACATCAGTATATACATTATTGAACAATATTATTTAAACAAACAAATATGCAAGAAATGATGATTAAAATACTTATCTTTCTTTGTTCGTTGGGTGGACTCCCTCTGAGTCTTTGCTTCCTTGCAGGAGCTGTTGGAGTCCTAATCTAAAGTAGCTTCTTCTACACTTTTCTGTTGTGGAATGTAGAAAGATGGTCAACTCCCTCTGAATATCTACATCCTTGCAGAAACCACTGAAGTGTGCTCTTTTTCTTTCTTGCAGGAACAACTGGAGTGTGCTCCTTTGCTTTCTTGCAGGAGCAACTGGAGTGTGCTCCCTCTTGATCTTTGCTTCCTGAATTACCTGTTCTTGAACTCATATTCATCCTTGGTCCCTATGCATGCTTATTAGTATCATGATTGTGTTATCCTTGTGATTTCATATAAAATCATACATTCACAATAATTTCAAGCATGTATAGTCATGATCATTTCAAACAGAATAATAAGCATTAGCATTCAAGGTTTATGTGGGATTCTTATGGTTAGTCAAATCATAAGAAGCATAACATGTCTAAACCTATAATTACTCAAACCTATGACTCTTTAGTTGAATCATCAATCAAGATAAGAGATATAATATACATAAAACTTGTGATTATTCAAACCTATACCTTCATGATTCTTCTGGTTAGTCATATCATCAATTATGGTAAGAAACATAATATGCATACAACCATGATTATTCAAACCTATCACTTCATGAATAATCATTATCAACAATAGTATAAGATCCCAACCCAAGGTAGGATTCTATCTTGATATAAGAAAAACATACCTGGATTAGCATGCTAGCTATTTATGTCTAACATACTCACATGATGTCTTCTTGTTCTTCTTCAATGACTTGTGCTATTAACCTGTATATCTCATAGGTTAACTATTACAAAACCAAGTTATACATACCTCGTAAATGGATGGATCTTCTATGAGATCCATGACAATGGATGGATCTTTATCCTCATGTTATCATGATCATATGTTCTTGGAACAGAACATGATTTTTCTTTCTTGGTGTACCTTTCATGTTAGTAGACAACATAAACCTCATACAACACCATAATGCATTAGTACAATCATAAGTGTCAACACCCTAACCAATGAATATCTTCTATCATGCATTCATAATTTTATTAAGGTGAAATGCCAAGTCTAAAATCAAGATTGTACTAACCGTAATAACATGAAGACAAACATACCATAAACTTAATCATGAACAAATCTCAAAACATACCTCGATGAGTCATACCTGTCGAGATCGCTTGTAATCTTCTAATGTAAGGCCTTAGCTTCATCTCCCTCTGAAACAGGAACATCTTCACTTATGCAGGTGACCAATCCATCTTCTTCTAGGATTAACCCAATCCACTTGATTTGCAAGAACTGGACCTGGAGCTGGATATGGGTTTGTCAGAGAAACCCCAAAAATTCAAACTTTGAATTTCAAACTTCCGAAAGGATAGAAATATGCGCCTTGATAAGCTGATCAAACCGGTATATTCAGAATTTGAAGACTGCAAAGTTTCATGTCTCAATTTTGCCTTTGAAACTTCCGGATTCACTAGAGGTGACCCTGAACTAGGGTTTGATGAATCCCACTCTTCTTCCCAATCAAAAGGTTTGTTCCAAATCTCTAAGCTTCTATTTTTTTGAGGAGTTTCCAGCCGTGGTCATAGATTTCAAAAATTCCCATTTTTACAGAAGCCCTAATTTTCCACTTTTCTAATCAAAGTCCCAAACTAGGGTTTGATCAAGTCTGGCCTTCTTCCCAACCAAAAATTCTGATCTTGGTCTCTAAATTTTTATTTTGATGAGTAGCATTCAGCCGTGGTCTCCGATTACAAAAATTTCAACTTTCTCGAAAGCCCTAAATTCCGGAAGCCATGAATGAAGGTACTCAAAAATAATTCTGTTTTGACAGAAATATGTACCTGATTGTTTCTAGTGTAACTCCAAACTTTTCAATCCACAGGGTCTGAAACAGTTTTCTGAGATAGCCTGACCTGTTACCTTTCCATCCTGATAGGTCTGACCTCATTTGGATTCTCTAAGAGAGAGTTATGCCAAATGTCGCAACGTGACCTGTTTTGGGATAATACAGGAGTGCGAACTTGTACGGCATGCCACGTGTCACTGTTTGAACTTCGGCCTCTGAGAAAGTTTCTTGAGATAGCTCGGCCGGTTATATTTCCATCCTGACAGGTCTGACCTCAATTGGACTCTCTGAGAGAGAGTTATTCCAAGTGTCGCAACATGACCTGTTTATGGGATAATACAGGAGAGAGAACTTGTACGGAGTGTCACGTGTCACTGGTTCAACTTCAGCCTCTAAAAACGTTTTTTGAGATAGTACAGTCTGTGTACTACCTGTCACTTTTCACGAAATTGCATTTGGAGCTTCCTAGCCCAAGTTATGACCTTTTTCCCAAGGTCACCTGATTTTTACTCAGATCTGGAAGAGGCAGAAACCCTATATTGTACAGATCATAAATCACAAAGTACAACGAATTAGAGGTTTTCCTTTGGACACAAGGTACCTAGAGATTTAATATTCATCTTGTAACAATTTCAGATCCGACAACTTCGCCAAAACGGATTTATAGCAAAAGTGCTACGATGACTGGTTTTTTCTATATCAAGCCCTAGCATCGTAAGTGCAACAAGTGTCATACATGCCATATCATGCCTTCTTTCAGGCTAGCTCTGATTCCATGTTAAATTTTCAGAATTTACTTCAATCTGATCTAGGATCTTAACTGAGAGAACAACATGTACAGCATATCTACAGCATATCAATCATGGAGACAATAATGCAAGCACACAAGAGACACAAAGATTTATTTGGGGAAAACCATAAAGGTGAAAAACCCCAATAACTTCCTCAGAGATAGATAGAGCAATGATACAACCAACCATGAGAGATAGACACAACCTAGCAGCAGATCCTCCTCCTCCATAAGTGCACCACTCCTCCTTGAGTGCATGAGTGAGAAGTGAGTGAGTAAATAGAGTGCCTCCCGCACTCTATTTATACTTGACTTGAGTTTCATTTTTACCTAACTCATGTAGGCTCGAACTTAACCACATAACATAATGCTGAGTGGGCCGACCCCCAATAGGGTGGTCTAATAACCCTTTGACCCACATGGCCGACCCCCAATAGGGTGGTCTAATAATCCTTTGACCCACATGACTTATACAGGGCCGACCCCAAACAAGGTGGTCTAATAACCCATCAAGTATAAGTTACGACACTTACAATATAAATGACGACACTTCCTTATAGAGGAATAATACCATCTCTATAGGAATACAATATACATATATGTGAAATACATTCCGAAGTTACATATACATCAACACTTTGCCTTCATGATTATGGTCCCATTTCAGGACTAAATCTCCAACTTCAAAATCTCTCTTACCATATTTCCTCTTATCGAACCATCTCTTAACTATGTCCTAGTGTTGATGGAATCGATCTTTAGCTTTGTGTCGGGCTTCTTCAAGTTGAAGCAGGGTGTTGATCCTGGATTGTAAGGCTTGGCTACCAGAACCCTGAGAGGCTTGGGACAGTTGCAAGGATGGTAGTAAGATGTTTGGGGGGAAGAATGGCTTCCTTGCCATAGACAAGAGTGAAAGGGGAGACACCTAAAGCGTTCTTTGGGGTCACCCTATCTGCCCATAAGGCGTTTGGGAGAGCTACATGCCAACTTCTCTGGTTTTCTATCACAGTCTTCTTAAGAATTCGAATCAGATTCTTGTTTGAGGATTCAGCTAATCCATTCCCCTGAGGGTAGTAATTGGCTGAATAATGCAACTTAATTCCCCATTCATAAACAAATTCATTTATCTTGCAAGATGAAAAATAAGTAGCATTATCAAAAACAAGGGAAATTGGAACCCCAAACCTGGTTATGATTTTCTCTTTCAAGAAGCTGATGATTGCGTCTTCGTTGATCTTGCGCAACGGGATGGCCTCCGTCCACCTAGTGAAGTAGTCGGTAGCCGTCAGGATGTATCGATGTTGCAACGAAGAATTTGGATTTATTTCTCCGATAACATGTATACCCCATTGTTCAAAAGGCTCAGAGATGATGTTCGGCTGTAATGGTCCTACTGCCTTAGGTAACTTCCCAACGCTTCTTTGACATACATCATAGTTCCATGCATATGTGTGGGCATCTCGGAACAGAGTGGGCCAATAATAACCAGCTCTTAGTATCTTGTGTGCTATTGTCTCACCTGAATAATGTCCGCCTGCGGGGCCATCATGTAATTCTTTGACAACTTTGTTTGCATCTTCCTTTTCCAAACATCTAAGGAGAACTCCATCATAATTATTCCTGAAAAGAATCCCATCAATGATTTGATAAGGTGTCGATTTCAAACGGAGTGCCCTTCTTTGCTTAGAGTTCCAGTGCTCAGGTAGGTATCCCTGTTGTAAATAGTGTACCAGATCTCTATACCATGACTGGGGAGCTATGAAGATATGACACACTTCAACCGAATTGAGCTCAGCTTCATTTTTCCAATTTTGTTCTTCATTAGTTGAGTTTCCCGCAAGTAACTTGCACATGCCTTGTCCTTTGATGATCGTGGCTGGTTTAAATTCCAAATCATATTCCTGAAGAGCTATGACCCAGCTCCCTCTCCTTTCTCCCAGTTCCTTTTGAACGAAAAGGGATCTAACAGCTGGGTGGGGAACTATGACCTTAGTTCTGTTCTTCAGAATGTATGGCCTGAACTGCTTGACTGCTTTGAAGACTGCATATGCATGCTTGTCAACTACGGGATAGTTCATCTTGGCCCCCTGCAGACCAGTGCTCATAAATGAAATTGGGTATTCGTCCCCCAACTCCACCTTTTGCGTGAGTACAGCTGCGAGAGAGTCATCTGAAGCGAAGGTATACAAGATGAAATCCTTATCGAAATCTGGGCTTCTTAAGGAAGGATCCTTAGCTACAGCTGCCTTGATATCTCTAAATGCGTCCTTCCCCAAATCTGTCCACTTGAACTGTATGCTTTGTTTAACCATCTATTGCAATGGCTTAACAATTTGTGCAAAATTCGGAACAAATCTGCGGACAAAATTGATGGTGCCCATAAAAGACCGCATAGATTTCTTGTTGTGAGGCATTGGAATCTTATTAATAGCTTGGACTCTTTCTTGATCAATTGACACTCCCCCTTTGGAGATGATGTGACCCAAGAGCTTACCTTCGGGCACAGCAAACACGCTCTTCTTTGGATTCAGGGAAATACCATACTTCTGGAAACGATCAAAGATATGCCTCAGATGAACAACATGATCTTCCCTTTTCTTCGAAAATACTGTCACATCATCTAAGTAAACAACAACACATTGCCCACCCAATCCCCGGAAGGCAATATCCATCGCCCTTTGGAATGTAGCTCCTGCATTTATCAGGCCAAATGGCATCCTTCGGTATGCGAAAGTTCCCCATTTAGTTCGGAAAGTGGTCTTGAGACAATCTTCTTCGGCTACTAACACTTGATTGTAGCCAGAGAAACCATCGAGGAGAGAAAACAATTCGGATCCTGACACCATTTGTAGGATTTGTTCCATTGAAGGTACGGGGTAGTTATCTTTATCCGAAGCTTTGTTTAAATTTCTGAAATCTACACATAGCCTTATCTCTCCTGACTTCTTTCTTACGGGAACCAAGTTTGCAACCCATTCAGAATGTCGAACTTTGAAGATTATCTTAGCGTCCAGGAGCTTCTTTAATTCCTTTTGGATCAGCGGTTCTAGAGTAGGATGCATCCTTCTTAACTGCTGCTGAAATGGCTTGACACCCACTTTCATTGGTATAACATGCTGAATGATGCGGACGTCATATGTTTTTAGATCTTCATAGGTCCATGCAAAAACATCTTTGTATTGCTTAAACAATTTGATCAACCTATCTCTTTCTCCTGGTGAACAACACTTGCCAAGGTTGACAAATTTTGGTTCTGCCTCGGTACCCAAATTAACTAGCTCATGTTGCATTGATGAGTTGTTAGTTTTGGTATTAGCAGGCCTTTTGAACTTATTTTGAATATCGAACAGCATTTCGAGGGACCTTACCCCCTTGGGCATGAAATTTCCTTTCTCCTCATCCTTCTTCATCAAATCAGCATCGTGTTCTTCCTCATCTATTGCAGCTCCTTGAAAGCTATCTTCGTCTGTTAGGAAGCTGATAATTTGCTCATCATCATCGAAGACTATGAAGTTTGTGATGTTATTGGGAATGGAAGGCCTGAAAATCAATTCAATTGAGCATTTATTATTTGATGGCACCAATCTAGAAGCAGATGTTGCTAACAAATCAGCAACAGAATTTTGCAATCTAGGAATTGATTTTATATTGAAAGCGTCAAAATGCATAATTAAATCCCATACCTCAGCCTGATAACCCTTCAAGTGAGGTGAGAGACAATGAATGGTGTCCCTTACCTGTCTTACAACTATCTCGGAATCACCAAAGACCTTCAGGTACTTAACATTTAAGCCAATGGCCTTCTTTAACCCATGTACCAAAGCTTCATATTCAGCGGTGTTATTAGTACAATCGAATTCTAATCTACAAGACAAAAAATACTTGTTTCTTTTTGGATCCATTAGAACACAACTGGCTCCGGATCCTTCCAGAGATTTAGAACTATCAAAGTATAATTTCCAAAAGATATCTTTAGATTCAACTAAGTTAGTTTCTTTGTGATCTATGTCAGCAACTAAATTGACTATGTTACAATCAACATCATCAGTCCGAGAGAAATGAAGGAGATCGGACTGTTTATCTGATTCATGGCTAATGGTTTCAGATTGATAATTACTCGGATCTATTTCTAAGAAGTAATTTCCCAGGACCGAGGAAGAGAAAGTTACGGCCTCATTCTTTTCTTCTAACTGAGTTACGTTTTGTTTCATATGAGCTTCCCTAAGAAATTTAATCTGATTCTGTCTGTTCTGATAAGGTAGCCATAGGTGGGACCAATCAGTAGCAAAGTAGCCACTCAGCTTGGTAGACCAATCCCTACTTAAAATTAGCCCATAGGATTCAGGAATATCGACCACCATTATGTCAATGAATTGACAGACTCTAGGGTCAACTGACAGTCTAATTAGAACATCTTTCATCTCCCCAATAACCTTGACAGCAGTCCTATCTAATTGGATAATTTGAGCTGGAGATGGCACGGGCTGCCCATTAATTTTCCTACAAATTGACAGTGGCATAACGTTTGAGGATGCTCCAGAATCTACCAAGAAGTTGTGAACATTCTGATTAAAAATTTCAAAAGTCAGTAAGAATGGCAATGTTTGGGATTTAGACTTTCCACCGATGCTAGCCTCATTAATTTCGGGATTGTCTTGAGAATATGTCAATGGAGTGCTGATCTGGGGTTGTAAAACATGCAGCAGTTTGTCTCGTTGATGGGGCAGGCTGCACATGTCAAATATTGATACGTTTGCCTTGACCTTCTTGATATATTCAATAATATCGTATCCTATATCAGATTCGTTCCCAATTCGACTTGGCTGATCTGTTTTGCTCATTGTGACCTTAGGTGGCTAAACTATGGTGTCAGCGCTTGGCTGCTTGGTCGCTGTTTGGTTAACTTTGGGCTGTGGTGGGATGATTGGTATATGTCTCCTAGGAGGATCTTTTGAAATTTTAGGCTTATGGGGAAAGGTGACTGGCACAGGATCCGCAATTGGGCCCTTATTGCGAGTAGCAACATTTATGGTAGAGGGAGAGCTATCTATGTGATTGTCTTCTACTAATTCAATCATAGGTACCCAATCCCACAACACCATAGTAGTGTCTGGGGTTGGTTCCTCTAACTCCGGGCTTGATTCTTCTGGAGGATCATCCTGGTCTAGGATATGAGAATCTAACATTTGGTTCATGACTAAGCTCATGGAATTAATCCATTGCGGGCAGCTCTTTTCCGAATGCGGTTCTTGGTGAAAAGTGTAGAAATTTTCCATCCCAATCTCATTTAAGTTTAAGATAGGGGCAGCGTTCATTGGTGGATGAGTTTGCTCACCGTCTTCCCTTCTTTTATAAAATGGCTTGAAAGGTTTCCTAGATGTGCTAGCAGCCTTGTCTTTCTCGAGATCTACGATTTTGTTAGATAATTTCTGCATCATCTTGACTACATTTTCCATGTCTGTAGATGGCTCTTCTTTCCCTCTAGTGAGCAGCAAAGGTTTTTTGCTAGCTGCTGGTTTTGGTTCTACATCTAAGGCATGTTTAGCAATGCTATCAGCCTCTTCCTCTACTTTTATGGCTTCCTCAAAGTTCTCTACTAAGGTAGTTTTCTTGGATCTTTTTACGAACATTGCTATGGGTCCTTCAAGAGCGGTGGTGTAGTATTCAATCAGAGACTCCTCTGCTGGTTTATTAGCTTCACTGAAGTTATTTAATAGCGTTGTGAATCTTTGATTAAAGTCTTGGACCTTTTCTTTCTTTTCCATTCTCATGGATAAGAGTTCTTTCATAAGTGTGGCCACAGTCTTTTGGTTTCCGTATTTCTTTAGAAAACATTTCTCGAACTCATCCCAGCTAGAGATTGAGTTGGGCTGTAGGCTAAAGTACCAGGATGATACTTTTGGCTCAAATGTATATGGAAACAACCTGCAGACTACCTCTTCATGTTGAACGTTCAAAAGATTCAGAGCTAAGTAAAAACTCTTGAGGTGATCTTCCGCCGAAATGGCTTTCCCTGGATCATACTTAGGCAAGACCTTTTTTGGGTTTTTTGCAATATTATGGAATGGTCCAGCTAGGTTCAGCGCTCCCCTTGCTCTCCAAGCAGGTACAGCCATGTTTGGATGTGGAGACCCTGGCGGAGAATTGTATGGTGAGTTCTGAGGAGTACTCTTTGGAGTAATTGGTTCTTCAAGGTTTTCTTGGTCTGAAACCTTTTCTGAGTTTTCCAGATCTGCCTTGTTAAGAGTGTCTGAAATTTCTTCCAAAGTTAGATTCACAAGCTCTTCGAAACTTTGAACAAGAATCGAATCTCAGGTATATTGTGGCTCTTTTCTAGGGGTAATTTTCTTAGGGAGGAAGTTGACAGCGTTTAGACCACCTAGTTGTCTAACGTAGGATCTGGTATGTCTTCTCAAATCCCCTATTTCTGTGAAAGGGAAAGCGTATAAAGCTTCTTGAGGCTCAAGGTCTGAAATGAGGCGTTCTTGATCTGTTAATCCAAGATCTGGGCTGTTTGAAATGCTTTCTTTAAGCGGGTTTTCAGTGTTATCTATGACCGTGGAAGATTTTCCTCTATCAGCCGTGCACTTTCAGGCCCTCCTTCTAGCGCCAAAAACTGTTGATGCCTCGGATATCGTAGCATCAATCAGAAAGGGATTCTCCCCGAGAGATGGCCCCAATTAGACTATCTCCCGTTTGGTGTGGGGAATCCATCCGGTTAGCGGTTCCGGCAACCGTGGGTTTGGAGTTTAAATCCGATTCTACCGATTATGGCCCGATCCACCTTTCTTTTTGGACTTTATGTCTTTTAAATGAGATGCAAATGCCTAGTAATATTTGATCTAGATGCAACTAAAACAGATCTAAGTCTAGAAAGTGAAATAAATCTACCTATCCTTGCAGGGAACACATTTTTAGGATGAGCAATGGTCTGTAACAGATAACATAAAGAAAGAACAGGTAGCTATCAATTCTTACAGGTAAAGCTACAGCCAGATGAAAGGATCTTAGAAGATAGCTTCTAGTTTAATGTAAAACGCATCTATTGCTCATGAAACAGAGAAAGAAGCAAAAAAATCTAATCTAAATGGCAAGAACGCAGAAACAGGTCTAAATGTAAACAAACTGAAATTAAATTTAAAGATCCCTGTAAGGAGCAAATTAAAAGCATGAACAATGAGCCATACGAATTATCTTGGAGAAAGAATAGTTAGCCGTTTAATCTAAAAGAGAATTCTACAGCAATGGTAAATATATCAGCAGGTAGCTCCTGATTCACTATGAAATGCATTCATTGTTCACAGAAAAGAGAAAATCGCACGCACAAAAAAGGAGCAAAAAAAAAAAAATCATTAATACCAAGAAATAGTTCAGATGGTAAGAATGATCTCACATTACAGAACAACAGTCATTAGAATAGTCCAACATACATCTGTCCAACATCCCATGCAAAACGTCCATCTCCCGTGGCTTTTATTAGAAAATTGAATTTTACAGAAACGATACAAGATAGCTCGTAGAGGTTTCAAAATTTCCTTCCCTGCTAAAAGTCCCCTTCTATTCTTCCTCTCTTCTATTTATAATTACAAAACTGCCCTTTGGGCTGCCACCTAGCACCTTCCACTTGTCATCTAAAGACAATTCTCTCCTAAAATAGACAAAAATAAGATTCCCTTTCATTTACAGAAATTATTTAAAAGAAAATAGGGACAGCTGTCCCACAGTTTACCCGCTTTACACATTTGAGAGTCAAATACAAAATAACAGAAAAAATGCTTTGAAATCAGCGATTTCAATCCTGTACGTGAGCTTCTGCTGGCAGAGGATCGCCCAAGTTAATTGCTACTGACGCTGCCTGGGAAGAGACACTCGAGACTATTGCTGATGCTGCTTCTACTTGGGAAGAAGGGATTGAGCTGGCCAGACTTTCTGCCACTGCCGGGGAAGAGGGAATCGAGCCCACTGTTGTAGCCGGAATGGCTGCTGGGAGAGAAGATCCTGGATCTGCTGATGCTCCTGCTACTGCAGCAGCTTTCCTTTCCTCCTCTGCTATGTAGCTGTACCACACACCCGTGTCCCTTATGACTATGTTTGCTGCAGCAGGGAACAAGATTTTCTGAGAAGTCACATTCTTCCCGAGCTCTGCTTTAATGCTTTGAACTTCTACTACTGCAGCTTGATGCACTTCCTTCAGCAGATGGTTGTGGAGTGATGACGATCCAATATAATGTTGGAGGTCATCAATAGCCAGGACATCAATCCTCTTCACATACTCTGTTTGAACGCCCAATTCTTCCTTTAGTTGGGACAAACGTTGCTCCTTTTCCAGAAAGTCCTCCAGGGTCTGAGGGAAGCTTAATTTGCATTTGTCATGTGCCTCTTGGAGCCTTTGGTAGAGACTGCTGATTTTATCTGTTGTTCTTTGCACACTGGCTATCAGCTTACTGGCGCAATTCCTGCCAAAATCCAACAGTGCTACGTCCTCGTTAAAACCGTCCACAGATTTAAATGGGAGGTGCGGGGGGAAACCCCCTTTCCCTTCTCTCCATTCCATCTGACTTATGATATTTTCCTTGACACGGGTATTCTTAGCTTTGAGCCTATGGGCCTCCGCATTAATTTCTTTTAACCTGACTACCATGGCCTTGAGCTTGCAAACCTCATTAGTGATTAGCTCCTGAGTGTCATTTATTTGCTTCAGGATGCTACATGACAGCTCATGGAAGGGAGACATGTCCATCATTCTGCTCTCAGCTTGCTCTAACTGCTCAGCTAATGCCTGCTTGTCTGCTTCTAGCTGAGATGCCTTTTCTTCCGCTCCATTCTTCTCCGCTTCCACAATCATCATTTGGAGTGTTAGCTGGTCCTTTCCCTCCTCCAGCTGGTTATATTTACCTGTTAGCTCTTTATGCTTAGCATATAGGCAATTATACTTGTTTACTACCAGATCCCTTTGGGCTTGCTCATTAGCCACATTCTTTTGTAGCGAACGAGCTCTTTTCTTTGTCAAAACATTTTCTCTAACTATCACACCCACATTTTTCAGCTATGCTCTTGGTGTTTCTACAACTGCAGATGCCATAGCAAAGGGATCCTTATATGTGTTTTTCATTACATTGACCTCCCGATGGGTAACGATGTCTTCATGGAAGGGACTTTTGACCCTCTCTTCTGATTTGAGGACCATTGCTTTCCTCTTCTTGTCGTAGACAAACTCATTCCACTTGGACACCGTATGTTTTCCCGATGGCGTGTACGGGACAATTGGTCGGTTTATGATGTCTATGTCTTCTTTACTAGGTGGGGTCCGGACTTCCTGAGCTGGATCCGCGCCCTTATTTTGGGTACCAGAGCCACCTGCTTGAGATGTGTCTATATCCATGTCTTGGACACCGGACCCACTGGCTTGAGCATCTTCCCTTGCCTTCAACTCTTCTTCCGCCTTCCTCTCTGCCTTAGCTTCAGCCTCTTTCTACTTTTGGGCTTCCTGAGGCTCTTTCCGCAGGCTTTCATTTTCAGCTTCTTGCTGCATTCTCACCACTTCAGCTTCCTGCTGCCTTCTTTCCATTTCAGCTTCTTGCTGCCACCTGGCTTCTTCTGCTTCTCGCTGCAGTCTGGCTTCTTCTCTTAATCTGAACTCTTCCTGAACTCGGGCATTCTCAGCTTCTTTCTCCTTCTGCTGGCTGGTCTTCTGGGCCTTGGTTGAGCTAGAGCTTGCTCTAGTGCTTTGGCGACAGACCCGTAGCTCAGCCATGTTGCTGATACCTCTGAATGCCTCTTCCTCAGCATCAGGATAGTGAGAGTACTCGAAGTGAGCATAAATCTCCTTACAGTGCTCAACAACTCTTCCCTTTCTGTCATTCCTGTGGAATATTACCTCACCGAAGTGGAAGGATTTCATCTCTTGAACAAATTCATCGGCCGAGGCAACCCCCGAGAACTTGTAAGAACCTATGCAGAAAGGTAGAGGAGGGAAGGAAGCCTTATGCTGTTTGTGGATCATTGCCCCAATTCCGTCCAGGAAGATTTGTCTTACTGCCTCCTTAAGGACCACATAGTCGGTAGCATACTGTGGCAAAATGTATGGGGTCTTAGTCCCTCCGAACATTCTGAGGTAGGTGCCTTGCTCTGAAAAGTAAAAATCCCCATAATCCTCAAGGACTTCCAAAGCATTCTCTGATAGGCAGTTTGGTTCTTCCTTGAACATCTTCTCATAGAGGGGCATGATGAACCCCTCACAGATGAGTTTGTAGTTGGGCTTGTAATTCTGAGCCCACAACATCTTGAATGCGATATAGACCGGGGAGGTGGCCTTATCCCATGTGCAGCCCAATTTGGGGAAGTCTATCTTGGCCAAAATACAATCAATCAGATATGAGGACATGAAAAATTCAGCCTTCTTCAAGGCTAGTCCTTCTTTAGCAGCAACTATCATCGAGGCCAAACTGTTTGACAGAAGAGTGGCCCAGTCAAACACAGTTCCCTTGAATGCCACGTAGTGGATGATAGGGACCCACTGAATCTTATACACTGTGCCATCGGGCATGCCGAAGATTCTGCACAGCATTAAAGCGATCAATCTGAAAGGAGCTCTCAGATTCTGTATGTCATATTCATCACTTCCTTTCTTTCTCAAATGTTTGCCTGCCATTAGCAGCTTCTTGGCCATCTCAACGTTGTTCATCTGGCTCAACCATTCATCAGTCAGAGCTTGTTGGACACAGGGAAATTTGTAGGCTGCCGCAAGATACACGGGTTGAAATGAGGCAATAGCCACTTTCCCGCTATCATTTATCACTCTCCCTTCAGCATTGGCATGTTGGAGTATCCATCCGATCACTTCAGCACAGGGGAACAGCTCGGGGCGGGTAGCGGCTCTAGTTATGCCTGAGGTTCTGATATTAAGATAAATCGGCCCTTCCTCTAGCAACATATCTGGGATCTCTTGGTCCCGGATCATTCTGTAGATGTCACCCCATCTGATTTCAGGAGGGACACCGGTGGTGCACCTAGTATCCTGGAGTGAAGTTTCAGTTTTAAGTGGCGCTGGCTTCTTTTCGGACATTTTAGCCTTCTTCTTACCAACTTTCGGCATTTTGATTTATCCCTGATAACACCCATATACAAGTCATCATGATATTGAGCAACATACTGTGAGGTTTTAACAGATAGCACCATCATTTTAATATGTCAATGAGATAAGTACAATGAAGCTACATATTTAGGCGGTAAAAACACTATTTCAATATGAAACATAAATTGAAACATTTGAATCTTTTGAAGGGATGAGTTTTGAGATGCTCATGAGGGGATAGGTATGTCGCGGAAACAATTTGCTCTCGGACCGGTAGGTGTGTTGCGGAAGCAACCTGCTTTCGTTTTAGCCCTGGGGAAGAGGGTAACTTTCGTCATTGTGCTTTTAAAAGGCTAGTGGCGGGGAAGTCTGGGGTGAAATAACCCTACGACGAAATGAGGAGCCACTTTCACCGTTACGACCCGGCGAGGGCTCTCAACGCCGTTGTCATTTACGGCACTTGCCGAGGTACCTATGAGAGGTTTGAACATGGGCAATGGCGCTTGTCGTAAGATTTAAATGGGGTCGAGGTCACGTTGGAACTGAGTTTTACGAAAAGGCCCGGGGATTTACGTCTTAGGATTTCGGCCGGGGACATGAAAAGTCTATGGGGCTTCGGCAGTTTTTTACATAACGAGGCACGCGGCCCAGGGAGGAAAATAGAACAAGTCTAACCATCCGCACTAACTGTCTCTACCCAAAAAACGTTCTACCCTGTCTCTATTTTATATGACGAGAACTCAATTCAAACTGTATTTGACGAGCAAAAAATAGCCCATGACGGGTGTTTTTCCCTTCAAAATCCCACCAAAACCCATCATTTTCAAACAAAAGACAACCCAATTGTTAACACCTAAAAAGTGCTCACTAGCTCATTCCCTTATTCACATGACCCATTTGTCCACTTTTCCACCATCTGAGCCTCTGAAACCAACAAAAGGTCACCAAAAGACCTTAGTACACCCCTTTTTCCATTAAAAAAGATTATTTTTCCAAGAAAATCATAAAAAACCCTCAAAAAGGGTCCAAATTCCCAAAAATATTAAAAAGGGAATTAAAATATTATTTTTATTCAAAAAAGGAAAAAGGAGGGAAAAGTACCTAAACCATGTTGGTCAATACCATTTGGTTTCCACAAAACCACAAATGGTATTCCTCACCACCAAAACCTATAAAAAGGTGGTAGGGGCTCCTCATTTCACATCCTTCCATTATCTCATCCTTATGCTGCTGAAATCTCCCCTGAGCACTTTTAGCCATTGAAGCAACCTTGGAGAAAGAGACCTATTGGAGTTTGGAGCTACTCATCTTGGGAGTTGCTCAACATCAACCTTCACCATTGAAGGTAATATCGCAAGCACTTGCTCGCCCCCCACTTTTCAATACAAAAAATTATTTCTTATGTTTCTTGTTCTTGATTTTTGAAATATTTAAATTATTTGCTTAGATTCTTGTTTAGATCCATGAAAAGTATTGTTTATTTAGTTTATTGTTTTTATTTCTATTGAAACTACTACTACTAGTTAGTAGGTGCCCATAGCACTAAGCTTGGTTGCAAAACCGAGCCAACACCAATAGCAATTGGAAGCGTAGAAGGGGCAAATTTCAAGATTAAAATCCTACCTGGCACCGTGAGGATCGCTGAACGAGGTGGCCGCGAACGCGGATGAGCTGGAGCGATTTGCACGGCGTTCCACGTCGTTTGCCAATCGAAAACAATGATATGTTTGCTCGAGCCCCCACCGTATATTTAAACAAATGAGACACGTGTGGGAATTTAATACGGTTGGTGGCGTATTAAGACCGGTTTTAAATGCATCGTACGTCGGCGTCAAATCGAGCCGCCTCGGTTTGCGTGTGACCACCTCTTGCGAGACAAACTGGCGAACCGGTTCCGCCGTTTCGGAGAACGAAGGTGAATGGCCCCCACAAAAGGCCTCTGCGACGCGGGAGAAAATGTTCCGAAAAGCTTAACTCATTCGGGAGGATATCGTGGAAGCTTCCGCTGTTTCGGGAGAGAGTGGTGAATTGCTTCTGCAAGAGGCTTCCGCGACATGATTAAGTTCTTTTGGCGGCCTCTTCGGGATGAAAACGTGAAGGCTCCCAAAACTGCAGAAAGCTTTCGTGGGAGGCTTTCGCAGTTTCGGGAGGTATTCACCAGCGGCTTCCGCAATTGCTTAACGAAGACTTTTCTAAGTCTTTTGGGGCGGTTTATGTGATTGGCTTCCGCCGTTTCGGGAGCAAATCTTGAACTCTTCCGCAAATTTTCCCATAATTATTTCGAAGGCCTTTTCCGAGCGACTTATGCGATTGGCTTCCGTCGTTTCGGAAGGGTAGCCCGAGAGCTTCCTGGGTTTCAGGAGAGAAGGCTACAAGCTTCCGCGGAGCTTCCTTGGCTCGTTCCGCAAAGTTTTTTCCAAAATTTCTAAGTTCTTTTCGGCAAGCTTAGGCGAGTTGTTTCCGCAGTTTCGGGAGGATAAAGTGAATGGCTCCACAGGTTCGGGATGGAAAGTCCAACAGCTCCGTAAAAGGAAATATTCTAAGTCTCTTGATAGTTTCGGAAGGAATTCGCGAATTCCTCCGCGAAATTTCGGAAAGCTTTTGTGAAGGTTTCCACAAATTTTCAATGAAAGCTTCTAAGTTCTCTTCCGAGTTTCGAAAGGATTTTACAAATTGTTCCCACCATTTCGGAAAGAAAACCCCAATCTCTCCGCAAAAGGTCGAAAAAATTTCTAAGTTATTTTCGAGAGGCTTATTCGTTTGCCTTCCGCAACTGCGGGAAGACAGCCCGAAAGACTCCGAAATGCCGGGAGGCTTTCCCAAATAGTTTCTGCAATTTTCAAAAGGAAAATGTAATTTGTTTGGGATTCTTATGCGAATGGTTCCCGACGCTTCGGGAGCACAAAGCTGAATGCTTCCACGGAATCTCTTCCCTACGTTCCGCAATTTTTTAAACAGTTTCTTCATTCTTCTTCGAAGGTTTAAACAAAGGCTTCCACCTTTCGGGGTGCAAACTTAAAATAAAACGCAACTGCTGGGAATAGTCTGAGAAGCTCCGAAAATTTGGAAAAAATCTTCTAAGTTCCCTTTCTGTCCTTTGGAGGAAAATCAGAAAGGTTTATGGCCAGAATTTTCCATTGGGAAGCAAAGATAACAGCTGGGAATGGCCCCTTGAGGCAGCTTTTCTAGAAAAATGAAAGGAGGGGCCCCAATATGTATAAAATTTTGGGGGGATGTTACTGCAACAACAGGGTTTTATAAAAAATCTTGGGTTGTGGGCCGTGGGCTAGTTTTACTCTAGCAAAAGACAGAATCCTTCTGAACCCACATATAGTGTACTATTCAACCTCCCATTTAATCATTTATTACACAAATCCATAGGTTTTGTACAAGTTAAGGTGGATTTCAATGGGGAATGTACGTAATAGAGGTCGGAAGTCAGCGAGGAAGGTGCTTACAGCCGAGGAAGCTGAAAATAAAAAAGAAAAAGAAGACGGAAGATTCAGGAAATCGTCAGCATTCATTGGATGAGCAAATACTTCACATTCCCCCTCAACAGATACCTGACGTAGAGGCTGAGGAAGATATTGCAACATTAATGCAAGTTGTTTATAGTCGAGATGATAATCTTGGTCTGTTATTAAGCGGACAATATTGTAAACACATAGTAAAGAGTTCAATCATTATGTTCCTGGTGATGCAAATGTGACTCTGCAACAATCATGCCAGGTGGTGCAATCTCCTAATCGAATTTGTCAGCCTATAGTGGATGTAAACGTCACTCCAGCATTTCAAACGGCAAGAAATCTCACATCAAAACAAAAGAGAACTCCTAAATGCATACAAGTAGACGAGAGCGAATTGACTTCAATGGAAGGTAAGGTGGCTAAATGCACTATCCTTCGTCATTGTTCTCAAATAATGAAACAATATTTTGATAAAAAAATCTAAAGCCATTAAGTGCCAAATTTTTTTAGCTTTGATTAAATCTAGAAGTATGGTAACTGTTAGAAGAAATTTAGGCGTAAGATCATTGAAGAATACTGAATCAAGTAATCACATTGCTAAATCTATTGCTGATGCATTTAGATCGATTGGTTAAAAAACTCGTTCACAGGACTGTAATGTTTCTCGCCACGTATTGGATGAATCAATTGTATGTAGATCCACAAGACAACGTCGTTTACTTAAATGCACATCACAAATTGTGCCTTTACAACCAAAGACACTTAAAAATATTCAGTAAGAAGAGACAACCTTGATGTAGAGGGACAAATGGAAACATGTCATGTCTCCAATTTTGGCTCATTCAGTACCATAGGTAAAAGGGGACAAGATCAACCCCTAAGGGAATTAAATAGTATTAATTCTATTTGCTTAGAATTAATTTTAGCATAAGTCTCACAAATTGGAAAATTTATTTATTAAAGGTACTTTTGATAAATAAAATTAATGGATAATTAGCAAGTGGGCCAAGAGGGCACCCAGGTGGAAGATGTTGCCAAAATGGAGTAGGGGGTATTTTTGGAGGCAATTATACCATGGGAATTAATTAATTATTGATTAATTGATTAAATGCTAAAGTGGATTAATTCTGAGTTGTAATATTTGTATTAATATTTTATTTGTTATCATGAATAAATGGAGAAATTGGCTCACCAATTCGAATTAGTGGATAAGGTTGGAGGAATTACTTGGAGTAGAAGTCAATTCAACACTAGAGTCCAAAAATGTTGCCAAAAATGAGAAAAGAGGAATATTTCAGGAAAAGCAACATAAATCTAGAAAGCAGGAAAGTTCAGAAAAGAAGGAAAGTCAGAAAAAGAGGAAGAAAGAAGGAAAGCCAAAGCAAAGCAAGCAAGCAAAGCAAGGAAAGTATGTACACTCATGGGTGACCTATTCTCACAGGTCACCAATCCAAGTAACTTGATCAACATGTCAACATGAATTCTATTTAAGAGGGTTTCCAACTTCATTCAATAACTTTTGATCATTATTAGAATTTGTGAATGAGAACTCTTAGCCCTCTAGTTGAGTGTTGTGCCTCAACAAGTTATGCTTGGGAGATTGTTACACCCAAAATCTACTCATCATTACATTCAGTGTATACATATCTGAAGTCACCTGGACTAAGTACTTTCATTTGGGAGGATTTGCATTCAATCGTGCAATCTTTTGAAAGGTCGTCGTAGGTTGCACATTAGGAACATGCGACGTCGTAGCTTGCTCCACTACAGGGTGTGACGAGGTCTGTTAATGGAAAAAAATAGCCTATTCGAGATCCTTCTCGAAACCTACCCATTTAGGGGCTTATCCCTGACCTCTAAGAGAGTTAGTACTCGACCCCTAACTCTTTGGGAAGATCCCCTATCTCTCTCCTACCATCTCTCAGCCTATCCTATCCATACCCTATCCACTTAGTCCTATATAAGTGAGGCTCACTCCCATCCCAAAGGGAGGAAGACTATGGTATCTACATGCTGGTGAAATCTCTCTTAAGGCACCTCTATTCACCTATTGGAGAGCTCATACTTCCTTGGAAGAACATGGCAATTGGGTTGGTCGGAGAACGGCTACTATGTTAAGTATTTGGTTGTAGTTCTATATCTCTATCATGTACTCCTCTATTTACAGTAATGCAAGTGCTTTGCACCAATATTGTTCTCTTGTGTAATGATATTGTGTAGTTTACCTACTTAACTATGCACTTAGATCGCTTATTGTATAGATGCTCTTTACTCGTATCTCTCATTTCTGTGTCTTTACAGGTCTTGCAGCTTGGATCTGATGATCATGGGATGTGGAGCAACGTTCAGGAGAAAGGATTGCGTGGTAAAAAGTTAAGACATCTAGTAATTGGTCCTTAAGTAGATCTAGGAAATGAACTTGTAGTCTGTTTTATTTGTTCTAGACTCACATTGAGCTAGGGAGATCCTACTCGCATCCGCTTGAGTGGATTGTCTAGTAACAAATCTGGCGACAATACTGGGGAGTAGTGATGTTTGTCTTGTTTAGTGGTCATTAATCTGAAAGTCATTTTCAGTGGATTACTTGACACAAGCCTCTTTTATCATTTTTGCCATTTACTTCTTAGGATTAACTCCATTGTCAGATCTTCACGTTGAAGACTCTCATTTGCTTCCTCTGAGTTTGTACAACTCATTTTCGAGCCTGTTTTTGGTTCATTGTTGAGAGATCTGGTTCATTTTTGAATCTAGACCTCGCTTGTCGCACCTAGGCAGTGGAAACAGAGCGACACTGTGTCATTCTGAACTTCTTTTCTTCACCTGTTAGTCACCCGTCGCATCCTTTGCATTAGTATACTTCGACATCATTGCACCTCCCGTGAAGGTAAACTATGACATCGCACTATATCTGAAGACAGAGTGTGCCGATCAGTTATAAGTTGGCATACTAGCATCCCTTCCCCTCATCTGATAGTTTGAACCTTGGTCTGTTGTATAAACTCCCTCTGTGCTGCAAGATCTAGCCAAAGACCCTATTTTTGATTTGTATGTTGAGAGTTTGGTTTCATTTGGATTGAATTTGGGTTCCGTCTTGAACAAGTTTGAAATCTGTAGTCATGGATACTCTTGTCTCCTCCACCTTCATCCATTCACCCTTGCATTCCCTTCCTTCCATCCTTGATATGATCATTGCATTAGATCAACTTCCAGACCTTTTGAGCTTTGCTTGCTTAGTTTGCTTGTTGTTGCTTGATTTTGAGTTAAGTGTGTTTTTCAGCTTGGTTGAGTGCTTGTCTTTTCTTGAGTCTTCCGAATGTATGAGTGCTACAATTAGTGTTTTCTTTTCGGTCAATTACATTTGGGAACAAAGTTGTTATCAATTTTATCCTTTGATGCATCCATTGAAAGATTAAAAATGCTTCTTTCCCATTGTTTCTCAAAAAATTATTGAAGAAAGATTGTTTGCATTGGAAAAGTCTCATTGATGTTTCGGAAAAGTTGAATGAATGTATGATCTCTTGTGTTTTTCTTGAATTATGGATAATTCATTTTCTTGAAAAGCTCAAAGCATGTTTCGATTTTTTGCAAAACTAGTCCCATGCTAAGGAAAGATAGATGCATTTTTAATTCTTGTTGCTCTTAGATCATTGAAATTGAAATTGAAAAGCTTGCATATTTCAATTCAGAATCCTCTCTTTTCATCATTTAGTGTCATTTTACTTTGAAACGAAGAAGAAAAGAAAAAAGTTGTTTTGATTTGGTTTAGTAGTGTTGTGTACTTTTGTGTTTCGTTGAAGAGGAAAAGAACACTTTCATTGACAAATTTGTTTGCATTGGGAATTGTGTTGCATTGAGTTTGTTTCGGCAATACCATTGGGAAAAAGCTTTCTCCTTTCCATAGCTAGAATTCATCAAGAGAAAAGAATATTTTATGCATGTAGTTAGGGCTTGCATTATGCTTCCGATTATGTACTCACCTCATGCATTCACCTAACCGTCCAAGATAAAATTAACGGTAGAACTAGGTAAAAAATTTTAGCAACTTGTGTGTAAGTTAGAGACGTGTTCCGACGTCGTTAAGCATGGCAGCTGTCGTTACTTGCCAGCACTGTAGTCTGGGGGTATTGTAGTCTTCCATGTACATTGGTATTCGAGATCCTTCACGTACCCACCGAGTACCATAATCCGTACTTGGCATATATTGAAGGGTGTATCACGTACTCGACACGTATATCGGAAGGTCTTGTGCCAACGACTGTGCATTAGAAAGCACCACTATGGATTTGAGCACCCACATACCTTGTGTATATCGGGAGACACTATTAGGATTCCTGAAACCAATCGAGTTAACCATTTGGCCGTCTTGGCAAAGCAATACACCAAGAATAGCACTCGGAGAGATTGGCACGCAGTTATTGTCCAGGTAATCGGGTATGCAAGCAAGGGTACAGTCCCAATCCTCCTTGTCGTGTCATATTGTTGGACCCTAAAGTATATCGCGGTTTGAATGCGTTGATAATCCCGTGAGGTTCCAGACTTTTGTATCCACTTTGTCACATAAGTTTGCTTGTTGCCTTAGTTTGAGTAGGTTTTTCTGGACTGCTTTTCTTTTAGCATACCCTTAGGAGAAATGTTGTTTCAGCCTTTTTTGGTTGATTTTCCTGATACTCTGGTGGATTTTCCTTGGAGAAGGTCCCGTGGGGTATTGAAATTTCCATCTGAATATCCCCTTAATCTGGAGTTTATTTCAAGGGTAAGAATGGATTAGCGTAATGTGGTCATAGTTACTGAAGTAGGGAACCCCACTTTGAATGTTGACGGACTTTTGTTTCCACCAGATTCACCTACTTCTCATCCCCCACGGGATGAAGAAGCACACACCCCCACTTCTCAAAATCTTTCTCCTGTCATCTTGGGAGATCCTGGATCATTGGACTGAACAAACCGACCCTAGGATGACCCTATAGCAGTTGTTGGTCCTTCAGCAACTTATTGGGCATCTTCTATAGAACATCCAGTGGCTCATTTTGCCATCTCATCCCCACCTAACTGGACTACTCCAGAGTTCTTTAGGCCTTACTATAGGCCTGACCTTACCGAGACTTTCGGCCCCATCCATGAACGTTTGGAACAATTACGTCTTAAAGGAGATGAGCTTAGAAGACAAAGTCTCGGGCAACACTCTGAAGAGTTCCATAATCGTCATTTCCAAATAAGATTTGACGATGGGAACATCCCAGTTCATTCGATATCTTTCGGATCGCCTGAAGCACCCCACCATGTGACCACTGATGAGATTGGTCAACCCTCACAAGAGTCCAGTCCTGCACCTCAAGTGAACCAACCGGTGGAAGGAAAACAGTCCAACACACCTGTCACTGCCACGGTTACTTTACCAGTTCCTCCCCCACCTCAGAATTCAAGGGGAGGGTATTCCATTCCTACGGATTATCTTATTGGTAATGTTATTACCACGGTAGTTAGTCAACAACCTATGTTGTTTCAACCTCTGAATAGTGGTCAACCTGTTGTGGCTGGGGGGCAACCCCCATTTCCTAACTAGAACGTAGGCAATGGGATCCCCAACGTACCTTCCGTTGGACCTTCCCAACCCGCTAGACCGTCCACCATGGGATTATCTCATGTTGGAGGCCCGTCAAATGTAACTCAACCCTCATGGAGTCAAGCGTATCCAGGTTTCATTAACCCTGTTCCGGGCCAACTTAATCCCAGAAACGCTCCATATGGGATACCTTATCCCGGTAATCCATACACTCTATGGGAGCAACAACCTATGTTGGAACATGGACCCCAACCGACTATCCCTCAAGTACCACCACCCCTGATCGGTCCTCCCCCACCTTCTGTTGGAGGCGGCGGGCCCCCACCTAACATTGGTGGAGGCCTACCTCATTTTACCTACAACACCCCTCACCCCTCTGGTGCTGGCGGGAATGGTCCACCACCTCCTTCAGGCGGAGGCGACGACGGACCACCCTATCATGGTGGAGGAGGACATTTACCTTTAGGTGGTAGTGGTGTTCCACCACCCCCTCCAGGCGGAGGTGGTGGAGGACCTAATTACTATGGTGGTGGCGGTGGTGGTGGAAATCCTCATCCTTCCTGCAGCGGAGGTGGTGGGGGGCCCCACCCATCTGGCGGCGGAAGTGGTCCACCACCCCCTCTAGGAGGAGGCAGTGGTGTGCCACCTTATTACGGTTATGGACCCCCACCTCCTCTCGGTGGTGGCAGCAGACCTCCCCCCCTCCCGGAGGTGGAGGTGGACCCCCACCTTATTGGAATGGACCACCATATGGTGGTGGACCTCCTTACGGTTTGCGCGGCACACCCTCTTAAGGTCATTTTTATCCTGTTACACCTTACGGTCAGTTAAGTACTTACACACCTTATCCTTATTATCAATATGCGTAGCCTAATCCATAGCTTCCCTTTTTGGCTACATTGGACCTTCCTGACCTCTGTCGTTTAACCAACGATCCTATTTACCATGGATCTAACTGGCCACCGATTCCAGTGAAACTTCCGTCTGATATCCCCAAGTTTGACAGCAAGCCGGGTGAAGACCCCAAAAACCACGTGATGAAATACCACTTATGGTGTTCATCTAATTCCTTAATGGACGATTCAATTCGTCTTAGATTGTTTCAAAGGACTCTCGGTTCGGTTGCCAAGTGGTACATTGAGTTTCCACCACACTCTTTTCCTGATTTTGGTTCTCTTGTTATGAATTTTTTGACGCATTTCCAGCTTCCTATACGGTATGAGACTGGTACAGAGCTTTTATCCTCGCTCCGTCAGAATACCGCCACTCACATTTCGGATCATATCCATGAATGGAAAAGGAGACAACGTCTCATTAAAGCTCCCATTCCAGATCAGCTCCTAGTGGACTAGTTTACTAAATAGCTCATTCCCACCATAGCAAAATATGTCGCCATGAGAGGTGCTGTTACCAAAGAACAAGCCATTATGAGTGCCCATTTGCTAGACCTAGTCTACACTCAATATGGCACTTTGTTCAATATTCGACCTGATGGACCTCGTGATGTTAATGATCCTACGAAACCACATAAGGGACCCCAAACTAATGGGATCATTAGTTCCCTTATCACCCAGCCTGTTGTTAGCACTGTTGGATCATCCAACCCGGCTCAGGCTGGACATAGCACCACCACGTCAACCACTCCTGTTGTAACTGAAGAGGTGAATTCTGTTCAATCAGCTTCATCTCAAAAGTTTAACGACAAAAAGAAGAACAAGGGGAAACCCAAAAATTATTCTTCCTAGTAGGAACTAAAGAGCACTTCTGACGATACTAAGCAGAAAAGGAAATTGAAGTATCTTTGTTTACTGTGTGGAGAAGACCATTTCTCCAAAGAGTGTCCCCATAGAGATGAAGTGCAAAAGTTTCATAGGGGTAAACTGACTCCCGTAGTCCTCAACGATCCGTTTCCTGCTCAAAACTAGTAGATAATTTCTGAAACCCCCCCAGTCCAGGTAGAACCATCCAATACTGCGTATGTTCTCATGTTGCGTAACAAGGCGATCAATTTGACTACTCGCTCACGATCTTACGAACTAGTCCCTTTGAAGGAATCCACTAGAAGTAATGCTGAAAAAGCTTCTGACTCCTTAACTGATGTCACTGTACCATCGACTTCTCTCACCATTGAGAAGCCCTCCTTAGATTTGATATTGCATCCGTACAAGAGTACGATTCAAAAATCTGTTTTCAATCCTAATGCTCGAGTGGCACAAAATTACAATATTGTAGAGGACTTGGCACAAGCTCCTTGCGCCATGTCTACGCTGGAAGTTTTGCAGAATTGTCCCAATCAACACAAAACTCTCCTTGCAGCTATTTGTGCAGTTGACCCGGATTCCTCGAACACCATCATGTTCTGGCTTGACAACTTTAAGTCGAGGCTCTCACACCAGCTCGCATTCCAAGTTTCTGTGAACATTGCTGGGAAGATTGTCCATCGTACCCTTTTGGATGAAGGAGCCTCCACTTCTATCATGTCCATCGCTTGTTGGAGAGCCATTGGCTTCCCTGAATTGAATCGTTCTCCTACCACGTTGAAAGCATTCAACGGGTGTGGCTTTCAACCTCATGGGCTCTTACAAGCTCTTGCATTTGAGTTGGGTGGAAAGACTGTAACCATTAACGTGGAAGTGGTCTCAGCCCCGTTAGATTATAATCTCCTACTTGGTCGCAATTGGTTTTACACCATGCAGGTAGTAGCATCTTTAGTCTTCCGCATAGTACAATTCCCCCACCAAGGATGAATTGTTACTATCGACCAGTTAGATTTTTGTACACCGGATGCCATTACTCATCTTGGTGACCATGTTACTTCCATTAGACAGATGTCAATATAGTATGAGAGTGTAGGGGTTGTCCTTTTGAAAGATTCATCTCTTATGGGCGTTTTTCCAGCCGCAGACCCCCCTAATCATGTTGCTACGGTGAACATGATCTACACTGAGATTTTATCTCACTCAAACGATGCTTGGCTTGTACCGGATGAAGCCATAACACACCTGCTTGGAGACATGATGCCTCTTTCACCCACTAAACATATTTATGAGGCTATCCAATCAGTGTCGGAGGATCATTTAACCATGGCCTCCCCATCTTGTTCTCTATGATGGATGTCCTCTCTACCTGATCTCTTACTTCAGACTTTTCATTCAGACGAGTCCATCATGGAAGTAATGAATGTTCACGACAGTCCATGGGATGATCTCCATCATAGGTCACCTTTTCTTCCTCCTTTGGAATACATAGAGAACAACATCGATACCCTGTTTTCACCAGATATCTACCCATCCCCTCAGTCCCCCATCCTTACATGTCTTACAGACACGGAGGGAAACTTGGCCAACATTGAGCCAACCACCCCGGTAGAAATCTCGATGAAACCTGGTATAGTGGAACACATTCGCATAGGCCAGAAGTGTTCCCCTGAAGAAATCGCTATTAGCATGGCCTTGTTCAAGAAATTTACAGATGTATTCGCTTGGTCCTATGAGGAGATGCCTAGGATAGACACCGCAATTGTTTCTCATGAAATAAAAACCTATCTCGACATCCGCCAAAAGTTGCGACCGGTACACCCCCGGAAGACTATGGCAATAAAGGCAGAAATTGAAAAGCTCTTAAAGGCTAGCTTTATTTATCCTGTCCCATTGACAGATTGGGTCTCAAATGTCGTTCCTGTAAACAAAAAATAGGGCACCATTCGCGTCTGTGTTGATTATCGGGACCTTAATTGAGCTTGTCCAAAAGATAACTACCCGACACCCATCATCGACCAGATCATCGACAAATATGCCAAAAGCGTCATATTCTCATTCATGGAAGGATTTTCTGGTTACAACCAAATTGAGATCAACCCAGCCGACCAACAAAAGACGGCTTTCATCTGCCCATGGGGAACGTTTGCATACCGCAAACTCTTGTTTGTCCTTAAAAATGAGTGCGCCACGTTTCAACAAGCTATGTTGTATGCCTTCTACGATATTAAGGACTTTGTGGAACCTTACTTGGACGATCTCCCTGCTCATTCAAAGCAACGTGAGTTCCACATTGATCATCTGACGGCCATTTTCCACAGATGTAGACGGTACAATATCCATATGAATCCTCATAAGTGTATCTTTTGCATTGAGTCCAGATGCCTCTTAGGATTTATCGTTTCAAAGGATGGGATCCGCATTGATGCCTTAAAGGTGGAGGCCATCATCAACCTACCACCCCCAACTGATGTGACAGAAATTCAAAGTCTCCAAGGGAAGGCGACTTACTTACGACGTTTTGCTTGTAATTTCGCAGAGAAGACTCAGGGCTATATGAGACTGCTCAAGAAGGACGTCCCGTTCATTTGGGATGATCAAACTCAAAAATCCTTTGACAGTATCAAACATGCCATCACACATGCCCCCGTGCTCTAACCACCTAATTATTATCGAGATTACATCTTATATCTCACCGCTTCTGCTACCACTATCGCCATGGTTTTGGTATAGGAGGATCAAAACGCTCAGGAACATGTGATATACTATGCAAGTAAGGGTCTAGTTGATGTTGAAACTAGGTATTCACATATCGAAAAACTCGCTTTTGCAGAGGTCATCACCATCCAGAAGTTCTGTCACTACATCTTGCTCCGCACCACCACTATCATTACCGACTCGAACCCCATATACCACGTACTAACACATCAAGTGCTTGGGGGAAAGTATTCACGTTGGATTGTGATACTACAATAATTTGATCTTCTTTTCGAGAAAGCTAAGTCTAAGAAGTCTTTGGTGTTTGCCGAGCTCATTTGCGACCTTCCCCATCCCGATGCAGAAGTTGAGAACAATGAATCATTTCTGGATGAATCATTGTTTCTCATCAGTACGACTGATCCGTGGTATGGAGATATCTTATTATATCTTCAAATCCAACGCTTCAACCCTCAACTCTCTCGTGATGACTGTCGTAAGATTCGTCACCATGCAAAGTATTATTTAATCATCAATGATACTCTGTATCATCGTGGCGTCGATTTAATTCTTCGATGTTGTCTCACTCATGATGAGGGTGAACGAATTATGAATGACTGTCATGCTGGGGCATGTGGCGGTCACCTCTCTGGGATGGCTACAGCCCAGAAGATTTTGCGCGCAGGATATTTATAGCCTACTATCTTCAAAGATTGTATTGAGGCTGTAAAAAATGTCCTCCTTGACAACACTTCCATACGAAGAAGCACACTCATCTCGCCCCATTACATCTGGTTATTGCCATTGGCCCATTCGCAAAATGGGGCATTGATTTTATGCATTGTAAGCCTACCTCAGCCGGGGGGCATAGTTACATCATCGTAGCTGTGGATTACTTCACAAAGTGGGCTGAAGCTATGCCTACATATCAAAACGATGGCAAAACCACCACACTCTTCATGTTCAATCATGTAATAGCGCGGTTCGGAGTTCCTCAGGCAATTGTGACCGATCATGGTTCTCATTTTCAGAACCATATGGTTGATGAATTGAGCGATAGGTTTGGTTTTCTCCATGAAAATTCAATACCCTACTACCCGCAATCCAATGGACAGGTTGATGCCATTAACAAGGTCTTGAAAACTATGGTCCAAAGGATGGTAGGGACACATAAGTCCAATTGGCACAACATGCCCTTTTCAGCGTTATGGGCCTACCGAACTTCCATCAAAACTGCCAAAGGCTTCACTCCATTCCAATTGGTATATGTATTGGAGGATGTTCTGCTGATAGAGTGCGAAATTCCATCACTACAACTCGTTGTCGAACTTCTTCCTAACACTACTACTAAGGAAGAACATCTTTTGCACCTAGCAAAACTTGATGAGTCTCGCCGAGACGCCACTCTTGCTAATGAAGCGCACAAGAAACACATCAAGGCCCAATACGATAAGTCAGTTGAACCTCTAATCTTTAACAAGGGTGACCTGGTCCTCACTTATGACCAAAAACACGACAAACTAGGAGCAGGGAAGTTCGAGTCCATGTGGCATGGACCCTACATAATCAAACGCGTGTTGGAAAAAGGTGCTTATGAGCTTGAAGATTATGACGGAATCTCTTTGGGTGAACCATGCAATGGGCTTTACCTGAAGAGATATTATGCTTGATCCCTCATGCATAGACTTGCTTCTATATATTGTACATGGCGTGTTTTTGTGTTTTTGTGTGGTGTGATGCATTTCTTTTGAGTGTCTTTTGATCTTGTTTCTGCTTCTTATACCATGTTCTGTCTGCGTGTGCAGATGGCAATGTGCTATGGATTCACGGACGACGCTAGCCAGCATACCCATAACCTTGATTCGGCAGCCTGGGTACTATATTCCCCAACAGGTGAGCTCATTAGCTCAAGAGGAAGTTGCTTAGGGTTTGCGACCAACAATGCAGCAGAATATCAGGCAATAATCGGAACCCTAGCTAATGCTATTTCCTTCGGTATGAACCACATTATCATCCACATGGATTCTCAATTAGTGGTTTCCCATTTGAACTGGGTGTACGCCATCTGTGATCCCATCTTACTCCATCTCTTCAGACGAGTATGTCTCTTGGAAGGGTCATTTGAATCCGTTCAATACCTGCACATTCCATGAGAGTTAAACACAGTTGCTGACTCGATGACCAACTTCATTTTGGATTGGTACATCACACACACATAATACTCATAATATGTAAAAGCATTCACAACAAGTAAATACAATGTATAAAAGAAAACATGTAAACAAGATCACATCACTAATCATTTTAAAAACACATAATGTATAAATTGCCGGTAATGTCTGTATATATATATATCGCTCAAAAGTAGTGCCAGTACAAAAATTGAAGCATGATGGCTTTCAGTGAGTCTCTACAAAAATCTAAAGCATCATAGCTTTTAGTAAGTACAAAATCTGAGGCCTCTAAGCTCTCAGTACAAGTATAGTAGTGTCATCAGGCTTGACACCTAACCCGTACACCCCTAGCTCGAATGGCACGTTGTCGCTGGGTGAGAAAGCAGTCCACGGTCTGAGCCACCTTGCGGAGCAAGGCGTTGAAGCACATAGACGCTCCAACCCCAAACCTCTGCATGGGCCTCAGTAAGTCATTGATAGTTGGATCTGGTACCTCCACAGTCAGCTCGGATAGGTTCCTGTACACCTCCTCCATCTCCTCAATGGCAGCATGAGCACTTGCAGGAACGACTGCCTCCCCGCCTCTATCTCTCCTCGCCAGAAGAGAGAGACCTACTGGTTGCATGGGACCCACATGTGCACACACATATTACGTACTTGTTGTTAGAACATTTTTCCACCTATGTACATTAATCATTTATTAATGATGATTAATTAGCCCAAGTGATTAATGATTACATCCCTAAGTTGATTAGTTGGTAAATGGTCAAATTATCATGAACTGGTTAGCAATGTGAACAAGTGCTGAGTCAAACCAGCTTTGTGGAGCGCTCCCCAGGACAATTAATGCACTCAGCATGCCTAGAGCGCCCTCCTCAGGTCATTTAATGCACTCAGCATGCTTCTCTTCTACCTAGGGCGCATTTGCTCACTTTGTGGACAATCTTGCCTTGTTTTGTCATATTTTTGACCAATTTTAGACTCCAAACCTCTAACCAACCAGTTTCTTCACATGTGTGAGGTCACATGGGCCTGTCCAGTCATTCCCAGCATTCACACAACAGATTCGAACCAGTTTGGGATGGTTTGGGATATTTTGGTCAACCTAGGGGGGTTTGAGCTATTTCTAAGCTAGATCAGTGTGAACACTCCAGATGGATTCGAATTCTTCCAGATTTGTATATATGGGTGTTCTTAACCTTTGCTAAGGTTGGACAGTTAATAATATTGACATTATTCACCATTTCATGTGTATTGTTCTTCATTCATTTAAATTTTTTATGCTAATTCTTGCAAATGTTGTGCAATCTTTCACCAGTGAGGAATCCACAGTAGCTAGATTCAACTGTGCTTGAGATTTTACATGGTATCAGAGCTCTTGGAGCTAGAATTTGAACCAGCAAGACTGTTGTAGTGGATTGCCAGAAGCAGTGGAGAAACCACATAATTCCTGAGGCCATTGCCTTGAGCTTACTGGAGAAATCTAGTGGCTCCTCTCAGGTGTGATGCTCTCCCGAATGCACCCACTATCCATACAGGGTTCGAATCTGTTAGTGTAGATCCCTCCAGAGTGATTTGAGAGTTGTTTGCAGGTGTTGAAGATCAGCATTGTCAGCAAGTGCGAATTGCAGCAGAGGAGAATGGAGCCATCTCACCCAAACGTGCTCACTCCCTTCAACTATTTCGATTGGAAGGCAGAAATGGTGATTTTGCTGAGATCCAAGGGTCTCTACAGAATCACGATGGGCACTGAGGTTGAGCCAAACTCAGCTGTGGAGAAATCCAAGTTTTTTAACAGAATGGATGAGGCATTTGGCCTCCTTTGTATCAGCATTTCGAGAGACCTCCTGTTTCATGTAGAAAGTCTAGCAACTCCAAATGAAGTGTGGCTCAAGCTTGAGACACTGTTTGGAAAGACTGATGAGATGAGAGGCCACCAGCTCGAAAATGAGCTTGTCTCACTGAGCCCAGGGAATTTCGATTCCATCCAGGACTTCTTCACCAAGTTCAAGAACTTGGTCTTGCAGATCAGACAATGTGGCATAGAAAAGAAAGAAGAACAGTTGGTGTTGTCCATTCTCTCCAAATTGGGTTCTGAATACTCAGTTTTTGTGTCTTCCTTCAACTCCACAAGGCTCACAGTTAGAGGTTGGAAGATGCCATCTTTGGCTGACTTCATGGAGATGCTAACTCAAGAGCAAGACAAGCTGGTCTTGATGGGCTCCATCAAGCAAAAAGACCAAGTTCTTGCAGCTGGAGATTCGAAATATGGAAGAGGCAAGCAAAAATCAAAGGGGCCGAAACCTCAAGAGAAGAAGATGAAGGAGAAGAAGCATTCAAGTGATGAAAGCTCAAGTTCAAGTGATGAAGATTCAAAATTCAAGAAGATGAAGAGCAAGAAAGAGAAGCCCAAATGTGGTTATTGCAGAGGTTCTCACAATGAAAAATCATGTTTCAGAAAGAAGATAGACATTCTAACCAAGCTACTTGAAGAACATAACATTGATGTTCCAGATTTTGCAAGAAGAGAAGAAGCCAAGCTCTCTTTGGAACAAGATCATTGCCTCTATGCCACATGCAAAGGTAAAAAGCTCTATGATTTGGGTGAAAGAGCCAAATATTTTTCTGATATCTCTGTTTCTGATTTACATTCTGATATATCAGATTCAGAAAAATCAGTCTCTTCCCTGAAAGAATCTCCATCCAGTTCACCGAAGCTTTCTCCCAATACTAGTAATTTTTCACTAGTTTTTGACATGCCTTCTGAAAGCTCTTTCCCACTTCAATCAGATCTTTCATATTCTGATATGGAAGATAATATGCAGGCTGATATACAGGTTATGACAGCCATCAAACCATTTCCCCAACCATCGGATGCCCAAAAGACCACACAAACCCCAAGTTCTACAGTTGGAAAATCTCACAATTTTATTGTTTCCAAAACTGTGTCACTGATCTATCTTGGTTTTATGTCTTGCATATCATTCCTTGGTTGGACAGCCATGTCATTGGCTATCATGGGACTGCTGTTCCACATGTCTGGACCTGATCTTACCACCTATGGTTCAAAACTCAAGTCTCCAGACCCTTCAAGTTTGCTCAACTGTCAGTGTGATCCAGTTACACACACTTCTCTTACTGTAAAACCATTCGATCATGGAGACATTATACCTCTAGTTTTTGCTGCTCCATATGGCTCCTATTCTGATATATCAGAGCCACATGATCTCTATTACAGATTTGGGAAGGTGCTACATCAGTTCGGAAGGAAGATTCATGGTTTGATTTGCCATGTGGAAGCTCCTCAAAATGCAGATTTTGTTGAGATTTTTGATGTTCTTTGGGAAGGATTTTGCAGAGATATCTTTTCCATTATTGATCATGTATTCATATCAGAGTATGTATGCAGCAAGAAGCATTCTTATAATGTTCCCCCATCATCAAATGATGAGATTCAAGGAGCCTTCCAGCATGTTTTTTTCCTACAAAACATTGAAGAATTGGTGCATGATCATGACATCCACAACATCTTCACCAAGTATTTCAGCAAGAAGTTGTTCATTCAACTCATTCAAGTGAAGAACAAGACCTGTTGAAGACCTTTTGATCATCTCTGTATCATGTCCATTCTTGAGGGAGGATTTTTCCCATGTGGTTTTGCCTCTTTCCTCATTTTACATGGACAAATAAATTTTATGATGTAAAAGGTGACTTGAGCCTAGTTGCCAAGGCCTTAATTTTTGATATTTCACTAAGTCTAGCTTAAGGGGGGGTGTTAGAACATTTTTCCACCTATGTACATTAATCATTTATTAATGATGATTAATTAGCCCAAGTGATTAATGATTACATCCCTAAGTTGATTAGTTGGTAAATGGTCAAATTATCATGAACTGGTTAGCAATGTGAACAAGTGCTGAGTCAAACCAGCTTTGTGGAGCGCTCCCCAGGACAATTAATGCACTCAGCATGCCTAGAGCGCCCTCCTCAGGTCATTTAATGCACTCAGCATGCTTCTCTTCTACCTAGGGCGCATTTGCTCACTTTGTGGACAATCTTGCCTTGTTTTGTCATATTTTTGACCAATTTTAGACTCCAAACCTCTAACCAACCAGTTTCTTCACATGTGTGAGGTCACATGGGCCTGTCCAGTCATTCCCAGCATTCACACAACAGATTCGAACCAGTTTGGGATGGTTTGGGATATTTTGGTCAACCTAGGGGGGTTTGAGCTATTTCTAAGCTAGATCAGTGTGAACACTCCAGATGGATTCGAATTCTTCCAGATTTGTATATATGGGTGTTCTTAACCTTTGCTAAGGTTGGACAGTTAATAATATTGACATTATTCACCATTTCATGTGTATTGTTCTTCATTCATTTAAATTTTTTATGCTAATTCTTGCAAATGTTGTGCAATCTTTCACCAGTGAGGAATCCACAGTAGCTAGATTCAACTGTGCTTGAGATTTTACACTTGTCAACACTACATCAAAAAAATGATATAATATACAAAACTAAAAAATACAAGGGTTTTGTTCTCACCTATATCACCCCATGCTGCACCCTCTGGCAGTGCCAAGTCAAGATCCTCTCGAAAGTCCGTGTTGTCGTATGGAAAGTCCTAAACCATAAGTAATTGGCCTTCTATCCAGCTAAATAACTTGGGACCGAAGCTAATGATGGGACTATCACCATGACAGGTCATGACCTCAGCCCATCTGAGCATATGGGGATCCCTGGGCTCCCTGTCATCAAGTACTAACTCCGGACATAGCAAAGGAACATGCTCCAAGAGGAATGATACTATGATCGATCCGTACCCAAACTGCTTGAGATCCCCACGCCGACACTTGGTCATCTGAGCTCGGATGTTGGCGAGGAGACCCTCGCACCAGTTGAAAACTCTGGGAGACATACAGTCTTCTGCATACAACATCTAGGTCTGAGTAGCCGTGTGTGGGGCTTGGCTACCCGCCAATCTAGTAATAGTGAGCAGTATGGTCTGCAGTGGATGGCTCACCACATCTCTGATGAGTATCTTCCCGCTGGAAGGACGAGAAGTAGCAATGCAGTGTTGCAACACCATGTCCTCAACTGTACGGTCACTGGCCCGAGTCCTAGTGAGTTGTACAGCATCCCCTCTTCGGGACAAACTGATCAGAAAGTAGATATCCTCAATGTCAATTGTGAGGATATGCTCACCTATCACAAAGTATTGTTGGGCCGCATCCCAACTCTGGAGCATGTGCGTCAGGAAGGGGATCTGGGCTCTCATCCCCTGTATCTCAAAGAATTTGAGCAAACCGCAATTTCTCAAAGCTTCCACGCATTGTGGATTATTTGCAGCTTGTTCATATTCCACTTCATGTTCACCACTCCAATACCATTTTTTCTTGCTAGTAACCTGCCAAAAGAGACATTTAAACCCTGTTAGGTCCTTCCTCAACTTTCACAAACTCCTTTTTTGAATTGTTTTTGATGTTTGGGTTGTGGGTTTCCCCCGTCGTACTGTACCTTCAGGTACAGCATGACATCATCATAGGTCTCATTTTCGAGGCTTGCAATGACTCGGTCTCATCGCAAGTCCTGAAAGGGCCACTTGTGACGAGCCGAGGGCGCAATGGCCCTTCCCCAAATCACCAAAAAACTCAAAAAATGGACAAGAAATCAAAAAGTAAACCACTAGAAAGTTGTTGGATAAGATTTAGGCCTACTTGGTCCAGACGTCTAGTGAAATGGCGGATCGTAGCTCCCGAAATCGGGAAAGGAATTTTTGGCTCCAAATTGGTACTTCTCCACCCAAATTGGAAATTTGAACAATGTTTCTATTTTTGGCCCATATTTCTATTTATAAATAAAATGGAATATTCTTTTTCAAATATTTTGATGCTTTTGGGCCATTTACTATAGCTTTGACCGTTTGTCATTATATTTGGGACTATTTGACACTTTCTCTAGTGTACAGGAGTCGTAAAGTGGTCTTTTATGCCGTTTCTCGCATTACCAACGGTAACTACAGGTATGAACACCCCTTTCAATGTTTTGTCATTATTATTTTTCGTTAGTCATAATTATTACATGAGGATGAGTCTACTCTTCGTTTGTTCTCATACTCACATAACTATGAGAACAAGTACCGAGTTATGATTTATCACTTTTCCGGGCTCATTAAACTTCCACCGAAAAGGACACCCCCCAGAGTCCATAGTTAAGCTCTTTTCAGACTCCCTAAATATGAAAAGATTGCCAAGCGAACTTGTCGCGTTCACACTTGTTAAAGTATTTGAATGGTCGTCTTCCTGGTGATAATTTACCCCTTTCTCGGACCAGGGGGCACTAATTATGAAAAAGGAATACTCCATCCAATCGTGACTGGAAGAGTCCTCTCCCGTGTTGTTTTACCCTTTTTCGGCCGATGAGGCTAACTTTATGAAAAAGGACCATTGGAGTATTCTTTATTTCTTTTCAGACTCTCTAAACATGAAATGACGACCGAGTTTAACTTCTATGGACTTGTTAAATTTTAACATCAAAGGACCTGTCATGGGACGAACCCCTCCTATCCCAGGTTCGGAATATCTTTGGGATTGGACTCATCTATGAGATGGGCTATACCGAGTATCTGGTTACCCTCATCAAGCTCGTAAAAAACACATGAGGCACTCATCATTCATGATGGGGAAAAAGGAAAGTGTTTGTGTTACATACCTTAGTGGCAGTGTATAGTCGTTCTTGAACATGGCACTCATCTGCATTCGCATATAGTACTTGGGTCATCTGTTTGTCTATGAGTCCCCGCTTACTTTCTGAGTCCTGTTACTCCTCTGAGTCATTCAAAGAAAGCTTCCATCATCAGTTGCATTAGAATTTTGCGTCATTCTCATTATGTCAATATTGCCAAGTCATGCCATGCCCATGTTCAAGAACACATTCACTATCTATTATTTATATTTAGTACACACATTGTCATGCCATTGTTACTTTGAGTCAGTCTCACATGTTACTGTACAATCCGATCCACTCTACACATATTTTGTCGTGTTTCATGTCGATTGATGGGGGATTCATCATGGCCCTCCTTCGATGGATTCATCCTTGTCGACTTCAACTCATCATCCAAGGATTGAATATAGAAACCAACCAAGTACCTTGGCCCTGCATGCCTCAATGGCAGGTTACCTTGCTTTCGTCATAAGTTTACATCATTGACTCTTGATTGAAATATTTCATCTTGCATTCGACTTCAAATCATTTATTCGCGCTTGATGATATGTATTGTGATACCTTGGTAATCATTGACATCAATGGTGATCTCCCTCACACTTGTTAATGGTTTACATCAATGACTGGTAATCAAGTGGTTTCTACCATGTTCAACGTCAAGACATTTGTAATCACATGGATAGATTCGTATCATTGCGAGTTCAGCTTGAAGACCCTAGGGAGTCATGTTTTACCCAGGTTGCGATGGAGTTTGTATTGAGTCATATTACATGGATCCATTTTTGTATTGGTCGTGGTTGTGTTATCATTTTATCATGGATCTACGCTTGTGTCTAGTAGCCGTAATTGTGTTCAGTCAGTCATTACTACCATGGATCTGCAATGTATTGGTTGGCAGCCATGTTGTACTTCATATGAGATTGTCCGTTCATAGTAAGTTGTACTGCATCAGCGTCCTTCATCCGTCAAGCCTATTGCCGTTATTTCTTTCAAAGCACTTCACCTATACATCCTTAACAGCTTCATACTTTGTGGGGCATTATGTTACACCCAAAATCTACTCATCATTAGATTCAGTGTATACATCCTTGAAGTCACCTGGACTAAGTACTTTCATTCGGGAGGATTTGCACTCAATCCTACAATCTTCTGAGAGGTCATCGCAGGTTGCACATTAGGAACATGCGACATCGTAGCTTGCTCCACTACAGGGTGTGACGAGGTCTGTTAATGGAAAAAAATAGCCTATTCGAGATCCTTCTCGAAACCTACCCATTTAGGGGCTTATCCCTGACCTCTAAGAGAGTTGGTACTCGACCCCTAACTCTTTGGGAAGATCCCCTATCTCTCTCCTACCATCTCTCAGCCTATCCTATCCATACCCTATCCACTTAGTCCTATATAAGTGAGGCTCACTCCCATCCCAAAGGGAGGAAGACTATGGTATCTACATGCTGGTGAAATATCTCTTAAGGCACCTCTATTCACCTATTGGAGAGCTCATACTTCCTTGGAAGAACATGGCAATTGGCTTGGTCGAAGAAGGGTTACTACGTTAAGTCTTTGGTTGTAGTTCTATATCTCTATCATGTACTCCTCTATTTACAGTAATGCAAATGCTTTCCACCAATATTGTTCTCTTGTGTAATGATATTGTGTAGTTTACCTTCTTAACTGTTTACTTAGATCGCTTATTGTATAGATGCTCTTTACTCGTATCTCTCGTTTCTGTGTCTTTACAGGTCTTGTAGCTTGGATCTGACGATCGTGGGACATGGAGCAATGTTTAGGAGAAAGGATTTCATATTAAAAAGGTAAGACATCTAGTACTTGGTCCTTAAGTAGATCTAGGCAATGCACTTGTAGTTTGTTTTATTTGTTCTAGACTCACATTGAGCTAGGGAGATCCTGCTCGCGTCCGCTTGAGTGGATTGTTCGGTAATAGAGATGTGCCCCAAGGCCCTGTCAGTTTTCTATGAGTGTTATTCAGGTCTAGAAATTAATATTACATCTAGTTACATCCAGTTCAGATCAGCCTTGAAGAATTAAAGACAGATTGAAGAGGAGGCTACCATTGAAGAAGATTTGCAGCTAGATTTAGTGGAGGACAACTAGTGGAGGAAGAAAATTATGGAGAGATGTTCTCAAGACCTCCACTAGATTCTATTAGATGATTTTTGCAGATAATATATGCTTCTATATTCTAGAATTCAAAGATCAGATCGAATCTCTAGTCTTCTCCTACTCCTACTCCTCCCACAACCAGTTTTGGGGGTGATTTCCCTAAAGGAGAGAACCAGTTGATGATGGCGGCCATTGAAGAACAGGATGTTGAGAATGCAGCAAGTTCATCCATCTAACTAGTAGATGAACTGATAATAACCTTCATTACAGATCCAAGGTAACTTCTTTCTTCTCTTCTCTATTCTCCCACTGTTGTAACAGAAAAACTAGCCTATGAGGCATTGTCATTTGGGAAGCAAGCAATGAAATAAAGGAGGAATGTTTTGAATGTTATATTTCATGTTTTATGTGTGTAAAATATTATATCATAGTTATAATAATCATAATAATATATTTTTTGGATATTTAAAGCAGTTTATTAAGTTAAAATACAAGACTAGCTAGATTGATGTCAATTCTAGACTAATTTTACGACTTTTACTACCAAATCCTTTCTAAGCACTATTTTTACATTCTGTCAGTTAGAGAAGGTCATTGACTCATTCTAGTATCCATATCAGTCCTTAAATTCAGAATTTGGAAGCTTTTAGGCCCTGTTTGTAAATATTGGAAAATTACTAGCTCAACAATCCCAGGAGAGCCCTTAAGCCCCAATTCCTCCCAAACTATACCAAGTCTACTCAAACACTTTCCTGAAATTAAGAAGAAACCATTTGACTGATATTACCTCTATCATTAACTTCCAGTATCCCCACCTGTCCAGTATGCATATACCAACTACCTAGGAAGCCTCGAAGTAGGCATAGAGTTGCTCTATGCTAAAAAGTGAATGGTACTAGTACCTTGTGCATAATAAATTTCTGATATGATATCCTAACCTGCTGCTGCACCTCATTCCATACATTTTCCAGAATTGAATTTTCATCCTACCATCCTCATACCTTTCCTCAGTCCCCATCACTTACTTCCTACTCTGCTCAAAAAATTGTAAAACATTTGACTAGTGAATTTTATGAAAAAATTGAAGTTAGAGTTAATATCTTGGTCGAATATTCCCAAGGATATTACAATGGTATTAGAGCAATTTGCTCCACCCCTGTGTAAATAAAGAATCTCACTGATTGAAGGAAGATTCAAGATCTTCCCATAGATGCAAAATGTGGCTCCTACCAATCAGTGAAGAAGAAGAATTTTATTTTGAGCCATATGAAGAGGAGGAGACGACCCCTGTTGGAAACTTTTATTTGTAGAAAGTTGAATATGATTGCCTTGATGAACATATGTTTGAAGACGACATAGGAAATGATCTACCTATGACTAATTGGGACTATGGAGGAATACTCAATAGAGGGAACCCAAAGAAATCCTATGAGTACTTCATGGAGTGCTCTTCTTTGAAGAAGGAGGTTCAGAAGTCCCTGACCTTTAGAGAATATTCTGATTTGGAGATTCAGAGGTTGTTCAAAGACCTCTGCGATAGTGATAGCAAAAGAAGGATTGCACATATGGTTGATGGTGTGTGCAAAGAATTCGAGGAAAGATTTTTACCCCTAGGAGCTAATATGGAAGGGAGGGATAAAGATGTGTTCTCATAGCCAGGAAAAATCAAGGGAGTAAAACAAGATCCACCCAGTTCTTTGGGTGGAAAAGAAGGAGGAAAAAATAAAGATGAAGTTGCATCCCTACATGTGGATCCATCCCAATCTTAGGGAAAAGGAATCAAGAAGGAAGTTTCATCAAGGCCATTGGCAGGACCAAGAATTATGAGATTGTTTGGTTTTCCTTCAAGAAGGAAGTCCAAAGGTTGTGATCTGATCACCACACAAGATGGAGAGACATCAAGTTTATTGGAAATAAATGACCAAGAAGACCTTACCAGTTCCCCATTACTCCAAGAAGTGGATGAAGAAGGGCAATGCACAGTGGAATATCCAACAGTCAAACATTTGATTGTTGGTAATGTGGAAGGTAAAATCACTCCTAATATTTTTGTGGTTGATTTAAAAATAAGTGCAGAAGGACTAGGGAAGATTGATGATGGTGAGACATCTTTTGGATCTGATCCAAAAGAGGAACATAATTCATATTTATAGTCACCCCTAGAGCCTCACAAGGAAGCAAAAATTTAGCACATCTCAGTAGGGTGTGAAGTAGAGAAATGGGTGGATGAAAAAGCCATCATAATTCCACCACATAAGGAGGAGAATATGACACATGGTGAATTAGTAATTTCTGATTTTTATGTGTCATTATGTCAATTTGATAGGGAAACCACTTCCATTGAGAAGTTCAGAATGGTTGAGCCCCCTAGTGACGAGGTTCATAATTCTGGTGTAAAAAATGAAAGCAGTGTGAAGGCTGGAACTTTGAGAGAAGATCTTTCTATTGCACTAAGGATGAATGAGCACTTATGTTGCAGCCCAAATTATGTTTTTGAGGATGTATAAGATGAATATATTGCAGAAAAAACATATAGATCAGATTTCAAAACCTCAATTGCACTGCATAAAATTGATCCGGTGATGGAAAATGAAGAGGAGGAACATCTGCAGGAACCTTATGTTCTTGCAGGATCTTTAAAGATGGATGAACAGAAGATCCAAGAGGCCCTGAAAATTATCCATGAAACTCATGCTTCAGTGTCAAGGTTTTGTTTGGAAGCTTCTTTAATGGAAGACAAATCTTCCTTTGAAACCATGGAGAATATCCAGAAAGCAATGTCCACAATCAAAGGTAATTTCTCACAGTTGTTTTTAGATAAAAATTACATGTTCGAGCTTGTTGAGTTATTGCGGGCAACAACACTACATGATGAAGAGAGTATTAGCATATATGAAAAAGAGAACTACAAGCTCAAAGGTGATTTGTTGGCCACTCGAGATTCTTTGAGATACACTCAAAGTGCCCTCTTAGAATCACAAATGAAGATAGAACAATTCCAACAAGAGTGGCAAGAATTGACTGAATCCTCAAGTTTTCCTGAGAGTCATCCCTTTTGGGTAAATGACACAAAAAATTACCTAGAGGAACCTCATGAGTGAGTGAACCATGAGGAGCAGTCTATTCAATATGTGCTTGAAGAAAGTGCAGAAAAAGTGGATGCAAAAGCAGCACATGATTTTTTCCAGAATGAACCTGAGAGGTTCATTGAAGAAAATCCCTTTTCCAAGAAAGAGATAGATGATTTCACAATAGATGGGTCAGCCATCAATGGAGAAGTTATATCCATGACTTTAGTGGATGAAATGTTTAAAATCATGGCTCACCATCCTTCATTACCCACTTCACATTATCCATGAAACTCATGCTTGAGTGTCAAGGTTGTGTTTGGAAGCTTCTTTAATGGAAAACCAATCTTCCTTTGAAACCATGGAGAATATCGAGAAAGCAATGTCCACAATCAAAGGTAATTTCTCACAGTTGCTTCCAGATAAAAATTACTTGTTCGAGCTTGTTGAGTTATTACGGGAAGCAACACTACATGATGAAGAGAGTATTAGAGTATATGAAAAAGAGAACTACAAGCTCAAAGGTTATTTGTTGGCCACCCGAGATTATTTGATATACACTCATAGTGCCCTCAACCACTTATACTATGAAACGAGAACTCGACACAGTTCTCGTTTTTCTCTCTCCTAATTTTAGTAGGTATTTTTAGCTCCGTTTCAAAAAGGGGTGATGCCAGTATCACACATTTTCATTTTGTAAAGTTAGTCACAGCAGATCTAATGAACAAATAAATTAGTCACAACAGATGAATAAGAAGATATGGTGCAAAACTGTGCAAAACATGCAGCAGTGCTCTCTATCCCAGAAAGGGTGAATGAATTACAATAGATTACAATACAATCCAATGAGCAATTCGAATTGACTAAGTAGGCCATTCGAATCACTGAATGGAGTAGCTTGACTCTATCTAGGAGTCCTCATCAATCATCGGTGGTGCTCATCAATCACAACAACCAGTCATCCAGGTGTCAAACTGAGTCTAACTGAGTGTAATAAATGTAACTGAAGTGTGTAGCACTGATATAGGATCTGGAGGCTCAGTGGGGGCGCATGGGAGGCTAACTGAAGTCAGAACAAGTCACCTAATCAAACTGGAGGTCAAACGGAAGTGATACAGTCAGTCGGGAGTGAAACTAGCCTCAAATCAGGGAGAATCGGAGCTAACTGAATGTAACTGAAGTGGAACTGCAGTGGTAGGTGAACAAGTGCGCCCTTCTCTGGCAGTAGGTGAGAAGTGGGAGCCTTTCAGCTTAGGAGGGCTAAAACTCTGTGGTAAGTGGCTCCCGGGTGCTAGAAGAAGGTGGATAAGGTGCTGGAGGCATCAAACTGGTGACTGGGATGCATGCCTGTGCATGCAACATCCTGAAATAGATCATATCCTGAAATAGATCATGCAAGATCCTGAAATAGATGATGTATCCCGAAATAGATGATGTGGATATCCGAACACCCCCCCTCAAGCTAGACTATGATGTGCCAACTAAAATAATGTGGGGCCCTGGTAACTAAGACCAAAGGTCACCCCAATACAATAATCCAAAAACTAATAACAGTCAATAAACCGAGGAAATGGGGAAAACCTCATGGGAAAAATACCCCCCCTCAAAATAGACTGTAGTACACCAAAAGATTTAACTGCTCCAAAATCAAGTAGATATGTCTGGAGGTATCTTACTCTTGGGAGTAAATGGATCATGCTCCAAAAACATGTGCTTGAATTCTCCATCAGTGGATGCAAGCGAATGTGGAGACTTTAAGAACTTGCTCTTCATACCGAAAAAGGTGAGAACAAATCTAAAAATATGAGGATGATCCTGGAACCTGTGATTCGAACCAAGTGAGGTAGGAATAGCTCCAATCGGATCAAATAGATCTTGAAACTTGAACTTCTTATCAATAGAAGTTAAATCAGCTCCAAAAATAGATGAATGGTTTCTTGAGATCTCCTTTGAACCAACAAGGGTGAGATCAAAACCAAAATCAGCAAAAAGTGCATGAGAATTGAACTCAAGCGAATGGTAGTGCTCTTCATCTTCATTAAAACTCTGAGAAACTTTGCAAATGATAGAACATAAGTTTATAGAAGGCATGCAATCAAGGAGGACGAATGCTTCACCTCCAAAATCAGATTTTACCTCCAAAACTTCAAGTAGATCATTATTCTGCATGCCGACAAACTCATGTGAAAGAGAGGATTCAAGAACCTCTTCGGAATCTAGAGTATGAGCTTGTTTATCTTGCTCAAAATTCGAAATAGAAGACTTTGAGAGAATGAGTGTTGAATCTACAGTTTCTTCTTCATCTTGAACAATTGTTGAGGCCAACACATGATCGAAAAAAACACATAAGGAGATCTCATTGGGCTTGTTCTCCAAAAGGCTAGCATGATCCTCTTCTTCCTGCTTTCCAAATTCTCTGTCAAGTTGGACCCATAGATCACTTGGATTTTCAGCAGTCTTACTGAGGTAGCGCATACAAGGAGACATAGCAAGACATATTACTCCAAAAGCTCTATCACAATCATTGAGCCAATCATTCTCCTCTTCATCAGAATCAAAAACTCTTGTATTACCAATGCACATATCAAAAAGACATTGTCTCTTCAAGAATGCAATCATCTTTGGTTTCCATTCATCATAGTTGAATGGAGTAAGAATATTTTGTGAAGAAGAAGTCTCCATCTTTGCATTAGCGAATGCACATGGAGGAAGTAAGAAACCTGCAAATCACACACAAACAAACACTATGTTTTCAGCCTTGCATGCACATGAGCGAATGCACATGAGATTTTGCATGCCGCTGCTGAAATATATATTGGTGAGCAAAGATTGCTCTCTCTTCATGTAGAACACCTGTAGAAAAGAAATCTTGTCCCTGCCATGGCTCTGATACCATGTAAAGTTAGTCACAGCAGATCTAATGAACAAATAAATCAGTCACAACAGATGAATAAGAAGATATGGTGCAAAACTGTGCAAAACATGCAGCAGTGCTCTCTATCCCAGAAAGGGTGAATGAATTACAATAGATTACAATACAATCCAATGAGCAATTCGAATTGACTAAGTAGGCCATTCGAATCACTGAATGGAGTAGCTTGACTCTATCTAGGAGTCCTCATCAATCATCGGTGGTGCTCATCAATCACAACAACCAGTCATCCAGGTGTCAAACTGAGTCTAACTGAGTGTAATAAATGTAACTGAAGTGTGTAGCACTGATATAGGATCTGGAGGCTCAGTGGGGGCGCATGGGAGGCTAACTGAAGTCAGAACAAGTCACCTAATCAAACTGGAGGTCAAACGGAAGTGATACAGTCAGTCGGGAGTGACTAGCCTCAAATCAGGGAGAATCGGAGCTAACTGAATGTAACTGAAGTGGAACTGCAGTGGTAGGTGAACAAGTGCGCCCTTCTCTGGCAGTAGGTGAGAAGTGGGAGCCTTTCAGCTTAGGAGGGCTAAAACTCTGTGGTAAGTGGCTCCCGGGTGCTAGAAGAAGGTGGATAAGGTGCTGGAGGCATCAAACTGGTGACTGGGATGCATGCCTGTGCATGCAACATCCTGAAATAGATCATATCCTGAAATAGATCATGCAAGATCCTGAAATAGATGATGTATCCCGAAATAGATGATGTGGATATCCGAACACATTTCGAGGCATTTTTTGGGACCTTTGAATTATCTTTATCGTAAAAAAAAATTAGTTTCCATTTTCAGGTACATTTTTAGAAATTTAGCAAAATAGCATACATTTTTAAGCAATTTATAATGAAAAACATATACATTTTGTAATTTTTTCTATAAAATAAGACATTTTTATGGACAAAATAAGACACTTTTATTGACAAAATTGTAAAAAATTCCAGACAATATAGACATTTAAAACCATTTTCAATCAATTTTCAGATATGTTTTGTATAAAAATGATACTATTTCATATTATTTTCCGAAAAGTGTTGATTCACATAAATTCAAGAAAAACTATACAAATTATTTGTAAAAAACATATTTCAAACATTATATATAGAAATTTTATTTCTAAAATTAAGTCTGAAAGTCAAAACATTACTAATATATCTTATCAAAATATTATCAAACTTAGCATTTTTTTCAAAACATGAAACTAATCAACAATATCATGGAGGCCAAATTCATGTCCTCTTCTGCTGCATGTTTCCCCCCTCTAACATTATAATAAAATAAATTAAAAAACAAATTAAACTAACCCCTAACAACATTATAATAAAAAATTCCTAACAACATTATAATAAAAAATTTAAAGAAAAATTAAAAACAAATCAAACTAACCCCGTCGATGCCCGGCATCGAGGGGGCCGTGAGGGCCGCCCTTTGGCGCCCAAGCGAGTGACCTCCCTTGCTTGGATGCCAAAGGGTGGCCCTCACGGCCTCCTCGATGCCGGGCATCGACGAGGGCCCTAAGGGCCGCCCTTTGGCACCCAAGCGAGCGACCTTTAAACAAAATTTAAAAATACATTAAAAAAAATACTAAATATCTATATACTAACCAAATTTACATTATAATTTTTTTTAAAAAAACTATAGAAAAACTTAAAAACAATTAAAACATAAATTTAAAAACAATAAAAAAATCTAACTATACAAAATTTTAAAATAAATTAAAAAACAAAATAATTAAAAAAAAATTAAACTATAAAAAATTAAACAAACTTTAAACAAAATTTATAAAAAATTAAACAAACTTTAAACAAAAAAATTAAACAAAATTTAAAAAAACATAAACTACACAACAATCAAACAAAATTTAAAAAAAAATAAAACAAAATTTAAAAAAAAAACAAAATTAGAAAAAACTATACAAAAATTAAACAAAATTAAAAAAAAAAAAAAAAAATTTAAAAAAACATATACTATACAACAATTAAACAAAATTAAAAAAAAAAAAAAAACAAAATTTAAAAAATAAAACAAAATTAAAAAAAACTATACAAAAATTAAACAAAATAAAACAAAATAAAACAAAATTAAAAAAAACTATACTAAAATTAAACAGAATTTAAAAAAAAATAAACAAAATTTAAAAATAAAACAAAATTTAAAAAATAAACAAAATTTAAAAAATAAAAAAAATCAAAACAATGCAATGGGCGGCTCTCGGGGCCCCGTCGATGCCCACGTCCGCCGCTCGGGCGCCAATGGGCGGCCCTCGGGGCCGGCCCTCGATGCCGGGCATCGACGGCCGGCCCCGAGGGCCGCCCATTGGCGCCCGAGCGGGCGGACGTCCGCCCGCTCGGGCGCCAATGGGCGGCCCTCGGGGCCGGCCCTCGATGCCCGGCATCGAGGGGGCCCCGAGGGCCGCCCATTGCATTGTTTTGATTTTTTTTATTTTTTAGATTTTGTTTGTTTTTTAAATTTTGTTTTATTTTTTTAATTTTGTTTATTTTTTTTTAAATTTTGTTTATTTTTTTTAAAATTTTGTTTATTTTTTAAATTTTGTTTTATTTTTTAAATTTTGTTTTGATTTTTGTATAGTTTTTTTTTAATTTTTGTATAGTTTATGTTTTTTATAAATTTTATTTAAAGTTTGTTTAATTTTTTATAAATTTTATTTTGTTTAAAGTTTGTTTAATTTTTTATAAGTTTTGTTTAAAGTTTATTTAATTTTGTATAGTTTATTTTTTTTTTAGTTATTTTGTTTTTTAATTTATTTTAAAATTTTGCATAGTTTGATTTTTTATTGTTTTTAAATTTTTGTTTTAATTGCTTTTACGTTTTTGTATAGTTTTTTTAAAATTTTTTATAATGTTAGTTTGGTTAGTATATAGATAGATAGTATTTTTTCTTAATGTATTTTTAAATTTTTAATTATAATGTTATCTTAGTTTAGTATAGATATATAGTATTTTGTTTTAATGTATTTTTAAATTTTTAATTATAATGTTATCTTAGTTTAGTTTGTTTTTAATTTTTTTTAAATTTTTAATTATAACATTAGTTTAAATGTTAGTTTAATTTGTTTTTAATTTGTTTTTTAAAACCCAAAGCTAATATTCGTGGAATAGGGAGCATTCGTGCAAGATGGGAGTGTATTAAACCAAGTCGTAGATCCCGAAGGAATATGACATCTGAAATGATGGGTATAGATGTAGACTCAGATTGTGCGCCCATTGATAATAGAGAAGAGTATGGGTCATCTACATCTTCATCAAGTCCTTCATCTGCAGAAAATGTAGATTCTGATGGGGTGTCAGAATCCATGGATGAATTTGAAGAAACAGTGTAGATACTTTTTATTAGTATGATTTTTGTAATTGAAACTCTAGAGGAGTTTTTGATGATGGGGTGTCAGAATCCATGGATGAATTTGAAGAAGCAGTTTAGATGCTTTTTACTAGTATGATTTTTGTAATTGAAACTCTAGAGGAGTTTTTGAATATTTATATGAACCATTTGTTCTTGTATGGTCTAATATATTATCTCATTATGAATCGCATCATAATTCCTTTGTTTTTATATGGTTATAATGGTGAAATTATTAGAGAAATTTGTTTTTTTGTTTAATATGCAATTTTCCTGAAAGTTGTAATTTATCTCTTCAAGAAAAAGAAAAAATTCCAATTTAAGGTTGATTTTAAAGTTTTGTTAAACAACAATATGGGATGTTTAGGCCATGGCTCTATTTTTTACCCTAAAAAAAAATACGTGTATACTGGCATCAACACTTTTCTATTTGGGGGGTGTTTTTGGTGTTTTTTTTTGCAAAAATCATCGTTTTTATGGGTAGAGTTCTCGTTCATAGTATATAGTTCTCGTTTCATAGTATAAGTGGTTCCTCTTAGAATCACAAATGAAGATAGAACAATTCCAACAAGAGTGGCAAGAATTGACTGAATCCTCAATTTTTCCTGAGAGTCATCCCTTTTGGGTAAATGACACAAAAAAATCCCTGGAGGAACCTCATGAGTGGGTGGACCATGAGGAGCAGTCTATTCAATATGTTCTTGAAGAAAGTGCAAAAAAAGTGGATGAAAAAGAAGCACATGATTTTTTCCAGAATGAACTTGAGAGGTTCATTGAAGAAAATCCCTCTTCCAAGAAAGAGGCAGATGATTTCACCATAGATGGGTCAGCCATCAATGGAGAAGTTATATCCATGACTTCAGTGGATGAAATGTTTAGAATCATGGCTCACCATCCTTCATTCCCCACTTCACATTCAGCCACAAATTTTGGGAATGAAAATTAGGTAAAAGGATTCTTCCTCTTAGTGTCACATAATGAGCAGGAGGATCCTATAATTGGGGCCTATGACATGTTACTTAACCCGCAACAGTTGAGGCAGCCCATGCATGTGTGTGCAACCACTTTTGACAAGGAGGCATCAAATCTATACTTACCTTCAATGTGTGGGTCAATTGATGGAGTTTTGCACCCTTGGATCAATGGCAGAGAGTTGAGCCATTGGATGAAAAGGGGACCACTTGTAGAGTTCCATAGAGATCATGAGATATCTTTATTCGAGGAAGACAAACATATGGCTGAACACATTCCATGTGGTTCAGCAAAAAAAAGTGTTTTTCCCTCCATTGGTTGGATGGGCGGATGTATCATTGCAATGAAGACCTTGGAAGGTAAAAGGTTCTTTTATTTCTACAATAAAGTTTTTTTTATAACTAACATTGTCCTGACATGTAAGCAACAACAAAGGTGTATTTTGTAGCCATTAGATGTTTCCAGTGCGCATGCACAAGAGATGCATTCTGATTTGCATGCTCTTAAGAAATTCTCTGTTTGGTGGAGAACTCACACAGCTATTCAGTTTTGCATTGGGAGTGGCACACTTCTAGCATGGTGGATGGATCCTGGCATACCCTGGAGTGATAAGTTTCCACAAGTAACACTGATAATGGGTGGTATTCAACAGGAAGCATGGGATCCAGGAATTCTTTGGAGGGACAAATTTCCAAAGGGGGCAGAAAAATTTGGGTCCTTACCGAGGGAGCAGTGGGATCCAGGAATTCTAAGTTATGTTAACTAGGTTAATATTTTTGTTCATGATTTAGTGCAGATAGAGTTTGTAGTGCAGTTTATTCTTCATGGTCATCTTACATTTTTTAAATATATTTTTGAAGGCCCCAATTTTAATTTCTAGATTGTTCAGTGGATGTGGGCAATTATAATCAGAGTGGTATAGCAGAAGCTTGGTGGAATCCTAACATTGCTTGAGGACAAGCAATCTTGGGAAGGGAGGACTGGCATGTCCCCAATTTTGGCTCATCCAATACCATAGGTGAAAGGGGACAAGATCAACCCCTAAGGGAATTACATTGTATTAATTCTATTTGCTTAGAATTAATTTTAGCTTAAGTGTCACAAATTGGAAAATTTATTTATTAAAGGTACTTTTGATAAATAAAATTCATGGATAATGAGCAAGTGGGCCATGAGGGCACCCAGCTCGAATATGTCTGTTGGTATCCAATCTAATCTAGAGGTTTTCCAATGTAGACCTAGGTAGTTCGCGGTGCAAGATACCAGCAAAACCCCTATTCACCGGCCCTTTCAGCAACAGGCTACGAGCAGCCTGAGGTCTCACCCGAGGCGAAGTTGTGGGGGTGGTTGTGGAATCAAGTTTCCACAACCTGGCGATGTGAGTACTTAACTGACTGATGCGCAGTGCGGTAGAGAGACTCCATGCTGCAGACAAGGGACTGTGTGAAGTCATATACTTGGCGTCAATTGGGTTGCGTGGTACTACCAGGCTACCACGATGAGACAGCACAAAGGGTAGATATATGCTTCTTAGAGATCTCTCTTTATGGAGTCTTAGACTTGGTGATATGACGATAAACTATCTGCAGCTTATCTCGCATCTCTTATAAAGGATCAACGCATCAACCAGACTACGTGTTCACTTCAAGACTCAATCAAACTAACCAATCTTACTTAACAGACTTAATCATTTATCCACACTTAGACCGATTTCAAACATATGTAATGGAATGAATTATAGAATGCTACGCACCCTGGTGCAGCACTTCAACTTCTAACTATTAACTATGTGATTATTTAGCAGATCCAGACATTCAAAGGCTTATAGATGTTGATCATTAACATTCATCCATATATGCAGTACTTAACATCTTATTCCCATCTCTTCCATGATGAATACAGATAAAAGAAATAAATATCAGATAGTTGTAACATCAAGCATTCATATTGAGCAATCGAACAATGGCAAAACACACAAAGCAATCACATAACATGGTATTTAATGTGGTTCACCCCTCCCGGGTGGAAGGCTACGTCCACAAGCAATGTTGTTTTATTATCGTTTAGGGAAGGGTACAATAGTTCTTCGTCTGCACACTCAACCACAGACGCTCTTCTCCCTCTCTCAAAATTAGGTCTCTGTGAACTCAGCTACAGAGCTTTTACAATAGCTTCAAACTTATAGAGTCTAAGAATATTCAATAATGATCAACAAAAATGAAGAAAGTAACCCTTTCCCTTAGAAAATTGCCTTATATATAGATCAAGACCCGTAGGTCATGTCTTTACATCTCGAAAGCAGAAACCCTTAGGTTTACAAAACTGTCACAAGTGTGCCAATAGGTTTCTCCCGCCGAGCTGTTCCTTCTTTCACGGCCTTTAGACAACTGGTTCAATTAGTAGTTCTCTATGTGTATGGCCAGTCAGCTTCCTCCCGATCTGGACCTACCCACCGCTTGGTAGTTATTGCATATCTTTGCCAAAAATAGATCTCTGATGACCTAACTGGAACATGTGTTGTCTTTCGTCCAACACTCTGCTTAGCTGGATCTTCCGTTGACTGAGCACATTGCAAAATTGTCTTCGTAGTTCTTCCGACACTACGCTACCTGCAACTTCACAACATACCAAAACTTATCCCAAAATTGTTCCAACTTAACTGCGCTCAGCTCCGTAGTTCTCAAAATACTTCCTGCTCAAAATGCCTCACTTCGGCTAGGCCAAACAAGCCCCTAACACTTACGTGTGGCTCGCCCTTGAGCCACCTGCAACTTCTTCAAGGTGTTCCACTGATTGTGGGGTTAGATTTGCAGCGAACTCATTGAATGTGCCAATGAGATTTTCTACCGCGGTCTTTGTATCTTGCTTGATTTTCCCGACTGTTTCCAGCATCTCATGGCCGATCTGGCTTTCCACCTACTCATGATTCTTGTGCAACTCCTTCAACTTTTCTTCGATCTCCTACGAGATCGTGACAACCTCCTCTAATAATGGTTTCGACTTATCACCCATTTCTGTCTCTTTCTCACGTAAGGCTTGCACTTCCTTCTTGAGGGTGTTGATTTCTCTGTATTTTAGCAGCGTATCTCTTACTGGTAGCGCCTTAACTTCTTCACCCAACTTTTCCAGTGTTACTTGCTTTTCTTTCACTTCCTTCTTTATTGCCAGCAACTATTGGTCTTCCTCGAGGGCATTAAATGCCTTTGACGTTGCTTCCAATAGACTCTGGCACTGAGCCACTTCAGCAGCAATATTTTGTGCTGCAGTCTTCACTTCTCCCTGTCTTAATTGTTGTTCATCTGGTGGGCTGTATGGATTTATCTGCACCTTCAAGGCAGCAATTTCAGACTCATGGAGAATCTCCATGTCTTCCTTCTCCATCTTAAGACTAGTGACCAGATCGCCAATTTTGACAATAGTATCTGTTAGTTCTAGTTGTACTTCAAATTCATCTATGTTATCTGCAACTGCAGTGATCATGGACTCCAATCTCAGCCGACAATCCTGCTCATCTTGCAATTGCATAGTTCTCCATGAGCTATCTTCCTCTAGCTACCTGTTAGGTGCTTGCATCTCAGCCCGTCCTTTCAGCGCATCTATGGTTATGTCATGCATTTCTTCACAAACTTGCGTCTACAAGTAATGTAGGCCTGACAATGGTATCTTTGCAAGATCAAGCTCCACACGCTCTACATTCTTCATATCTAGCATTACTTGATTAGGTAATGGAAACCTTATGGATAATGGTTGCAGATGGACAACACAGGACCTCGTGGGAATACTGATTTGCTTCTTCGAAGTCCCTGTCGAGTCTCCTTCATCCTTTGATTCCCGTGGCAAGGGTAATCTTTTGCTTACTTCATCAAATTTTTGGGAAATCCCTTACAGTGTAGTTAGGTCCTGGTCCAAACTGTCCTGAATCACCTTTTCCTTCTTCTCCTTATCGGTCGAGAGCTCCTCTATTTGCTCATTGACCTTCACGACGATCATTAGGTAGTCATCCTCACGAAGCACTGTGTCCAATTGGTCTTTACTTGATTTTTGTTTCTTCCTTGGTTCCTTGCGCCCTGAAGAACTCCCATTTTCCTTCCTTTTTCCTTCCTCTTTGTCTTCTACTATAAGACATGGGATAGGGTTATCCTCACTAGAATCGATTTGGAGGTCCACAACCTCAACTCGGAATTCAGCTGGCCATTCCTTCATAATATTCTCAATGTTTTCCTCGTAAATATTATAGTTTCCTGGGTACCAATCAAGATTCTTCATCTATGCTTTAGCTGAAATTGAGATGCATTTCATCGCAGCATAAAAGTTGACAATGTGGATATATTTGCTTGTTACTTGCTTTTGTATTTGAGGCGTAAGCATGATAGCCCCACGTAGCTGGTCATAATATGTGTAAAAGACCAGCCTTGTCTCGTGCTATCTTTCGGGATTCAAATTATCCCATGTTGGAATATTCTCCCCATCATTTTGTATTTTGCATGCTGCATGCAGTTGCATGCATCTAGTCATCATCATGATGGTCTCCCTAGCACCTAGAGCTTGCTTCTATCTCTTCTTTACCTACATGCAAAACTGCATGTTGCATGCATTTGCATGCCATTGCATGCATCTAGTCATCATCATAGTGGACCTCCTAGCTCCTAGAGCTTGGTTCTAGCTCTTCATAGCCTGTCTACATCCCCCGGGGAGCCTCCCGGCTACCAAAGGTGCCCTTCTCAAATATTTTTCATAGCTAGTGCGCCTTTCTCACCTACCACTAGTTAGGCACCTTTCTCACCTACCAGTCAGTTATCTCTTAGTTCTTCCTTGATTTGAGGCTATATTGACTCCCTCACTGATTGTTTCACTCTAATAGACCTCCAGTGAGACTAGTCTTCCCATTTTGACTCCAGTTAGCTCCTCCCGCGCCTTCCACCGAGCCTCCTTCAATCAGTTCATGCCTACCTCACTTAGTTAGACTCCTCATGTGCTCTCCACTGATCCTCCTTAATTCAGTTAGTGCCTACTTCACTCAGTTAGAATCAGTTGACTGGCTGTTACCTCTGATGACTAATACATTGACTGGATGATGACTCCACTGTCATTCAAGCCACACTCTAAGTTAGGAATTTGAATGACCTATTTGGCCTATTCGAATCCTATATTATGCACCTTATTGTTCTATTGTACTCATTCACTTACATTCTCATTCATTTATAATACTAATATTATGTTCTATTCTATTGTGTTTATGAGTGATCATTGAGTGTCTCCTTCTCTTCTTCTTTGCAACATATTTGTGAGTTTGATTATGAGTTGGTATAGCTCTCAGATCATTGCATATTATTACATGGTATCAAAGCAGGAAGCAACTATTTGAATTGCAACAGTTGCAACATTTCTTTGAGCAGCTATCTTTCACTTGTGCACCAGAAGCCTCTGAGTTTCCACAGTAAATCCTGGTGCTATTACTTGATTTCATTGGAGAAATACATTGAGGTATTTCCAGGTGAAGGACTTAGTCCATGTTCCAAGTGTCATTAAGGTAGTGTTTAGTCGAAGTGTAGCATTCTCCATCAGCACATCTTTTATTGTTTTGCACGTTTATTCACGCATTTGGAATCTTCTTCAACTATTGACTTTCTCTGTTCAGATGGATCTAAAGCTTACATCTTCCAACTATGCTGAGTGCAAAGAAAAGATGGCTCTCTTCATGATATCCAAGAGCTTCACCCGAATGCTCAATGGAACAATGGTAGAACCTCTCAGTGCAATTGAAAAGTCCAAGTACTTGGATCAGCTTGATGAAGCAATTGGTCTCCTCTTTCTCTCAATTTCTGATGAACTGCTCTTTCATGTTATCGATCTTACATCTCCAAAAGAGGTGTGGGACAAGCTCGAATCTCTCTTTGGGCCAAAAGATGATATGGTAGCACACAAATTGGAAAATGAGCTCATATGTTTGAGTCCTAGCAACTTCGATTCTATCAATGCTTTTCTCACCAAGTTCAAAAGCTTGATATCACAGTTGAAAAGGTATGAGATAGTGAAGGAATATAAGCAGCTTATACTTACCATTCTCTCAAAGTTGGGGTCAAATTTCTTAGTTTTTGTCTCTGCTTTCTAGTTATCTAGGTTTTCCATTCCAAGATGGAAGTTTCCCTCATTTGATGATTTCACACAATCTCTTACCCAAGAGGAAGAGAAGTTGATTTCAATGGGAAGAATCATACCCAAATTGGATTCGGCCCTTCTAGTTGTAGAGAGAGTGAATGATATAGGAAAGTCAGAGATTCCTAGTGATACAAGGCCTACACACTAGTCAACTAGAGTTTTGTACTCTAAGAAGGCCAAACATTCTCAAAAGGGAAAGACAGAGTGCACATATTGTCATAGAGGGCCTCATCCTGAGAGCGCTTTCATGTGGAAGACTATAGATTTGATGGCAAAGTTACTTGAAGAGAACAACCTTCCTGTACCAGCATGTGCAAGGAAGAAAGATTCTGAATCTCTCAAATCCAAAGGAAATGAAAGGTGTAATGCTCTCATAGCATCTGGATCAACTAGTCCTTCTCTTATCATAGATTTAGGAGCATCCTATCACATGGTTTCCTCCAAATAATTTTTCTCTAGTCTCGAAAGCTTCAGTGATTCTTCCATCAAAATGAGGAATAATTCAGAAGTCCCTTCTCAAGGTATCAGAGGAATTGATCTTGACTCTGGATCTTTTTCTAGTGTGCTTTATGTTCCTTCTCTTGAACTCAATATCCTCTCAGTATATCAGATGACTCATACTGGAGAGCCAAAAAGGATGATCTTTACTCCACATGAAGTCTAGGTACAAAGCATGGTTTCAGGGGAAATTATTGCCAAAGGATCTGCAAATCATAAGTCCAAACTCTATGATTTTTCTCACTTCATTCCTCTCTCAAAAGATATTGATACACCAATAGAGATTGAGAAAAAGAGGAATATTGAAGAAGTACAAATGCATGAAACAAATCCTGTTACAAAATGGACCTCCCCATTTGATCTAAATGAAGATCCATCATCATATAGTTCTTGTTCTTCTATTGATTACAGCTATGATGTTTCCAAGGAGGACTACTCGCATATCCTGGAACAGTTTCATGACATCAGCAGTATTGATTATACTCCTTCTTCAAAAGATGATGAGCATGAGTCAGTTTTACTTGCTCATGTGTATTCATTTTTAGAGTTTGCACATGGTGAGCATGAGTTAGTTTCACTTGTTCCATATTCAGAGGGAATGCTAGACCCAGATCCACAAGAACCTGAAGGCCTAGCAACTAAGGATGAAGATGATAGAATGCTAGATCCAGATCCACAAGAACCTGAAGGTCTAGCAACTGATAATGAATATGACTGAATGGAAGATCCAAATCCATAAGAACCTGAAGATCTCTCACTTGATATTCCTCCTCTTCCTCGATGGGAATTTATTACAGTCCGATCTGCCGGTGATTTGCTTGGTGATCCACATGATCATAGAAGAATCAGATCAAATTTTCAGCATGTGTTAACACCCAAAAAGTGTTCACTACCTCATCTACCACATTATATGGCTCATTTGTCCATTTTCCTACCATATTTCCCTTAAAAACCCCAAAAATCCCACTAAAAAGCCTCCAAAAGGCCTAAAATGCCTCCAAAAGGCCACAAAACCATCAAAATAGCCTTAAAAAGGCTAAAAAACCCCCTTTTCCTCCAAAAATAGCAAAAATCCCCTAAAAAGGGAATAAAAAATATAAAATAATGAGGAAAAGGAGGAAAAAAACCCTATACAGCTGCCCAAAACCATGTGTTCCCTAAAACCATGGGTCAGCACTCCACCACCAAAAAACTATAAATAGGTGATGGAGATCCCTTATTCCATATCCACAATCACAAGCACCCTTACTCTGCCAAAATCTCTCTCGAAACCCTAGTTCACCATTGAACTACTTTCACCTTGAGAGCCACTTTTTGCCCATTCCCACCATTGGAGAAGGAGAAGGAGCATATTGAAGCTTGGAGCATCCTCTTGGACACTGCAAAGGGCTTCATCAAACCTTCACATTGAAGGTAATATCAATACAAAAAGCCATCTTTTAAATTTGTTGTTTATGTTTCATACATGTTTTAGAAGTAATTTAATTTCTGTCTTACCTTAGTTATTTACATTTATTGAACTGCTACTAAGGAGTCCATTCTCCTTAGTAGGTGCTCATTTGCACAAGCTAGGGGTAAAACCCTAGCTACAGCATGGAAGTTTTCATCCTTCTCACATTACTGACCCACTATAGATCGATCAATCCTTCTTCGGAAAAGAAGGGCACTTGCCTCCTTCAGGAGTAAGTCATGATATGGTAGTTTAGCACCTTCAGTCTATTTTTGTGGGAGGGCTTTCTTCCCACTTGGTTTTTCCTCTTTCCTCACTTAGTTTGTTTAGATTGATTGTATGGGGTAACCTTTGGTCTCAGTAACCAGGGCTCTATCTTGTTGTTTTACAGGGTGACCTTTGGTTTTAGTTACCGGGGCTCTATTTTTCAGTTATTTCCTCATAGTATAGCTTGCAGGGGGGTGTTGGAATATTCTCCCTATCATTTTGTATTTTGCATGCTTGCATGTAGATCTGCATGTTGCAGGCACTTTCATGCAATTGCATGCATCCATTCCTCATCATGGTGGTCTCCCTAGAACCTAGAGATTGCTTTTAGCTCTTCTTTACCTGCATGCAAAACTGCATGCTGCGTGCACTTGCATGCCACTGCATGCATCCAGTGATCATAATAGTGGATCTCCCAGCTTCTAGATCTTGGTTCTAGCTCTCCACAACCTGTCTACAGCCCCGAGGGAGCCTCCTAGCTACCAAAGGCACCCTTATCCAGTCTTTTGCATGTCTAGTCCGCCTTTCTCACCTACCACAACCAATTAGGCACCTTTCTCACCTACCTGTCAGTTATCTCTCAGTTCTTCTTTGATTTAAGGCTAGATGACTCCCCGACTGATTGTTTCACTCCAATAGACCTCAAGTGAGACTAGTCTTCCCATTCTGACTCTAGTTAGCTCCTCATGCACCCTCCACTGATCCTCCTTCATTCAGTTCATACCTACCTCACTCAGTTAGACTCCTCATGCACTCTCCACTGAGCCTCCTTCATTCAGTTAGTGCCTACTTCACTCAGTTAGACTTAGTTGACTAACAGTTACCTCTGATGACTGATACATTGACTAGATGATGACTCCACTATCATTCAAACCACACTCTAAGTTAGGAATTCAAATGCCCTACATGGCCTGTTCGAATCCTATATTATGCACCTTGTTGTTCTGTTGTACTCATTCACTTACATTCTTATTCATTGTATACTACTGAGATTATGTTCTATTCTACTATGTTTATGAGTGATCATTGAGTGTCTCATTCTCTTCTTCTTTGCAACATATTTGTGAGTTTGATTGTGAGTTGCTATAGATGTTAGATCATTGCATATTATTACAGCCCAAAGGTTCTGATAGCGAGAACCTCTACAGTCCGAAGTGTCCATGATCACTCCGACATATTGGTTTGGCTCCTTCCATCTCAGGAAGGCGATCAACACTATTAGCCAGGTGAAATGGAAGTATCCACCATTGATCTGAGTGTCATTCAGTTCCTCTAGGAACTCATTCAGTAGGTATTGACACCAATTAAATTCTTCTCCCTCGGCGGCTGCAGTGCCGAGTAGTACTTGTTGAAATATTTTAACTTCAAAGAATATTATATGTGTACTTTATTATTCCGGAAATGTTTCATTCCTCCGTGAAGATCTTATTGTATATCTGGAGATGTTTATTCCTCCATTGGTATGTGGTAACTTGGGTTATTAGACTTCCCTTGTGGGGGTCGGCCCTGTATGTGTTATGTGGGTCAAAGGGTTATTAGACCACCCTAGAGGGGTCGGCCCAATCAGTTGTAATGGGGTGTTTAACCCAGTGGTAAAGATGGAGCCGACCTAGTTAATATAAAATACAAGTCGGAGATGTGTATAAATAGAGGAGGTGTGTTCCTCATTTAACACACATTCACTCACTCGAAAAGTAGCGCACTTGTGAGGGAGAGGTTTGCTATGGAGGAGGAGGAGCTCATGTCTTTGGTTTACATATTTGTATTTGTTGATCATCTATATTGAGGAAGCTTTGCTGGGTTTTCTACCCGATGAGGGTTTCCCAGGATAAATTTTTGTCTCTTATGTTTATGTTGTGCTTGTTGTTTCTTCAGTGATGCTGTATATGCTATTATTGTGAAATGGAATGTAATGCTGATATTTTTTGTCTTAGCATATTGAATACTAACATGGTATCAGAGCTAACCTGAAGGAAGGTAATGTATGGCATTTACGACACTTGCTTCACTTGCGACAATTTGAAGGTTAGGGTTTTGTATAGAAAAACCTAGTCATCATGGAACTTTTGCTATAAATCCATTTTGGAGAAGGTTCAGGATCGAAAACCTTTACAGGCCGTAGATAACATCCCCAGGTACCTTTTTCCAAAGGACACCCTCATATTCATTCTACTTTGTGAGTTATTATCAGTACACGTTAGGGTTTCTGCCTCTTCCAGATCTCAGTCATAATCAGGTGACCTAGGAAAAAATGTCATAACTTGGGCTAGGAAGCTCCAAATGAAATTTCATAAAAAGTGACAGGTAGTTCATGGACTGTACTATCTCAGGAAATGTTTTCAAAGTCCTAAGTTGAACTAGTGACATGTGGAACGCCGTACAAGTTCGCTCTCCTATTTTATCCCATAAACAGGTCACGTTGCGACACTTGGCATAACTCTCTCTCAGAGAATCCAATTGAGGTCAGGTCTATCGAGATTGAAAGATGATAGGTCAGGATACCACAGGAAAATTTTTTAGACCCTATTGATCGAAAAGTTCAAAGTTACACTAGAAATAATCAGGTACATATTTCTGTCAAAACAGAATTATTTTTTAGCACCTTCATTCATGGCTTCTGGAATTTAGGGTTTCGGAGAAAGTTGGAATTTTTGGAATCGGAGTCCATGGCTGAATTCTACTTAGTAAAATTGAAATTTAGAGACCAAGATCAAATTTTTGGTTGGGTAGAAGATCGGGCTTGATCAAACCCCAGTTCGGGATTTTGATCGAAAAGGTGGAAAATTAGGGCTTCAACAAAAGTTGGAATTTTTTAAGTCTGTGACCACGGCTGGAAGCTCCTAAAAAAAATAAGGGTTTAGAGCTGTGGATCGAACCTTTTGATTGGGAAAAAGGGTGGGCTTCATCAAACCCTAGTTCGGGATCCTGTCCAGAAGATCTAGAAGTTTCGAAGGCAACTTTGAGGGGTCAAAGTTTGGAGATTTCAAAATTGAAGTATGATAGTTTGATCAGCTCAGCAAGACACATCCTTCCATACATTCAGAAGTGTGAAAGTCAAAGTTTGAATTTTTAGGGTTTCTCTGACAAATCCTAACTGAGCTCCAGATCCATTTTCAAGGGGAGATGAGGCTAAGGCCTTACATAAGAAGACTACAAGAAGTCTCGAGAGGTATGACTTAAGGAGATGCAGGTATGTCTTGAAATCTGATTCTTGATTAAGTTCATAATATGTTTGTATTCATATTACTTAGGTTATTACAATGTTAGAATTGTCTTATCCTCCTAATAAAAGTATGAATACATGTGAATGATAGAATACATTCATTGATTAGGGTTATATGATTGTACTAATGCACTGTGATGTTGTATGAGGTTGATGTTTTCTGCTAACAAGATACAGGTACATCAAGAAAGACAAATCAAGTTCCATGACCATGATGACATGAAGAAAAAAGACTCATCCATAATCCTTGATCATATGGAAGTTCTACTTACGAGGTATGTATGAATTTGTTCTACTATGCTTAACCTATGAGATATGCAGGTTCTAGCACATGATCTCTAAATAATTGAGAAGAACAAAAGAAGATATTGTTTGGGTATGTTAAGACATGACCAAGCTTGATAATCCAGGTATGTTTTCCTATATCAAGTTAGAATCCTACTTTGTTAGGATCTTAGGTAAGTATACCTGTGTATGAAATAATAATGACCATACATACTTATTGAGATTATACTAATAAATGTATGTTTGTGTATGAGATCATGAGGATGACACTAGTGCACACTTGAGCATGCATAGTGGTACAGGATGGATAGAATCTCATGACATGGAAGGGAAGTCGAGACCAAGAAGGATGCAACCTCACAAGACATAAAAAGATAAGTATTTGAATTGTTATTTGAATTACTGAATAGTCTATGATATTGCTCGTAATAGTTGTATGCATATTTGTGTTCCTAGAATATATCATGCTAAGTGTAAGCATTCATATAGCATTGAACACTATACTACTAATATGCATATGATTGGTAAGTTGGACAAACATTCCATTGTTGATTGTCTAGAATGAAACCTCTTTGCTGACATGCTGAGAGCTGTGCACCCTCTCGATAGTATGTTCTGGTAGAGATGGAAGGAATCTTGATAGCCACTATATGCATACAGGATATGGAAAAGTGTTGTGCCAAAGTATTGGTCAAGATAGTAGCATAACTATGTAAATCATATCTATATGCATAATAGGTTATCATTTCAACATGATTTGATGACTATGAAGTATTACTAATCATGTAATTAATTTTGATTTGTAGGAAAGATCATGAAGAATGATGAACACTGAACAAGTGATGGATGTTAAACAAGAAGATTTACAAATCAAACATACTATAGAAGGCTCGTGGCTAGAAGATTCTCTTACAAAGAGGAAGAGGCTCATGATGAGATTTTTGATCCAAGTAGCTAGATAAACACCGTTCTCTCAATGGTGTGATTGAAGAAGAAGTGCGAATCAAGAAAACTCCTAGGATTCAATTGAAGAAAGCTCTATACGGGTACCCAGGATTGATAGTCTTAATGATCAGCATGGGTGATGTGGATTTCAACCTTTTCTAAAAGGTTTAAAATGGTTTCTATATACATATGATATTCTTCTCTTAGATGGATGCAAGAAGGAACTCACCACAAGAGTTCGAATGATCTTGAGGCTCATATCAGTAGACCCATCTGACGAGAGATGGCATAGATAGATATGCAGAAGATCACTCAATGCAGAGTATCAATGATGTTCAGTCATAGAGGGAGAATTGACAGTTTCTTGACAAGCTTGGGGTTATGGATCATACTATTATTGTATGTAGATGATCTCTTTCTGACAGGGAATGAGAAACAAATCATGAGAAGCAACAAGAAGCTAGCTACAGAGTTCGAGATGAATGATCTCATATTTTTGCGTTACCTCCTAGGACTGGAAGCATGAAAAGGCTCAGAATGAATCTTTCTCAACCAAGGAAAGTATGCTATGAAAATCTTGAGAAGAATTGATTTGTTCGAATGTAACCATGGACACTCTCATGGGTTCCAACTTGAAGTTGTTAGCTGATGACTCCTCAGAGTTAGTTGATGTGACTCTGTACAGACATATTATTGGGTTGTTGATGTATCTAACGAATACTAGGCCAGATATATGCCTTTCTGTGAACACCTTGAGTTAGTATCTAGTGGAAACTAGATGTGTTCACCTGATAGTTGCAAATCATGTGATGAGGTACCTAAAGGGTATGATAGACTTTGATCTATGTTATCTTGGAGATCATGACTTTAGATGGCTACACAAATGTTGATTGGGAAAGAAGTGTATCAGATAGGAAGAGCACATCGAGAGGATGTTATTGTCTGGGATCAGCCATGATCTCGTGGTTTAGTAGGAAGCAGTCTAGTGTGCCTCTCAGCACAAGCAGAATATATGGCTGCGTACTCTACTAGTTGTGAAGCGGTATGGCTTCAGGATTGTTTGAATTAGAGATAGACCCAACTATGATCCCATGTGACAAACAGATTTCTATCAAGATGGCAGAGAATCTAGTGATTCCATGATAAGCCAAAGCACATAGAGATCTGATATTTCTATATACAAGATATGGTGCAAAAAGGAACTATAAAACTCGACTTTAAAGACACTGATGAACAAGATACCGATGTCCTAACCAAACCTCTACCTCAAGTAAAAGTTTGAGTATTTTCGAGACAAGCTTGGTATGACCCTCCTCGAAAGGGGGAGTGATGTAGACACTAATGATGAGATTGCCCGCATCGACAATGAAGTCGATGATGAGGATACCTGTATCGATGATATGCTTACTTATATTGATGATGATATGTAGGATACCTGTACTACTTGTATTGATGATATGTATACATGTATTGATGAGGATACCTATATTGGTGATCCCGACAGAGAGGTTGGTGGATGGTCCTTAGACAGGGTCTAAGTTGACGAGGGGATTGCATCATCCTTGAACACATGTTCTAAAAGGATCCATAGACATATGTCTCCAAGAAAGAAGAGGGATTGCATCATCCTTGAACACATTTTCTAAAAGTATCCATAGACATATGTCTTCGAGAAAGAAGAGGGATTACATCATCCTTGAACACATGTTCTAGAATTGATCTGTAGACATATGTCTTCGAGAATGAAGTCCTTGGTGGACAGGTGGGGATTGTATCATCCCTGGACTTCGGTCCCTTGAATTGATCCGTAGACAGATGTCTTCAAGAATGAAGTCCTTGGTGGACAGGTGGGGATTGTATCGTCCCTGGACTTCGGTCCCAGAATTGATCTGTAGACAGTTGTCTCTGAGAATTGATGATAGGACTGCATCGTCCCTGGACCCTTGGTTCAAAATGTATGTGATGGGATTGCATCATCCCTAGAAATGGTGAGATGTCTTAAAGTGATAAGGAATGATCCTCCTGGAAGTTGATTGGGATTGCATTGTCCCTAGACATGGTGAGATGTCTTAAAGTGATAAGGAATGATCCTCCTAGAAGTTGATTGGGATTGCATCGTCCCTAGACATGGTGAGATGTCTTAAAGTGATAAGGAATGATCCTCCTGGAAGTTGATCGGGATTGCATTGTCCCTAGACATGGTGAGATGTCTTAAAGTGATAAGGAATGATCCTCCTGGAATTTGATCGGGATTGCATCGTCCCTAGATATGGTGAGATGTCTTAAAGTGATAAGGAATGATCCTCCTGGAAGTTGATCGGTATTGCATCGTCCCTAGACATGGTGAGATGGCTTAAAGTAATAAGGAATGATCCTCCTGGAAGTTGATCGGGATTGCATCGTCCCTAGACATGGTGAGATGTCTTAAAGTGATAAGGATTGATCATCCCAGTACTTTATTTGGATTGTATCATCCATGTACCTATGTCCTAAAGAGAGTGGGATTGATCATCCTGTAATATGATCATGTGTATTGCAGAGTATGCTACGATGATGATCCAGATGCTGTAGATCGAGATGATCCAGATGCTGTAGATCAAGATGATCCAGATGATGTAGATCGAGATGATCCAGATGCTGTAGATCGAGATGAACCAGATGCTGTAGATCAAGATGATCCAGATGATGATCGTATGATGACAATGCTGATGATCGTGTGATGACGATGCTGATGATCGTGTGATGATGATGTTGATGATCGTATGATGACGATGATGATGATCGTGTGATGACGATGTTGACGATCATGTGATGATGATGTTGATGATTGTGAGGATCCAGATGATGATGTTGATGTTTCTATAGTTGTTTGAGTGCTGCAGAATATGAAGACTCACTAATGAGGATGTTGGTGTTCCAGTATTGAAGATGTTCCAGTAACTGCTTGAGTTACTGATGATGTTGAGAAAGCTTCCAATGATTTATAGATGTATCATGTATGATGTTGATGACTCCTTGCTCATGCAAATGTTGTTATAATATCCTTCTTCTTAAGGGGGAGAATTGAAATATTGTAACTTCAAAGAATATTATATTTGTACTTTATTATTGCGGAGATGTTTCATTCCTCCGTGAAGATCTTATTGTATATCCGAGATGTTTATTAGACCACCCTAGAGGGGTCGGCCCAGTCATTTGTAATGGGGTGTTTAACCCATTGGTAAAGTTGGGGCCAACCTAGTTAATATAAAATACAAGTCGGAGATGTTTATAAATAGAGGAGGTGTGTTCCTCATTTAACACACATTCACTCACTCAGAAAGTAGCGCACTTGTGAGGGAGAGGTATGCTATGGAGGAGGAGGAGCTCATGTCTTTTGTTTACATCTTTGTATTTGTTGATCATCTATATTGACGAAGCTTTGCTGGTTTTTCTACCCCATGAGGGTTTCCTAGGATAAATCTGTGTCTCCTGTGTTTATGCTTTGCTTGTTGTTTCTTCAGTGATCCTGTATATGCTATTATTGTGAAATGGAATGTAATGCTAATATTTTATGTCTTAGCATATTGAATCTTAACAATACTGCGCCTGCAGATACTTCTAACAGTCTGCACTTTCTGAGAATTTTTCCCACTAACAGCTGCATGACAAACCTTATTGCTTGGTCCTTTATGTCATCTGTCTGGAAGCCTCGCTTCTCTTTGACGACAGACTATGTTCGCTTCATCAACATAGCTACCTCTTTATCCTTGGATTTCCCCTGAAAAAAATTCCTTGGGTATGCTCCCCTTTTTCTCATCCCAGTTATCTGATGGACTAAGTCAATCATCAGGTTGATATTCTGGTCAAGCCATAAATATACCTGGTGGATGCATGCCATCAGAGTTTGTATGACCGCATTGAGCTCTGGTGATCTGTCAAAATGTGGGATCCTGAGCAAGTTGAGTATCCCCGACTTGGCTACTCCGGACAACCAACTTTCTGCAACCAAAGTGAGGTCTCCCTTTGCATTCTTCTTCCAGCACATGTATTTTTCGAGCTGGAATTGTGGGATCCTCGGCTCGCTGGGATTCTCTTTCTGCATTGCAAGAAGATCATAGTCCTCCCATTTACATTCGGGAATCTTACCCAACATATTTTTGTCCACCTTGACATGCTTTGATATCGGCAAGAGTGGTATCTCATACTTTGAACTCTTCAGTAGTTTAATGGCCAGTGCATCTAGTGCACGTTGTGAGATATAATCTAGGGTCATAGTTAAAGGTATTTCCTTATCGGTGATGGGCTTATTTAGCCCCACCAAACTTGTCTTCAGTAGTTTTGATCTCGGCGCTACTGGATTTTTACCTTTGTCTTGCATTGAGGGGTCGTGTCTCGGTGATCTTCTTCGACCCTGTTCTGGTTTAGTGACAAATTTCTTGGTTGGGGTTCTCATTAACCTGTTAATCCCTTTGTATTGGAACAACCTCATAGTCTCTTCGACCGTGAACTCCTTGTCAACAAAGGAGCTCTGTGACATTCACTTGCACACTATTCGGCAAACGAGTGGATAACTTGCAAAAGTAACTCAGAAAACAATGTCCGTAAGAATTTGTAAGTGCTTTGGTAATGCCCACTAGTCTAACTACTGTATTATTTATAGTCGTGGATGATCCCCCTCCACACCCCTTAATGGTTAGATAAGCATTAAATGTAGTATCCATTAGCCGATTCCGACAAATGCTTTGGTCAATTCCATCATTAAGTCGTTCAGAACGGCTATCTGTGTTTTAAATGCCAGAGCGGTCAGTAGGAAAGTACTGCATAACGGCTATATTTTCGACCGACACTATAACAACTATTTTCTGGAGCTTTGTGTCGAACTGCACGGCAGGTCATCTTTGGTCCTGCGTATTTACTTTGCAGTGTCTAATTTCTTTTCTCTTCAGGATTTCCTTTTGAATGTCGCAATAGAGCATTGTTTCTTTTCTTTTCTTATCATGTTTTTTTGAACGCGCAACTTCAACAATGTTGTGCGGCACATAGATCTATTTCTACAACTTTGTGTACAGACTTTTATGCGGTTTCTAGTGCCCAATTACAACTTTCTACTCGAAAATGCAATGGGATGATCAATGCCTCCTTCTCCTGGCTCCACAAGAACAACGCCCAATGATATACATGAAGCATCGACATGGACATGAAATGGCTATTCCCAGTCTAGAAGAACTAGGATCGACGTAGTGACCATATTTTCTTTTAATGTGTCAAATCCTTTCTCATAGTCCTCGTTCCAAATGGACGGTGCATCTTTTTTTTAAAGTTTCTCCATTGTTGTGGTTATTTTCGCATACCCTTTTATGAATTTCCTGTAGTAACTGGTATGCCCTAGCGTAGTGCACATTTGTTTAACTGAATTTGGTGTAGGCAAATTTACAATAACTGCGATCTTCGTAGGGTGAACCATCAATCCATGCTTACACACAATGTGTCCTAGAAGAATCCCATAAGGAACACCGAAAATACACTTCTTCAAATTCAAATAAATATGATGTTGTCTTCATTTTTCCAGCATCATCCTGAGGTTCGCGGCATGGTTCTTCAGTAACCCAAAAATGGTCCAATCATCAAAGTAAAACTCTAGAAACTTATGTATGAATTCTTTAAATGCTGTGATCACCACTCTAGAAAATATGGCTGGTGCATTCTTTAGAACAAAAGGCATTATTGTATACTGGAACAACCCCCTTTCTATTGCAAAAGTGGTCTTGTTCCTATCGGTCGGATCAATTCTTATCTGATGGTATCCAGAAAATCCATCAGTAAAAGAGTATGCCTCATTCCCTCCAACGTTATTAAGTACTTTGTCGGCAAAAGGAGTAGGAAATGGGTCATGCACTGAAGCATCATTCAGCTTCCTGAGAACAACATAGATTCTGATCTCGCCCTTTGTTTTCTTATCTTGGACAACCATTGGGTTTATCCATTCAGATTCTTCAATTGACTCAATGATCCCTGCATCGAGCATCTTGTCGAGTTCTGCCTTAATGCACTCTTTGTAGCGCGGATTTAATATATATGGACTTTGCTTCACGGTTTTAGCGCTAGGATTAAGAGGAATTTTCATCACTCATAAGTCTCCTAGAATGCCTTTCATCTCTGTGAACTTGGTTGGGAATACTTCCTAATATTCCTGTAATATACCTGCGACCTTTGCAACTATATCGTCATCCCAATAGTCTCCTATTGCTGCGAACTTTGGCTCTTCACTACTGCCAATGTTCACTTTCTGTGTTTTAACTAGTCCACTCATATCTGGAATTTCCAGTTCAATTCCTTCTACCTCGTGCTTTCCTTGTGATTCAGGGACCCTTATGTTGTGTGGGTCCTCCTTGTCACTATCTTCCTTATGTCCAACATATTAAGTTAAGTTGTAATAGTCCAAGGCCTGCTCTATCTATTCTTTCCAATTTGGTTGTAGACTCGCAAGTACGTTGTTTGTTCCAAAGAATTCTTCTAATGTTATATATTTTTGCATGCAATCTGGTGTAAATATATTTTCCTCGATGAGCTCCAGTGCGTCATTGATAGTAGGATGGTCGTCTACAAAGCTAAATTCCTTCTAGAAGGTCGCAGTGAGGATAGACCAATCTATAGTTCCCCTGCATAGCTTTGCCTCTAGATACCATTTATTTGGAATAGGATCCTCCAGTGTATGTAGAAAAAGGTGTGCCCATTTCGTCTGTGGTCTTTCTTTCCAAGCTTCCACAGAGGCTGCAATATGATCCCTTGGATCCATCTGGCCATTGTATTTCCCAAAAGCTAGTGTAACCTTATCAGCTAACCTGATCTACATTTTTATTCTGCACTAGTCCCAAGTTGTGAGTGTCTTCTTATGTGTAACCCACCATATGGTGGGTGTCTCTCGCAGTGCCATATCTAATGTTGAGACGCGGTGTTCATCTGCAACTGCTGTAGTGTACTCTTTGATAAATGAATAAAAGTTAGCTGAACCATCATAAGTGGGAATTGGATTCACCTTCTTTCCAATCGACTGGAGTGATTTCGTAATTGTCACGCATCTCCTGGAAGATACTTCATGCATTCTATGTTGCTATTTTTCTAATCCTGCCTCTGTGATGAACCTGCAATAAATAATTAACGAAAACACACGAGATAGAAGAAATAATTGAACTCAGAATCACTTTTATATTGATCGCAGGCCACTTCGAGGGCGAAACCTCCTTTGAGAAAGCTCAATACAAATAAATTCACCACCCTTCATTGGTCTCAACACAAACTTATATACTAAGTCTAAGTGCCAATACCATGTGTTAATACAAACCATGGGTCAATACCAACTATGGATCAACAATTACTACGGGATGACTTACAAAGCATATGCGTCCAACAATAATAAGACAAACTATGGATCAACAAATACTATGGGACGACTTACAAAGCATATGCGTCCAATAACAATATACCAACAAAGTAAATAGAAGGGTTAACATGGGTTCCTAACATCCCTCTCCCTTAGAAAAAGCTTTGTCCTCAAAGCTTTAGATGTGGAAATTGATGCAGAATCTAAAGGAGCAGTTCCCCTGTAGCATCCTCGAGTTTCATTCCGGGCCACTGATTCCTTTTGAGTTTCAAGGAGGGTTTCTTGGAAGGATTTAGATGAAGAAGAACCATATCAAATGCATGAAAAGTGCGCTCAAAACGGTACTGATCGACTTGTTGTTTCAGTCGAATTCTTTCCATGTGAAGCTTGTCCTGTAGAATGAGAAGAAGTTGATCGCGGTTTCGAAGAACCAAGTCAATGGCTTGAACTGGGGAGTTGTTGAGGGTGTATGGAAGAAGAACTGGCACTGCCTGTCCATAGTCTGCTTCATATGGTGTCCTTTTAGATGTGGTATTGTACCACTAGAGCGCTTTTAGGAAATCCATAGAAATAGTTGTCCAAATCTGTGTAGGGATGGGAAAGGGTTCAAGCAGTCCCAAAAGGAGTGTCATTTCACCTGTGTTGACTTCGCAAGTATCACGGCCAGCCACCATCTGTGGAATTGCCATTTTTAGGCCTTACCAAAAGAACTTACATTGTTACCAGTCCAACATTTGGAGAAACCTAGAGTGCCCTGCTGATAAACAAGCATGGAGTTCAGAGAATAGATAGCCATGTTGAACATATTCCAACCAATTAGGAACAAGCAAAGAAAGAGCTATAAGAGAAACCGGGTCATCAAATGTGCAAGAAGGAGCATCTGCCACCATATTGTCCTTACCCTTATTGTAAGTGATCGCATGGGTAGAACCATGAGTTGGATAACCCATTGCAGGTATGTTGGGGAGGAGACCCATTGTTCTAGGAAATATTCTAGACTCTGGAGAGCAGTCTTGATGCCGAAATAACTTCCTCATAGGTATGGCTGCCATTTTTGTATTGCATGCAAACTAGCCATCATGTCCTACTGAGATGTAGATGTGGTTAAATTCTTACCGGAAAGGTCTCTTGAAGGCGACAAGCCCACTGGTTCAGCAAAGACACCTGAATATCTATCCAAGGAAGTAGAGGAGACTGTTGATGTGTACATCTGAATAGAATGGAGTTGAGCAATGACACCAAGTGAATTCTTCTTAAGGATATTTTCCAGGCGATGTGAACTGATGATGCAGAGAGACCCGTGTTGTAAGCCCTTAAATTTGTGTTGTTTCCCATTGACTTAAAACTGCATCCAAAGTTCAGCAAAATCCCATAAGATGGGACCAAGTGTGCGTAACCATTGAACGCCCAAAACCACATCACATCCACCTAGGGACAGGGAAAACATGTCAGAGCACAGGTTATAATATTCCAGAGAGATACGCACATTGTGACACTTCCCCTTGCAAGGTAAGGTGCCCCCATTAGCAACCATGACTTAAAATTTGGAGCAAGGAGAGACAAAAAAATCAGCCTGTTTGGTGATATGAGGGTCAATGAAGTTATGAGTGCTACCAGAATTAGTGAGTATTGTAAGAGGAAGCTTCTTGAAGTAACCCCTGACCCGCATTGTTTGGGGGGTGGTGATGCTGGATAAAGCATGGAGAGATATCTCTGGTTGTTCATCCTGAGAGGGGGGGTCAATAGGCGGTTCCTGAATGTCTACCTGATCATCCATTGTATTTGGAGCTTCTTCACCAAGTTTAGAGACAGGCGGAGGATCCATATCCAAGAGATAGAGCTTTTGTTGAACACATCTATGTCCCTGAGTGAATTTCTCATCACAATTATAACAAAGTCATTTTTCTCTGCGTTCCTGCATCTCTTTTTCAGACAGATGCTTGATAGGAGTTAGTCGAGGAGCTAGCGGGATGGGAGGTCATTGAGAATCCATATTTCGAAAGGGAACAAAAGTGGGTTTCGAGTGTTGTTGAGATGCAATCTTATCTTCTGCCAACTTAGCCAACCACAAGACTTCCATCATTATGTTGGGACAAAACATTTTAACCTCTGACTAAATTTCATCCTTAAGACCACTGATAAAACAACTCCTGTAGAATTCATCAGACAATCCTTCTGTGTGATTGGTTAGTTTCTCAAATTCTATCTGATACTCTCTCATAGTGCCACTTTGACGAAGTTTAGTGAGTGCTCTGGTGAAGTCATCAAAAGCACTAGGACCAAATCGTTGCAAAAGGAGTTGGCAAAAATCTGTCCATTTTGGCTCATCATGAGCCTTGATGTACCAACGGTACCATTGAAGGGCTTCCTGTTCCAAATGAAAGGATGCAAGTGGAACTTTTTGGACATCAAAAGTATTATGCAGACTGAAATACTATTCTGCACGATAGATCCATCCAGTTGGATTAGTACCATTGAAGCAAGGAAATTCAAGCTTCAGACCACGAAAATTGTTGAAAGAAGAGAACCCATTGGCTGCAGAAGATTTTTGTTGTTGGTTATTGTTCATGGATGAATGCAGAATATGGAGGCTGAGAAATTTCTCATCTAGATCTTGGAGTTTGGTTTGGATGGCTGCAAGTTCTTCCTCAATGGTTTTTGCTCCTATATAGGTGACAACCATAACCAGGATATTTTTTTATTTTTTATTTTTTTCAGGAATGGATAGAAAAACACAAACAAAAGCTTATTTAGTAAAGGGAAATTTGGATTTGGGAAAAGCTCAAAGGGGTAATTGGGGTTTGACTAGGTTTTGGACACTTTTTGATGGACAGGGAAGTAAAAAATGGGGATTTCAGAAGCGAGGTGAAAGAATGAGAAAATTTGGGAGACATGGACAAAGAAGCGGAATTAGGAAAGGAACTCTGTGGTGAAATTTGAGGGTGATTGGGTGAAAATCAAAGGAGTTATGGCAAACCCTAAAAATAGACAAATGTGAGATTTCTGGCTTTGGGAAGTGGAATTTGGGATAGGTTCCTCAGGAATGAAATATGCAGAATGGGATGACAGGGGTGTCAGGGAAGTTTCAAGCGAAAAAGAGTGATTGGAAACAGAGGGATCTGAAACCGCACCGAATGGATCAAAAACAACTAGATCTGAAATAGATTTGAAACAGCTGGATCTGGAATGGCTTACAGAATGGATCTGAAATGGCTGCATCTAGAATGACTTAGAGAGTGGATCTGAAATGGATGGGTCTGAAACGGCGTGGAAGTTATTGGCAACAGTTTAGTTGAAAATAGATATAGACCCCAGTTATGTGCGGCTTCCTAACAGTTTAGGAGTTTCACTCGGCCACCAATGTTGTCTAACGGCTTGCGTATTGGGGTAGTACCCCTCACTCCATGGCTCAGGTAAAACTGATAACCGCTTCGCCACAAACGATAGCTCTTGGTTTACCTCATGGGTGGGAACTAGTCAATCAAGCAGGGGTCGTTGCCCTTTTCGCTGGCAGGTCCTCTCAATGGGCTAGCTACTTTGGGGTTCCTGTGGTACTCCTCACAATGAGTTTTAGGGCTTATGCCCAAGTACTTCCCAAAGTTAAGCGGATAGGGATTATTCCCAGATCCAAAGCTGCAATAGATGTGGAAAAGAATTTTGGCAGAAACTTCACCCAGCAATCCCAAGAAAGTGCTCTGATACCAGATGTGATGAACCGACAATAAATAATTAATGAGAACACATGAGATAGCAGAAATAACAGAACCCAGAATCACTTTTATATTGATCGCAGGCCACTTTGAGGGGAATACCTCCTTTGAGAAAGCTCAATACAAATAACTTCACTGCCCTTCATTGGTCTCAATACAATTTTATATACTAATTCTAAGTGGCAATACCATGTGTTAATATAAACCATGGGCCAATACAAACTATGGATCAACAATTACTACGGGATGACTTACAAAGCATATGCATCGAACAACAATAAGACAAACTATGGATCAACAAATAATATGGGACGACTTACAAAGCATATGCGTCCAACAACAATATACTAACAAAGTAAATAGAAGAGTTGACATGGGTTCCTAACAACTCCTCTCCCTTAGAAAAAGCTTTGTCCTCAAAGCCTTAGATGTGGAAATTGATGCAGAATCTGAAGGAGCGGTTCCCCTGTAGCATCCTCGGGTTTCATTCTGGGCCACTGGTGCCTTTTGAGTTTCAAGGAGGGTTGCTTGGAAGGCTGTAGATGAAGAAGAACCATATCAAATGCATGAAAAGTGCACTCAAAATGGTGTTGATCGACTTGTTGTTTCAGTCGAGTTCTTGCCAAGTGAAGATTGTCCTATAAAATGAGAAGAAGCTGATCGTGGCTTCGAAGAACCGAGTCAATGGCTTGAACTGGGGAGCTGCTGAGGGTGTATGGAAGAAGAACTTGCGATGCCTGTCCATAGTCTGCTTCATATGGTGTCCTTTTAGATGTGGTATTGTACCACTAGAGTGCTTTTAGGAAATCCATATAAATAGTTGTCCAAATCTGTGTAGGGATGGGAAAGGGTTCGAGCAGTCCCAAAAGGAGTGTCATTTCACCTTTGTTGACTTGGAAAGTATCACGGCCTGCCACCATCTGCTGTCATTTTCAGGCATTGCCAAAAGAAGTTACATTGTTCCTAGTCAGACATTTGGAGAAACCGAGAGTGCTCTGCTGATGAAGAAGCATGGATTTCATAGAATAGATAGCCCTGTTGAACATATTGCAACCAATTTGGAACAAGCAGAGAAAAAGTTGTAAGAGAAACTGGGTCATCAAATGTGCAAGAAGGAGCATCTGCCACCATATTGTCCTTGCCCTTCTTGTAAGTGGTCGCATAGGCAAAACCCATGAGTTGGATAACCCATTGTAGGTGTGCTAGGGAAGAGACCCATTGTTCCAGGAAATCTTCCTGTCTCTGGAGAGCAGTCTTGATGCCGAAATAATTCCCTAATAGGTATGGATGCCATTTTTGTACTACATGCAAACTAGCAATCATGTTTTGCTGAGATGTAGATGCAGTTAAATTCTTACCAGAAAGGTCTCTTGAAGGAAACAAGCCCACTAGTTCAGCAAAGACACCTACATATCTATCCAAGGAAGTAGAGGAGACCGTTGATGGGTGCATCTGAATGGAATGGAGTTGAGCGATGACACCATGTGAATTCTTCTTAAGGATCTTTTCTAGGCATTGTGAACTGATGATGCGGAGAGACCCTTGTTGTAAGCCCTTGACTGAAAACTGCATCCAAAGTTCAGCAAAATCCCATAAGATGGGGCCAAGTGTGCGTAACTATTGAACACCCAAAACCACATCACATCCTCCTAGGGACAGGGAAAACATGTCAAAGCGTAGGTTATAATCTTCCAGAGAGATACACACATTGTGAGACTTCCCCTTGCAAGGTAAGGTGCCCCCATTGGAAACCATGACTTCAAATTTGGAGTAAGGATGGACAAAACAATCATCCTATTTGGCGATCCGAGGGTCAATGAAGTTATGAGTGCTACCAGAATCAATGAGTATTGTAAGAGGAAGATTCTTGAAGTAACCCCTGACCCGCATTGTTTGGGGCGTGGTGATGCTGGATAAAGCATGGAGAGATATCTCTGGTTTTTCAACATGAGAGGGGGGGTCAATAGGCGGTTCCTGAATGTCTACCTGATCATCCATTGTATCTGTAGCTTCTTCACCAAGTTTAGAGGTAGGCGGAGGATCCATATCCAAGAGATAGAGCTTTTGTTGAACACATCTATGTCCCTGAGTGAATCTCTCATCACAATTATAACAAAGCCCTTTTTCTCTGCTTACTTGCATCTCTGTTTCAGACAGATTCTTGATAGGAGTTAGTCGAGGAGCTAGCGGGATGGGAGGTCATTGAGAACCCATATTTCGAAAGGGAACAAAAGTGGGTTTCAAGCGTTGTTGGGATGCAATCTTGTCTTCTACCAACCTAGCCAAGCCTAGAACTTCCATCATTGTGTTGGGACAAAACATTTTAACCTCTGACCGGATTTCATCCTTAAGACCACTAATAAAACAACTCCTGTAGAATTCATCAGACAAACCTTCTGTGTGATTGGCTAGTTTCTCAAATTCTATCTAATACTCTCTCACAGTGCCACTTTGACAAAGTTTAGTGAGTGCTCCGGTGAAGTCATCAAAAGCACTAGGACCAAATCGTTGCAAAAGGAGTTGGCAAAAATCTGTCCATTTTGGCTAGTCATGAGCCTTGATGTACCAACGGTACCATTGAAGGGCTTCCTGTTCCAAATGAAAGGATGCAAGTGGAACTTTTTGAACATCAAAAGTATTATGCAGACTGAAATACGGTTCTGCAAGATAGATCCATCCAGTTGGATTAGTACCATTGAAGCAAGGAAATTCAAGCTTCAGACGACGAAAATTGTTGGAAGAAGACAACCCATTGGCTGCAAAAGATTCTTGTTGTTGGTTATTGTTCATGGCTGAATGTTGAAGATGGGGGCTGAGAAATTTTTCATCCAGATCTTGGAGTTTGGTTTGGATGGCTGCAAGTGCTTCCTCCATGGTTATTGCTCCTACGCGGGTGACAACCATAACAAGGAGATTTTTTTTTTTGGGGGGGGCGAATGGATAGAAAAACACAAACAAAAGCTTATTTAGTAAAGGGAAATTTGGATTTGGGAAAAACTCGGAGGGGTAATTGGGGTTTGACTAGGTTTTGGACACTTTTTGATGGACAGGGTAGCAAAAAATTGGGATTTCAGAAGCGGAGTGAAAGAATGAGAAAATTTGGCAGAGAGGGACAAAGAAGCGGAATTAGGAAAGTAACTCTGTGGTGAAATTTGAGAGTGATTGGGTGAAAATCAAAGGAGTTATGGCAAACCCTAAAAATAGACAAATGTGAGATTTCTGGCTTTGGGAAGTGGAATTTGGGATAGGTTCCTCGGGAATGAAATATGCAGAATGGGATGACAGGGGTGTCAGGGAAGTTTCAAGGGAAACAGAGTGATCAAAAATAGAGGGATACGAAATGGCACTGAATGGATCGAAAACAACTGGATCTGAAATAGATCTAAAACAGCTAGATCTGGAATGGCTTACAGAATGGATCTGAAATGGCTGGATTTGGAACAACTTACAAAATGGATCTGAAATGGCTGGGTCTGAAATGGCATGGAAGTTATCGGCAACAGTTCAGTTGAAAATAGATATGGACCCTAGGTATGTGTGGCTTCCTGATAGTTTAGGGGTTTCACTCGGCCACCAATGCTGTCTAACGGCTTGCATATTAGGGAAGTACCCCTCACTCCACGACTCAGGAAAAATTGATAACCGCTTTGCCACAAATGAAAGCTCTTGGTTTACCTAACGGGTGGGAACTAGTCAATCAGGCAAGGGTCGTTGCCCTTTTTGCTGGAAGGTCGTCTCAATGGGCTAGCTACTTTGGGGTTCCTATGGTACTCCTCACAATGAGTTTTAGGGCTTATGCTCAAGTACTTCCCAAAGTTAAGAGGATAGGGATTATTCCCAGATCCGAAGCTGCAACAAATGCGGAAAAGAATTTTTGCAGAAATTTCATCCAGCGAGTCCAAGAAAGTGCTCTGATACTAGATGTGATGAACCTACAATAAATAATTAATGAAAACACACGAGATAGCAGAAATAATAGAACTCAGAATCACTTTTATATTGATCGCAAGCCACTTCAAGGGGGCAACCTCCTTTGAGCAAGCTTAATACAAATAACTTCACCGCCCTTCATTGGTCTCAACACAAAATTGTATACTCAGTCTAGGCACCAATACCATGGGTCAATACCATGTGTCAATACAAACCATGGTTCAATACAAACTATGGATCAACAATTACTACGGGACGACTTACAAAGCATATGCATCCAACAATAATAAGACAAACTATGGATCAACAAATACTATGGGATGACTTACAAAGCATATGCGTCCAACAACAATATACTAACAAAGTAAATAGAAGGGTTGACATGGGTTTCTAACAGCCTTAGAGTCTGAGATGCAAGAACTATCACAACGCCAGCTAAGTGTTCCATCCGCAGTAGGATGAGTATAATCGACAGGGTTTGTTGTCATCTTATAGATATGGTCAAGATCTTGTGCTCTGTACTCTTCTTCAACTGGTTCAACATATCGCTCTCCCTATGAAGGATCCAATGGTGTGATGACCCTTATGTCATTGCCTTCAAATATCATTTTCATTGTCTTTAGATTTATGATGGTGGAGTTCGTCATTTCCCAATCTATACCCAGCAGTGCCAGATAAGGATTCCTATCATCCACAATTTCAATTACTTCAAAGTATGCATAACTTCATACTCCATCATTGTTGACAATGGTATTGGGTAACCTCCCTAACGGTATTACTATGCCTTGATTAGCCATTCCTAACTGTATAGGTGACCACTGTAACTTTGGTTTCCCCATCACCTGCCATGTCTGCTTGGTCAAGACATTTACTTCAAATCTGAGATCAAGAATGATCTCATCTATCTCGTAGTCTCCTATCTGTGATGTGAATCGCATTTCCCTCCTGGTTCGTTTGGGACTCCTAATGTTATGAACTACGCCATGGGAAGTCCTCCTCTCACCATGTGATTCCTATTGATTTATCATTTTTTCAAATTCCATAAGAGTGTCTTTGTTCTTCAATAACTTAATGCAGCTCCATAGGAACTGCGCAACAAAAATGGATGTATCTTGTGCAGCACATGTCTAATCATATGCCAGTGGCATGTCTTCTATCTGAGGTACTTCACTGCGCAAGGGGATCCTTGGTGAAGTATGGTGGTTGTTTGAACATGTCCCGTGCTTCTTCAAATACTTATTTATTTTTCTGTAAGTTCAAGGGAGGTGCTTTCTAAGGATCTTTTCTAATCCCTCCTATTTCTCCAGGGGTCTTCTTAGCATCAGTTGTTCCAGAAGTGGAGGCTTATGTGCTTTTTTCTCTTCCTGTATCAGCGCCACTTCGCATTACTTCATTTACAGTCGGATCTGTAGGCTTGTTCTCTACTGCGATCAACTGAATGTTAGGGTTCGATGTTTCTGTTCTTCTCCACTTCTGCATTTCTACCTCAAGCACGGGGAAGTCTTCAATCACATGATAAAATTATTTATAGTAGTTGCATGTGGTGCATGGGTTAGTACATTCTCTAGATACATGACTTGGCTGGTCACAGTTATAGCAGATTACCTGGCCTCGGCCTCTTCCTTGAGTTGGGCCAGCATTTCTTCCTCTCCCGCGGTATCCACCACCGCGGCCTCTATATCCACCCTGATCATATAGGGTGTTCTCTTGTTTTGGTTGATTTTCTTCTTGAACACGGTACATTCCAGCACCTCGCATTGATTCCATGTCTCGCTTTCTTTCGTTCATCAGCTCGTAAGTGCGACAGTTGGACTCATCATGTCCAACTGACTTACAGAAATTACAATATAATTTTTTCGGTGTTTTCACATATTTCTGTATCAGATAACAGTCCTCTGGCCGGTGTCCTCTGGTTCTACAAATTTCACACCACGGTGCCTGGTTCTGATTCATATTCATTGGGTTTGGTACACCACTCTTAAGATAATCTTGAAATAAGGGGCAATGTTCTCTGGCGTGGCCTTCTCCTTTGCATCCTGTGCACTAAGATTCATGTCTTTGTTCATGTCTATGTTCCTTTCCATTCTTCATTCCTTGCAATTCTAATGTCAAGGTAGCCAACTAGTTCTAGATCTATAGCATCCCAGCACTAGTTTCTCCAATTGGTGAAGCCTCCAGCTTCATCGCGATCTCTAAGGCCTCATCCTATGATACAACCTTCTGTTGCATCAGTGGTTTTCTGATATAGGGAAACAGCGCATCAATGAACCACTCTTGGTGCTATTGTGGAGCTATAACAAAGCGCACTTGGTCCAATAATGTCTTAAATTTTTGGTCAAATTCCCAGACCGATTCACTATGTTTCTGTTTGATTTCTTTCAACTCTATTATGCATTGTGATTCTGATTTCGGCTTCTTGAATTCTGCTAACATCGTGGCTTTGATGTCTGCTAACATTCTCGGATGTGCTTGAGGGTACTTCATAAACCAGTGTAATGCTATATCTCTAAAAGTAGTGATGAGATGTGCTCTCTTCACAACGTCATCCTGAACTTGTTTTACACTCCATATGGCTTCGCAATGAAACCAATGTTGATCAGGGTCTTCTAGACCCGTTTCTTTGAATATCAGCAGCTTGGTACCGTTATCAGTCATCCTCCTTCTGGATTGTGTATGGTTTTGGGATAGGTTCCCTGTGACAAAAGTAGATGCAGGCTGTTGGGTCGTACTAGGGATAGTATTCTGTGGAATGGTCTGAGTCATAGTGCTCTGAGCACTCACTCCTGCGGTGTTACTAGTATTGACGATTTGTGGAATGGGTTGCGTGATGCTAACAGTGGGTGGGCTCTAGATTGCTGGATTCTGGGATGTAATATGCTAGATTTTGGCTGATAACTACGTGTTCTAATTATTGAGGTCGCATGGAATTTTGGTATCTATACGGTTTCTAGATCCTCCGGGATTCTTTTCATTAGTGAGCTTATATCTCTTTCCACTTCTCAAAGTATGGTTCTCTTCATCAGAATCAATGTATTTATTTTCTACCATGACAGATTTAGAATTTATTACTGCATTCTTAAAACACATTTCTTAGCTAGAAGCATTTTAATGTATAGATTGGGATTTTTCAGGAACTTATCTATGAATCCTTCGAAAAAGTATGCTTAAGCTTGGCTGTAGTATTTTAGCGTGTCTACAGCGAACTCGGTCACAAATCCCTCAAGTATGATATCAACCAAGAAGTCAACTGCTCGCGACAATGGGATGTCTATTGCTTTGAGTTGAGCAGTAAGCTCTAGAGTCCACTCTGTAGGTACTCCTCCTTGAGAACAATTCTTTCTTTCTACTAGGCATGATATCCACTTGTGCAGCTCGTTTGGAAACAATGCCCAGAAAATATCATGGATGTCCCTCTACAAGTATCTATTCAACCACTCCGCGTCAGATAGACGCAGGTGTTTGTTTTCATTCTTTCCAAAATCTCTTTCGATCTTATCGCACCAAGCCCAGATCTCTTTCTATTATGGATGCCAATTGTCTAACCCTAATGGAAACTCGTATTCTTGTTTGCACAATACTTTTTGAAACACACTACCGCATCACTGAGTCTTAGAGCAGCAACGGAACCATTTGTTGGTCTCCAATTTTATCTAGAGGTTTTCCAATGTAGACCCAGGTACTTCGTGATGCAAGATACAAACAAAATCCCTATTCACCGGCTCTTTCGGCAATAGGTTGTGACCAGCCCGAGGTCTCAGTCGAGAAGAAAGTTGTGGGGGTGGTTTCGGAATTAGGTTTCCACAACCTGGAGATGCAAGTGCTTAATTGAGTGATGCGCAGCGTGGTAGAGAGCCTCCACACTCCAGACAAGGGACTGTGCGAAGTCCTATACTTGGCGTCAATTGGGATGCATGGTACTGCCAGGCTACCGCAACGAGACAACACAAAGGGTAGATATATGCTTCCTTCATATCTCTCTTTATGGAGTCTTAGACTTGGTGATATGGTGATAAACTATTAGTAGCTTATCTCGCAGTTCTTATCAAGGATCAACGCATCAACCAGACCATGCGTTCACTTCAATACTCAATCAAACTAACGAATCTTACTTAACAGTCTTAATCACTCATACACACTTAGATCGATTTCAAACATATGTAATGGAATGAATTATAGAATTTTGCACACCCTGGTGCAACACTTAAACTTCTAACTATTAACTCTGTGATTATTTTGCAGATCCAGACATTCAAAGGCTTATAGATGCTGATCATTAACATTCATCCATATATGCACTACTTAACATCTTATGCCCATCTCTTCCACGCCGAATACAAATAAAAGCAACAAATATCAGATAACTAAAACATCAAGCATTCATATTGAGCAATCGAACAATGGAAAAACACACAAAGCAATCACATAACATGGTATTTAACATGGTTCACCCCCGCATATGGAAGGCTACGTCCAGAAGAACTGTTGTTTTATTATCTTTTAGGGAAGGGTACAACAGTTCTTCGTCTGCGCACTTAGCTTCAGACACTCTTCTCTCTCTCTCAAAATTAGGTCTCTGTGCACTCAGTTGCAAAGCCTTTACAATAGCTTCAAACTTACAGACTCTAACAATATTCAATAATGATCAACAAAAATGAAGAGAGTAACCCTTTCCCTTACAAAATTTCCTTATATATAGATCATGACCGGTAGGTCATGTCTTTACATCTCAAAAGTAGAAACCCTTAGGTTTACAAAACTATCACATGCGCGCCAATAGGTTGCTCCCACCGAGTTGTTCCTTCTTTCACGGCCTTTAGACGACTGGTTTAAGTAGTAGTTCTCTGTGTGTACGGCCAGTCACCTTCCTCTTGATCTGCACCTACCCACTGCTTGGTAGTTATCGTGTATATTTCCCAAAAATAGATCTCCGATGACCTAACCAGAACATGTGCTATCTTCCATCCAACACTCTGCTTAGCTGGATCTTCTATTGACCGAACACATCACAGCACTGTTCTCCTCACAAAACTGTCTTCGCAGTTCTTCCGACACTGCGTTGCGTGCAACTTCGCAGCATACCAAAACTTATCCCAAAATTTTTCCAACTTAACCACGGTCAGCTCCGCAGTTCTCAAAATCCTTCCTGCTCAAAATGCCCCACTTGAGCCAGGCCCAACAATGTTGCCAAAAATGGAGAAGGGGGTATTTTTGGAGGCAATTATACCATAAGAATTAATTAATTGATTAAATGCTAAAGTGGATTAATTCTGAGTTGTAATATTTTTATTAATATTTTATTTGTTATGTTGAATAAATGGAGAAATTAGCTCACCAATTCGAATTAGTGGATAAGGTTGGAGGACTTACTTGGAGTAGAAGTCAAGTAAGCACTAAAGTCCAAAAATGTTGCCAAAAATGAGAAAAGAGGAATATTTCAGGAAAAGCAGCATAAATCCAAAAAGGAGGAAAGTATGAAAAGTAGGACAGTTCATAAAAGAAGGAGAGCCAAAGCAAAGCAAGGAAAGTATGTCCACTCATGGGTGACCTATACTCATACATCACCAAGCCAAGTAACTTGCTCAATAGGTCAACATGAATTCTATTTAAGAAGGTTTCCAACTTCATTGAAGAACTTTTGATCATTATTAGAATTTGTGAATGAGAGCTCTTAGCCCTCTAGTTGAGTGTTGTGCCTCAACAAGTTATGCTTGGGAGATGTGACCCAAGTCCCTGTGAGTTTATTATGAGTGTTATTCAGGTCCAAAAATTAATATTACAGCCAGTGATATCTAGTTTAGATCATCCTTGAAGAATTAATGACATATTGAAGAGGAGGCTACCATTAAAGAAGATTTGCAGCTAGATTTAGCGGAGGAACACTAGTGGAGGAAGACAATTATGGAGAGATGTTCTCAAGACCTCCAGTGGAGTCTATCAGTTGATGTTTGCAGATATTAGATGCTTCTATATTCCATAATTCAAATATTAGATCGAATCTCTACTCTTCTCCTACTCCTACTCCCACAGCTAGTTTTGGAGGTGATTTCCCTAAAGGAGAGAACCAGTTGATGATGGCACCCATTGAAGACCAAGATGTTCATAATACATCAATTTCAGCCATCTAACCAGTATATGGACTAATAATAACATCTAGTATAGATCCAAAGTAACTTCCTTGTTCTCTTCTCTATTCTCCCATTGTTGTAACAAAAAAACTAGCATGTGAGGCATTGTCATTTGGGAAGCAAACAATAAAATAAAGGAGGAATGTTCTGAGTGGTATATTTAGTGTTTTATGTGTGGAACATCTTATATCAGAGTTATAATAATCATAAGAATAGAGTTTGTAGATACTTAAAGCAGTTTTTTAAGTTGAAATACAAAACTAGCTATACTGATGTCAATTCTAGACTAGTTTTACCACTTTTACTGCCAAATCCTTTCTAACGACTATTTTTACATTTTTTCAGTTGGAGAAGGTCACTGACTCAGTATAGTATCCATATCAGTCCTTAAATTCAGAATTTGGAATCATTTAGACCCTGTTTGTAAAGATTGTAAAATTACTAACTCAAGAATCCCAGGAGATCCCTTAAGCCCCCATTCCTCCCAAAATCTACCAAGTCTGCACAAACACTTTCTTGAAATTAACCAGAAACCATTTGAATGATATTACCTCTTTCATTAACTTCCAGTATCCTAACCTGTCCAGTATGCATATGCACGCTACCGAGGAAGCCTCGAAGTAGGCATAGACTTTCTCTATGCTAAAAAGTGAATGGTACTGGCACCTTGTGCATAAGACATTTCTGATCTGATATCCTGACCTGCTGCTGCACCCCATTCCATACATTTTCCAAAATTGAATGTTCATCCTACCATCCTCATACCTTGCCTCGATCCCCATCACTTACTTCCTACTCTGCTCAGAAAATTGTAAAAAAATTGACTAGTGAATTTTATGAAAAAATTGAATTTAGAGTTAACATCTTGGTTGAATCTTCCAAGGATATTACAAAACATTACGGGCATTAGCGGTAGGTTTCCCCGCAAATACATGAATTTAGTCGAATCAGTGAAGGGACTAGTGCACACTTTTTGGCATGATAACAGTAGGCCTTCTTCTAACGCAATGGATGTGTTAAAACGATGTAGTGGTTATATGAACAATGAACCTCATGTTAAACATTATCTTGACATGACACAAACTCAATTGTTTGAGATGTTTAAAGTTTCCCACATAGAGATAAGGCTCGGAAAAGATCTTTTGAAAAATGAAAGCCTTGGTATGTTAGAAACAATACCATCTGGAACACTTGTTGTTGTAGATACCACATAGAGTTTGATATATATTATCACGGATTTTCACATATACGTCATTTTTTGCATCCTAACCATGTGCAGGAATGCTCAGGTACAGTACCGCCAATGTCATCTAGATATTTCATCCATATCATAATGTGTCTGAGGCAAGATGGGAATACACATTACTTAAAGCAATTTGTAGAGAGTTCTTGCAACAATTGTGGTGGGCTGTCATTATGGTCCGATTGCATCCTTGAGAGTGAAGATCAAGCATTCGGGACTGCAATTGTTGAGAAGCAGAACTGTCAGTACGAGACATATCAGCTACATGATGGGAAAGAAAAAAGGAAGATCAAATTGGTGACTTCAAAGGTGACAATCTACATGAATAATATTCATTTAACTGAATGTACATTGTTTATGTTGTTTTATAACATTGTTAAATATTGACATATTAATATTCATGTAAATAATTTTATGTTGTTTTATAACAATGTTTATTTTTTTCCACCAGGTGCAAGTATGTGATTTTATTTTAGAGTTCCATGGAAAGATCCAACAGTACATTAAGCATGTTGATATTGCATGGTGGCAAGATGAGCAATTCAGAATATGTCGAGACATCTTCCCTCTTGGAACAATACTATCAGTGGTTGAATTTGCGTAAAATTACACCCTACAACCACAAAATGAAATACAAAGTCAATACTATCACTCATAGTAGGTGAGCATAATGGTACATATCACTTATCGACATGGGCCAGATAGCAATGAAGAGAAACGTGTGATATTGAAAGAAAGTCACTTTTACATAAGTGACGACCGGACCCATGACATTCGTTACGTGCAACATTGATTTCAATTGTTCTATGATCATGTGATAGCTATGGATATACCATTTTATCGTCATTTGATTTAGTTAGATGGTTGTGCTGGACAGTTCAAGAATGCACGTGTATTTCAATAGTTGTGTTTGTTGCACATAAAATACAAGGTGGCACATACATGGAACTGCTTTGAAACAGGTCATGGCAAAGGAGAGAACGATTGTGCTGGTGCATGCATAAAAACTGCCCTTTGAAGGGAAGAGATGAAGTTTACAGGTGCTCGCCTTCGAGACGCTGCATCTACAGTGAAATGCTGTGCATCTGTTATGGGAGAACAAGCAACAAGGAAACACCTAGTGCAGAGAATATTCAGGGAGGTAATAGATGTGGACCGATCCCAAGCACATCGGGTGAACACAGTACATGGAACTCAACAGTTTCATTCAATTAGAAGCCTAGACAACCAGGACCTACAAATTTGGACAAGATTGAAAGCTTGCTTTTGCAGATCCTATAGCATCGATGAATGGGATGATTGTGAGTATATAGATACAGTTGATACATGGGATCGAGTGACACTTGGCACCGATTTCAAGGGGTTAATGAAATATAGCATTTGGAAGATGATCAGACATATATTTCTATAGACTATGATCACATATCAGATCTCATACAAGTAGGTACAAAAAATTAAATTAGTAGTACCTAAATTACTACAATCCTTTACATTGAATGAAATTTTATTTATGCTACATGCAAGGCCTTTTTAATAAATGTATTTTTAAACTTTTTCAATTTCCTTTCACAGGTCAGATATATGCAATGGTTGCGCCAAAAAATAATGAATGGGGTTCTGACTATTGGTTGGCACGTTAATTAGAGGGGAAACAAACCATTCTCCAACCTGTTACAGATGATGAAAATATTGAATTCCCAACTGGCTCGATGGTTATAAAAGGGGAGTACTTGACACTAGCAGCACAACAGAAAAGGAAGGGTGGGTATGTATATAAGGATTATAGACTAGGAGCTATTGTATACCACTTCACCAACCTAGTAGTCAGTATAAACATCAAGCTGCACACACTTTCGAACAAAAATAGGTCACATGTATGATACTTGCTACCTCATTTAGAGCATGAGAGATTGATGGACACCATCGGTAGCAGAGATGATCCAGATGTCCTACTTGAGTGAGTGCATTGTTAGGTGTTACTAGATTGTCCAGTGTGGCTAGATTGTCAGGTGCATTATTTAATATTTAAAGTGCGTGCTGAAGCACAATTTCAATTGTTTAGCCTTTAGTTTATTCCCAATGTACTAACATGTGATTGAAGGATACCATTCATAGACATAATACTATTTAGAGGATATTGGACACTATAAACATGGTCCTACAACCTCAGGTGAGTTATCTATAATTAATGTTTGCACATTTTCATTGGGTTCTCTTTATTTTCTTATGAGAGTACTAATGTTTATACTTTCGTGTGCCTAGGATACAAAAACGATCTATGGCACATTGAGGCACCAAGAACAACCATGTGTCTTTAGACACCAACAAATAGAAATCGAAAAATAACATGCTCTTGAGTTGTTGCAATTTACTTTTTTTGATGTTTTTTATATGAATGTGCATTTAATTACATTGCTGGTTCAACTCTTTCAACTCTTGTGTTGGTGGGTCAACTCTACAAAACCCTCAACCATGCTAGTGTTGGTAGTGTTATGATATCAGCATTTCCCATACACACTTGCAGGAGCCAACGACATGCAATCTTGTTTCTCCGCTTGGTTTTTCGCTCCCTGACCGAGAGTCACCTAGTGTCCCTGAACGACATTTTCATGCGACTTTCAACTCGACATAACATGGAAACCGGAGGTCGGATCAACGAACCGTTGAGTCCGTTGATCTCCTGGCATGCGATTACCTCTAGGGGGCCATCTCCACTATGTTTTCAAGGCCTAATGACTTCATTATGCATTGATTTTGTAAACTAGGGTTTTGCTTAGTTTCCTTCAATGCAACTCTCACATTGGTGGGTCAACTCTGCAAAACCCTTGACCATGCCAATGTTGGTCATGTTCCCATATTGGAATTTCCCATACACACTTGTAGGAGACAACGACATGCAATCTTGCTTTTCCGTTTGCTTTTTCGCTACCGGACTGAGAGTCACCCAGTGTCCCTGAACAACATTTTCATGCGACTTTCAACTCGACATAACTCAGAAAACGGAGGTCGGATTGATGAACTGTCAACTCCATTGGTCTCCTGGCATGCGATTACCTCTAGGGGGCCCTCTCCACTGTGTTTTCATGGCCTAGGGACTTCATTGTGCATTGATTTCGTAAACTAGGGTTTTGCTCAGTTTCCTTCAATGCAACTCTCACATTGGTGGGTCAACTCTGCAAAACCCTCGACCGTGCCAATGTTGGTAGTGTTCTGATATCATCATTTCCCATACACACTTGTAGGAGCCAATGACATGCAATCTTGCTGCTCCGTTTGGTTTTTCGCTCCCAGACCGAGAGTCACCCAATGTCCCTGAACGACATTTTCATGCGACTTTCAACTCCACATAAGTCGGAAACCGGAGGTCAGATCGACGAACCGTCGACTCCGTCGGTCTTCTAGCATGCCATTACCTCTAGGTGGCCCTATCTACCATGTTTTCATGGCCCAGTGACTTCATTGTGCATTGATTTAGTAAACTCAGGTTTTTCTCAGTTTCCTTCAATGCAACTCTCGCATTGGTGGGTCAACTCTGCAAAACCATCGACCATGCCAGTGTTGGTCATGTTCCCATATCGACATTTCCCATACACACTTGCAGGAGCCAGTGGCATGCAATCTTGCTGCTCCATTTCCTTTTTCCCTCCCGGACCGAGAGTCACCCAATGTCCCTAAATGACATTTTCATGCGACTTTCAAATCGACATAACTTGACAATCGGAGGTCGAATCGATGAACCGTCGAATCTGTTGGTCTCTTGGCATATGATTACCTCTAGGGGGGCCTCTCCGCTATGTTTTCATGGCCCAGTGACTTCATTGTGCATTGATTTCATAAACTAGGGTTTTGCTCAGTTTCCTTCAATGCAACTCTCACATTGGTGGGTCAACTCTACAAAACTCTCGACCGTGCCAGTGTTGGTCATGTTCCCATATCTGCATTTCCCATACACACTTGAAGGAGCCAACGACATGCAATCTTGCTACTCCATTTGGTTTTTCACTCCCGGACCGAGAGTCACCGAGTGTCCGTGAACGACATTTTCATGCGACTTTCAACTCAACATAACTCAACAACCGGAGGTTGAATCGACATACCGTCGACTCCTTTGGCCTCCTAGAATGTGATTACCTCTAGGGGGGCCTCTCCACTGTGTTTTGATGGCCCAGTGACTTCATTGTGCATTGATTTCGTAAACTAGGGTTTTGCTGAGTGACTTTTATATTTTTACTCTTTTGGGGGTATTTTTTGGAATAAGATCTATGGTTTTACCCTAGGGAAATTTTGAAACTTAGAGTAGTAGTTTTATTATTGTCTTTGATGATGAATCTCTCATTTTAATAAAGCATATTCACACTAACCAAGTGATTTACACACTCTTCTTTAATTCTAGAAATTACGTGTGCAAGGCACATAATCTCTAAATTTTCATTGTGCACATTCATGGGATGTTAATTCATGGATTTGAATGCTAATTGTGGATTGCTAAATCAATTTTCTATCTCTTTGTCTACAATTTTCCTTTTTCAAAGTCCAATTTTAAGTGATTGTCTACAATCTTAATTCAAATGAGAAATAGTTATATTTGAGCATCTTTCAAATTAGTTGAATTAGAAGGATCCAATAATTCATAAATCTAAGACCTTTGAGTGACATCTTGCTTCAGAAATTTCTCAAGCAAGTTCTCACCTTTGGTTGAAAAGATTGTGTTTTAATCACTCATTAGGCAGCTCAATTTTGCAATTCACTTAATTTTGGTATACATCTTACATCTTTTTAGATCCTTTAAGTATTCCATTTCATTTCATCTCAAAGTATTTGATTATTTTGAATTTCAATAACTTGTTGAGTATGGTTGTAACTAATGACAAACCATTAATGAGAAAGTATAAACATGATTGATGTCATGGACATGGATGAAGCAACATGTTGACTTGGCATGGAATGTGATGACTTTGACAAGCCAAAGTGGACAAGGTGATGGGCATTGGAGCCATTGGCACACCTAATGAGCCAAATGACCCATTCTGTGGTCTTTTGGAGTTGGTCCAAATACCCTAGACAAGGATGATGTGAATGACAAAGAAACAATGACATGGCTAGGGCAATGAAGAGGACATGGAAATGATATGGGAACTGGATGACATGAAGAATATGGAAAGAAGGACATGATTTGGGTATTGGATCATGGGGCACGGCCAAATGACCCATTCTGTGGTCATTTGGGTATGATGTGGCTCATAGAGACATGCACATAGCATTTTGATGGGGTCATGAAGCCCACGAGATAAATGGAAGTAAGATGATGATGTGGTTGCACAATAGAAAGTCTTTAGTCTTTGGAACCCATACCTCTTGTGGCTTGATGCCATAAGAATCCCACGCACATGATGAAGAAGCCCTAAAACGATTGAAGAAGTATTTACGTGGAATTTGAATCACATACGCTTGAAGCCCTTAAATACATTACATAAAAGATTGATTACTTTGTGATGAATGCACAATGTTGACATGGAACCCTTAAACAAGTTAAATAATGACATGGCAAACTCATTACAAATTAAATAATGACTTGGGAATTACATATTGAACAAATTAATTAATGACATGGCAATTGAAGCTCTTATCTATAATGATGAAAAACCATAAACACCTAGTCGTCCCAGCCAAAATTTGAAAATAAAATTTGCATTTGATTGATGAGAAGTCCGCTTAGTCACAGTTAAAATAATAAATAAATAAATTCTTTTAAATAGGTCGGCTCAGTAATTTTAATGAAAAAAAGGTGTATAAATATAGCCCACGTCCTCAGTCAATTAAGAATATTTTCATGTAGCTCGTGGAGGACAGTTAGTAGCTCTAAATTCGTGGGTTTGAGGACAACTCGGTGGTACTAGCAGGAGCAGTAGTAAACTGTGTCTTGTTTATCTTTTATCTCTGGGTTGGCTGGTTAATGGATGTGAAGAATCTTGATTGAGCAATGGAGAAATTCGCATGGTTCAGTGACAGGACAGATTCGGCGGAGTGGCTATTTTTGTTTATCTCTTGGTTGTGAATAGTGATGTGGCTACAGCTGGAGTAGTAATTTATTTCTCCTTTCACCTTTTATATTTGAGTTGGCTCCATGACACACCAGCAGTATGGAAACATTTTTTGGATAGTATGTGATTGGTAACATGGTGCCAAGTGTATGAATGATGATGAGAATGATGAAGACATGTTTATGTTGACTATGATTAGGATAATGATTTGGTGGACAGAATACTGAAGATAATGGACAGTTAGATGATGCATAGAAAGACTGAGGCAATGATCAGTAATGATGAGTAATATAATTATGCTACTGATGTGATAATGTTTGATGTTGAGATGCTAGTGCTAGGGTCACAACAATGACTAAACTCATGTGATGAAGACAAGTGTTGATATGAACAAAATTATTAAGACAAATGTGATGTTGATTTGATGAACTAGGGAAGTCAAATATGCATGGACAAAATGACATGATTGTGTCACAGTATGCTTGACAGAATTATGATGATAATGATAGTGTGTCAGATTTTTTTTGTTGCTCGTTAAGATGTTTGTTAATTTTTTTTGAACTATTTTGCAAGGGAATGAAAGGGATTGGTTTTGATGTCTTGGTAGGGGCGAGATATCACCTTTTGCATATTTGGTTGAGGTATTTTTCAAGTATTGGAGCCCTAATTATCATGAAAAGTGGATGCCCTATGTTGAGTATATCAAAGGTATGTTTAAAGAAGAAAGATTTGAAGCACTCCAAGATTTACTTGAAGATCAAGTACTTGAAGAGAAAATCCAAGAATAAATTCATCAGGACATCTAACTCATCCTCATATTCCCTTTCCTCATGATGATCAGGGTTTAGTAAGCTTTAGTTCATCTTAAAAATATGAATTCAATGTATTTAGAACAACAAAAAATGAGAGAGAATTTGCATCCATATGCATCAATTTATAATTCTGATTTTGGTCATCATGTTGAGCATATCTTTACAGACTTGTTTCAACCATCTCCTTTAATTTTCAAGGCTTTCTTGGGATGGGGTTTTTTCAAATTTTTAAACATTTAACGCAATAGCAACATTAAACAAACACAAGTCCATATGCCATATGCCTAATTTTTAGTTAGATGCCTAATTTGTTAACTCATCATTTCACAAGGACATAAACCTAAAAACATAGTTAAGCATATCTGCAAGGCATATACTGCACATCATGTTCCCATATCAAGTCAACCATATATATAAATCTGAACATTGCTTTATATTATATGTACATATATTGTTTTCAAAAATGGCATGTCATGGCCATAATACAAAATAGTGGATCATACTGTACATTTGTGTGTACATACAAACAAAACGATACATGTATGTATCCCCCCTGTACATGGATTCTATTTACCCCCCTATATATGAATTATATTTATCCTCCTTTTCACTGCCAATGTCAGTGGCTTTTGAGAATTCTATCTTTCTTTTTTGGTTGCTCGATGGCGTTCCCCAATGTTTAATAGGAGGATCCAATCTCATTTGTGGAGACTGCACACAAACCAAAATTTGTAAGTTAGTTTACCCAGCTATAAAAATAAATACAACTCTATGTACATTTGTTCAAATTCCAAGCAAATATAACATTTTTACTTATTGTGTGTGTGTAATTCATGGTCCTCGGCAATGTAACTGCATGTACTTGGGTGGGGGGGCGTGGAGGGTCATCAGTGGCCCCAATTGGGTGCTCTTTAGGGACCACTTCCTCAGTATATGCCTGCATAAAGTAACATATGTCAATGTCTGCAAATACAAAGAAAATGAGAAATATATGTACTACATCGACAGACAATGAATTTTTCAAATAAAGCGAGACATACACTTACCTGGGGGGGGGAGAGGTGGGTCACCAAAACCCTCGATTTGGTTCTCTTTAGGCACCACTAGCTCAGTAGATGCCTGCATAAAGTAACATATGTCAATGTCAACAAATACAAAGAAAATGAGACATATATGTACTACATGACGGACAATGACTTTTTCAAAGAAAGTGAGACATACACGTACCTGGGGGGGTGGAGGTGGGTCACCAAAACCCTCGATTTGGTGCTCTTTAGGCACCACTAGCTTAGTAGATGCCTGCATAAAGTAACATATGTCAATGTCAGCAAATAAAAATAAAATGAGACATATATGTACTACATGGATGGACAATGACTTTTTCAAAGAAAGCGAGACATACACGTACCTAGGTGGGCAGAGGTGGGTCACCAAAACCCTTGATTTGGTGCTCTTCAGGAACCACTACCTTAGTAGATGCCTGCATAAAGTAACATATGTCAATGTTAGAAAATACAAAGAAAACGAGACATATATGTACTACATGGACGGACAATGACTTTTTCAAAGAAAGCGAGACATACATGTACCTGGGGGGCAGAGGTGGGTCACCAGAACCCTTGATTTGGTGCTCTTCATGCACCACTAGCTTAGTAGATGCCTACATAAAGTAACATATGTCAATGTCAGCAAATACAAAGAAAACGAGACATATATGTACTACATGGACGGACAATGACTTTTTCAAAAAAAGTGAGAAATACATGTACCTTGGGGAGGTAGAGGTGGGTCACCAACAATCTCGATTTGGTGCTATTCAAGAAACACTAGCTCAATAGATGCCTACATAAAGTAACATATGTCAATGTCAGCAAATACAAAGAAAATGAGACATATATGTACTACATGGAAAGACAACAACTTTTTCAAAGAAAGCGAGACATACTTGTATGTACAAATTAAACTATACTACATATACCTAGGAAAGGTGAAGAAGTGGGTCAATAGTGGGTGCAATAACTGACATTGGCCTAAATGGATGGGAATATGCATCCATAAACAAGTCCACTCTGTGGCAATAGTAATCATTCTACATAACAAAACATAAATATACAATTAGAAAATTTCTAATAATTAAAAGCATACATGTTTAATCATTAAAGGAATAATTAAAAGCATAATTAAAAGAATACTTGTGTTTGGGAATCTACCTCTACATGCGAGGGAGCTTCCTGAGATTCCAAAAACTCATCTTTCCCACCCTACATAAAACATATTGTATCCAAATTAAGTCGTATTGAATGTTGCAATATCTACTATAAATATGTAAATCATGATGACAAATTAAAACGTAAAGTTCTTACAGTTAATGGTGAAGAACCAAAATCATATGCAGCATTGACCGCTACGTCAAGGTCATCAACATTAAAGGCCAGATTATGCGAATCTGGGGTGTCATTGTACACCAGCTGTATATTTGTTCACGTAATTTGCCAGATAATTAAATATAAATAAATTACAAAACAATTGAAATCTGTGATATAAAACAAAATATATTATGTAAAGAATGAGTTTTACTTACATATCGGAGTAATCCATCGCCCCGAAACTATGAAGCAGGCTGATAGCATATGCTGCAACATGCTGTGCAAGGGTATGGAATAACATGACGCTCTGAACCCTCTGCATCTCCAGTGCGATCTATAGCTCTGGTACGATCTGGAGACCTAGTAAGTGGATCCTCAGTGTGCGATCGTCCAACCCTAGATGGGACAGCCTCATAAGTGCCAACCCCTTGGCCTACATTTCCTCCAATAGCAGTGCCAACCCCTTGGCCTACCTTACCTTCGACAACAATCCCATGTCAAAGCAATATATCTGCCAAATGGAATAAGGCCTCCTGTGTGTCATCAATAATGAGACCCACAGGAGGATATACCCGAGGGGGGTTTGGTGTGCGTGGAGGGCGTCGCACACGGTTAGGATAAGTCCTAGCCCCTTCCCTATCTTGGGGAATCCCATGAACTACACCCTGGAACTCTAAAATATCAAAATAGTTCACATGTTTCCCCAAGATAAATTCTGCATACAGCTTCCTAAGGAAATAGAATGGGATGTCTCTATTCTCGTGAGGGTCTTCATCGAAGACCATGTACTAGTGATCCATCCAATTGGATTTCACATTTGGTTCCATGCACCAATCTATGGAAATGTGTGGTCGACTGGTGGGTGGAACCAATCCCGTGCTAGGCTCCTGGAATAATGAAAACAATTGGTCTGTGGTTATCTTTAGTTTTTTCACGTCTTTGTAGCTCAACCCACTGGAACACTATTTCCTCTGGGAATCTATGTATGAGCTAATTTTGTACAGTGCTCCCTAGGCATTGGAAATTGTGTTTGTTATGGTATCTAATGCCTCAGCTAATGATTGTCTTAAATGGTCGCCCCCTATAAAAAGTGAGCTAAGGCTTCTCAATGCACCCAAACGAGCCAGAATCTTTGAATTTCGGTCGTGTTCCTCCTTGATGTTTGGGTTTGTGTTTGGATTTTGGTTTGGGTTTGGGTTTGCGTTTGGAATTGTGTTTATGTTTGAGTTTGGGTTTGTGTTCTCTGTTAATATTAAAACAGCAAATTCAAAATTTAATTAATAAATTTCATTGCTTGGTTTCATATGTAACAAATTTTATTAAATTCGTTTTTAAAAAAAAACAAAAAACTATTAAATTAACAAACACTTAAACAAAAATTGAAAGGAATTTGGAAGGAAAGGGCCACCTACCTTCCATTGTATCCGAACTATGAATTGGCTCTTCCAAATTTTCCTCCTCCTTCTCTCAAACTGAAATCGATAATGCATTTTATCGCCTTCCCGATAATGCCAGCCTTGACTATGTGCGTGCGAAAATGAGTCCGCAGGCCTCTATTTTTTTCTTTTTTTTGTATTACAAATCGCACTTGCGATATATCACACTTGATATTTCTAACTCTTAAGAAACGCAAGTGCGATATATCGCACATGCAATATATCACTTGTGATATTTTTATGTCATTAACTTACCTTCATGGAGATTATCAATAGTGCCCACCCCTAGTCAGTTCCATTTTCAATATATATCCCCCCATCTACTTTAGTACATAAATTATAGGGTTTTGGCCTCATTTTCCTCACTAATGGGTTACCTTAGGCTAGGTGAGGGGAGTCACCGTTTTCTCTTGCATTAGTTGAATATCATGTGCTCAAATTCATGTAATTATTGCATTGTTGAGATTCATACACTTGAGTTGGTCACATTATATCATTTTGGTCAAATAACCTAGATACATCGTACTCTTTTAAAACAATTTGTGAGTCTTTTTGGATCCATAAGCTAAATTTATTTGTATTGCATCCTTGTTACAACAGCTCACAAAGTGACATAAATAATCGTGTGTTATTTCCATTATAAAAACAAACATAGTCACTTGAAGTCACTCCATTTTGATGCACTATATCCTCAAAACCACCTTCCCTTGAGCATGGTCTAACTTGAAGGAATAAACAAATCCCATAGAAAATTGATCCTAGTGTATTTTCATTACAAATTCCATAGTGGTTTTTACCAAATTTTTGAACTAATGACGTGTCAACAAAAATGAAGAACATTTTAAGTAGGTGATTCAATGGGACATTGATTTTAGGATTTCTCGTTCCACATGGATTATCTTGAAAGGACGTCATTCACTTGTTTATAGGATTTCTCTTTCAAGTAGTAGACTTGCTTCACCCATCATGAAACTAAGTTCAATAGTTTGTGCAATTTTGTCAACAATGTTGGGAATTATAGGAATTATAGATCCATTACATAGTTTGAAGACCTAGTTCCATATGAGAGTCATCAATATGTCTTCTTTTTCATCAAGGGATTCCGGTGGTTTACATATTCATGTAACTTGTTCTGTTTTTTCTCTTTCAAATTATTATGTTTGGTGATTTATATGTTTGTTTTCTTAGTCCGTGTATCTTTCGCATGCTTTCCTTGACATTGCATTGATAAAATAGTCTTCCTTTCCCACAAACTCCTATCACTAAGAAATCCATACAAATAGCTACATGGCATTGGCTTCCTTAGATGTTAATAAAATCATTATGCAAGCACATAACATGTCACCAACTAGTAGTTTTGACATGAAGGTAAATTTTTTGAACCATGTTTCTATAACAAACAAATGCTTTTGGTATTAGTCCCACCTTATCCATGCCAATAGTTATTATTTGGACAATGTCGATCGACATTCAGGATGCTAATATGTCGAGAAATATATTAAACAAAATAAAAATCAATATAGTAGAGGAATAAAATAAAGTAAAATCATAGAATACACCATTTAATCTCTCATATAAATGTAAGAAATAAGATTATGCTTCTTGATTTTTCAGTTACATTTAACAAAAAATGCATGCTCATTATTAATGTGCACCACATCCTTGTTACAATAGTTCACAAAGTGACCCAAACTATCAAACAAAAACATTAAGAAAACATGTGAGAATTTCTCAAACACTTTATGGTCGACGGGTCTGACTGGAATAGGTCTTGATCTCTAAAATGAGTAGGTATGAGAAGAAGATCGAGAATGATTCTCTAGGCCACAACCACTTTTCTTCATCCTAGTAGGATACAAAGGCCATGTGTAGGCTTTGAGAAATGGAAATGGACCTTAAGGAAAAACTATGGTGACCGGGAAATAAAGGGGGTTAAACCTTAATGGCGGATTCTTGAGTTCAAGCACTGTGAATAACACCTAAAATGTAGAGGATTCTCTATAGCATTGCAAGCCCCCACTAAGGTGTCTTTGACATAAGGTTTGGATATTGACGCCATTAAATTCTTTTTAATGCCTTGTGGAAAGGTCGCATGGCCTTGATCATGGTTCCAGTTGGGAAACAAAACCTCAATCCCTTTATGACATGTCCCATGCATATAATGAAACATATGTTGTAACATATTGTATTTAATATAAAATCTAACATTTCATTTTAAGAAATTATTATTTATTTTATTTCTTAAAAGCATTTTCACTTTTTCTATGTTACTTTATACTATGCATTTCTTTATATTACTCAGATGATTATGTAATGCCTTTTCCCTAATTTGAGTTTCCCTATTTGGGAAAATGTACTACTTCTCATTAGAAATAAAAATTCTTACATCTACCTAGAGCTTTGAGTTGTTGTCCACTAACTAAATTAAAAAAAAAAATAGATCAAAATTCGGTTTCAAATGGAGATATCTCCATCCACATCCTCTAATTAAATTAAAAAAAAGGCCTTTCTTTCCATTATAAAAATGAACTTAGTAGTTAAAATAACCTAAAAAATATCACATAAATGTTATAATTTCTTTTTTAATTTGGCTCAATCAACAACTTGGTCTTGCTCATACTCAAATGACACAGGTTACATTCCACTACCACTATAACCTCCATGAATGCCCAAGCTACAACACTTGCAACACATAAGTTTAGTCAATGCTTGAACCTACTAAGTGGCAAGAAATTCCTTAAGAGTGCACTCTAACTGAAACCCAATCTTCTATGAAACAATTTGTAGATGTTGTAACACAATTTTGGTATTACAAATCGCACTTGGGATATATGGTAAGTGCGATCTGTAACTCTTAAGTGCGATATATCACACATGTGATATAGGCTAACTAAGCTTAGCCTCGGTTTTGGGCTCAGGTTTGTCCGAACCTAGCCACAATAACACATATATGTTATGGATTTATATTTTGGACATGCATTTCCAATTTCTAAAGTCACATTAAAAAGTGGAACCAACTTCATGTGCGCCCTCTTCCTTCCCCGGCTAGAAGGGTTGACATTCTGTTGAACATATTGGAAGACTCATGGAAAGTTTATTTCTATTGAAGTGGGACACACTTGGTTTTCCTTGGAGCTGTGTTGCGGATTATCGGTGAAATTGATTGTTGTTTGTTTGTTCCTATCCCTGCTCCTCCTTGGGTAATGACATAACCTACCACACTTTGTTTCTCCTGATGTTTAGAGTTAACAAAATTGGTTGGTACTTGTAACAATTATATGTCTACTCTCACATCACACCCATCTACGTTAGCATCAGGCAATCGCAAAAATAAACAAAGAAAATGCGCCATGCACAGCGAAGATCGAACCAGAAGGCATGCAGGGAGCTCCTTGCATGCCATCAACACATTAACTTAATGGCATTCCAACTATTTACAGATTCCAAGATTTTCCTTCACCATATCACTGTTCGATAACACCCAAGTTACGCTTTTATTCAGTCAATCATTCACTCAAATTTACTTTGCTGATTCTAAGATTTTTCTTTACCATATCACTGTTTGTTGTTATTAAATATCTTTGACTGAAAATTAAAAAAAAGAAGAAGCACAAAACCATGTAAGATGATGAAACAATGAAGAATACACAATGTAGGGGTAGTTGCGAGCTTTTGTTTCTCTCAAATAAAGAAACTCTTCAATCAATATACTATTGTTGGAACTTGAAACTCAAAAGCAATAGAAATTATGTTTGCCAAGAAGCGATACAAATGTGCTTGAAGCTTCTGATGGCCAAGAAGCGATACAAATGTGCTTGAAGCTTCTGATGGCCAAAGCCCAAATACAGGCCAATCTCAACACAACAAACTCTGTTAAAATGATCAACAATGTAGGAATGTCCCCTGACCGCATCACAGAAGGTCCCTGACCGCAGGAATGGCGGCCCACTGTCCAGGAATATTTTCTGTTGCGTTAAAGCTAAATAACATAACAGTTGTGTAAGAACATTTTTCAAATTACAAAATAAAAGCAGGCACAACTAAGATCCAGCAAAAGGACATTAATAAACCCGAGCCTGCTGTACAGATATCCATTATAATCATACCTGAAAGCACGGAAAATTATAAATTTTCATACCTGAGTTCAGTCTCTGAGTAATCCATTCAGCGGTGATCCTAGAAGCACTGTGATATTCATTTTTAAATTTCAATGGTAACGGCAGACAGAATATCATAGTTCCCATGGGAGTGTTGGGGTGTCTGAATGGGAACGGCAGCCCACTCTCCAAGGAATTTCTCTTGCGTTACTGCTGCACATTCTTTAGGAGGAGGCTTCAACATATAGAAAACAATATCACTCCCAATACCATCATGAGCATAGCAGCTGACAAAAATCATGTCACGCCACGCTGCGCAATACGTAATTGTTCCAAGAGTTTTTGGAAGAGGAAGAGAACCAGCTGCTCTCCAAACGTTTTCGTTGGAGTCATATTCCATCACTCCTTGCTCCTTATGGAACCAATAGAAGCGCCCGTCGGAAGAACCAACGGGCCTAGAGTCGTCCAAGCCCCCCTCTCCACCCGCAACCGTCCACATATTCTGAAGAGTCGTCCAAGCCCCCGTTTTTGGATCGTAAACTTCCGCATTCCGGTCGTACCCATCAACCGACTCAGCACTGAAACCGCCAATAACGAAGAATTTGTCATTAATGAAAGCACCAAAACAATTAGCCCGCTCTCGGTTCATATCAGGAAGAAGCTTCCATTCGTCTTCTTCGACGTTGTAAACTGCTGCTCCTCGCACAGCTTCTTCATCGTTGTCAGTTCCTCCGGCAACGTAAACGAGTCCTTCCGGGGAGACGGAGCAAGCGAAACACTTTCCAACCGGCGCCGGCATGTCTGCCCCGCGGCTCCAACTAGCAGAAATGAAATCATAGATGAAAACGGTGTGGAGTATCTCCCTGACGTAGGGGTTGGATCCACCTATCAAAAGAAGCTTTCGATTCACACAAACGCAGCGGCAAGCCAGTGGAATTTCATGATCAGAGCCAAACAGTGGAATTTCATGATCATAGCCAAGGAGGTGGGGAAGGCGAGGGACTGTTTCCCAGGTGCCTTGCTGAGGGTCATACACAGTAATCGCAAATCCTAATTTGTTATAATCACGACGTAACCGGAGCTCGATCAAACATATGAACTGCTGAGAAACCCCGAGAGTTTTTCTATCTTGATAGAACTGTGGATTCTTCACCTCGGCCTCCCAGCTTCTACAGACGGCAGCGAGGTTGTTGTGGGAAGTGTAAGGCACTCTTACGAGACATTCTCGACCTAGTTCCTCTGGAAGGGCCGGAAAAAGTTCCATAATGAAATGGCACGACCCACTAACGTAATACAATCTGATATTAGTGGAACAGAGTCTGCTAATGATTCTATTGGAGGGGAGCGGAGCAGAGCGGAGAGTATTAAAATGAAACTTGCAAATTAACTCTGTAGGCCTGGGCTTTAAAGAAACCCGTGAAACCCAAATTTTATCTGTATGGTCAAACAACCCAAATTTTATCTGTATGGTCAAACAACTTTGACAAGATAAGATATGGAATAGGTAAAAAATATGATTGTTGTAATCTTAGGGTACTATCTTTTCTGTTTAGTTGTCGTTAATTAGTTTAGTTATGGTTAAGTGGTAAATTTATGAGAGTTTTTTATTAGCTCTTTACCCATTTCCAATTTTAAGAGTAGGTTAGTCAATTTATGGGAGTTTTTTTATTAGTAGTATTTGATTTTGAGTCAAAATAATATGGTTGATAAAGGTTGATCAAATTTAGTCTATATCTAACTAGAGTTGATGATGAATCACAATTTTGGTGAATGATTCAACATGGATGGTTATGGTTAATTATGTTTGATTTTGGTTGATTATCATTGACCATGGTTAAATATGATCAATCTCGTTTGACTATGTGTAACATATGTGGGCAATATGTGGGGTAGGGTATGTACACCTTTCTAGATATAGAGTTTATGAGTCAAATTGTTGGGTGGAGGGAGTCCCTTGTCGCACAAAACAAGGGAGTCCCATACACCAATTTGGTGTTTGACGTGCCATAACCTTAAAGATAGATTATTATCATCCTCATCATCATCATCATCATCGTCACCATCACCATCACCACTTTAAGACTTTTAATGTTTATTTGGTTGAATATGATTCACTATATTTGAGCCTGGTTGATAATGTATGGCTTTGTAGTTAAATTATTGTGGGGAGGGGTCCTGTGTCTCATAAAACAAGGGAGTCGCATACACCAATTTGGTGTTTAACTTAGATGTGATCTTAAAAATAGATTATTATTATTATTATTAAGGTTTATTTGTTTCAATATGGTTCAATATATTTGAACATGGTTAATAATGTATGGCTTTTAAAAATCATAGTAAAATGATTCACCATAGATAACTTTGTTTGACATAAGTTTTTAATAAAAATGATTAATTAAACATTTTATTCCCATAATGATAGTTAATAATCCATGACCCCTCTTTTTTGTTATTACAAAGCTATACCTTATGAGTGGAATGCCCACTCTTAGTAATGTTTCAATGCTATGACATAGTTCTTTTAAAAAAAAGTCAAAATTTTAAGTCTTGTAGGACATTTTTAAAACGTTTTAAAAATATAGAGCATATAAAAAAAGTTCTAATGACCCAAAATTTTATTTTCAATGTTCTAAGTCCTAAAAAATGAATGTTCATATATATATATATACATTCACAATTGAAATGTCATATATTTATATATAATTGTGAATTTATATAATATTTTTATATAATTATTTTAGGTGACATAAACTATAGAATGTTTCTATCAATACAGTTAGGATTTCTATTTCCATCATTTTTATTTTTATTATTTGTTGAAGGCTTAAGCATATTGATTTTAGAGCTTAATAGAGAATAACATATAAGAGGTATAGGGTGATTTGATTTTATTTCTCCATTGTTATTTATTGATGACATCATGATTTTTTAACAAGGGTCACTTACGGAGATGATTCAATCACGAATATATCATAGATCCTTATTGTATAGAAACAAATATGAAAAATAAATAGTGCTTTGTAATGGTTTGGAGAAGGATATATTTCGAAGTTCTTTATACCCAATAAAACCTAGGTTAAAGAGAAATCACACCAACCAAAGAGAAAATAACTCAAATAATATTCAATATCAGGAAGGACAATAAAAACAATAGAAAGTGAGCTAGTTCTTGTTGGAGTATTCTCACCATCAGTTTTATACTGCATGCAGTTTTGCATGCATTCTGTATGCATGCATGCATTTGCATGAATCCAGTCATCAGTATGGTAGTCTCCCAGCACCTAGTCCTTATTTTGCAGCCCCCGGGAGCCTTTTTTTGCTCAATTCTATCCCTCCTAGCCACTGGTGCGCCATTGTTTTCATCACTGGAGCACAAGTGCGCTTTATTCTACCTATTTAGGAGTTACTTTAGTTAGTTGGTTGGTTGATGACTCAGTTCCTTGATTTAGGGGTTGATTGATCAATTAAATGACTGAAGCACTTAGATCGGCACCTACTAAGACTACTTGAGCTCTACTGACTACTTGCAGCTCCTCATGTTCCCACATTGGAGTCTCCTTCCCTAGATTAGTTCCCATGCACTCAGTTAGACTCAGTTAGACTCATTTGACTAACTATTTGACTATTGATGACACTACCACTGATTAGGTGATGGTCTCCAGTGCATCCAAGCCACACTATTGAGGATCATTCGAATGAACATTGGGTAATTCAAATCATTCCATTGTACAGCACAGTTTTTCCATCTTACAACTGAGATTATACGGTTATAGCAATTTATGCAACTTCTTGTGTTCATGTGTGATTATTGAATCAATTATTATTCTTCTTCTTTCTACATTTCTTGAGTGAATTCTAGTGAGGTCTGCTATAGCTGTGTGATCCAACCTCTAAAATATTACATGGTATCAGAGATGGAAGCAGCTATTCGAATTGCAGCAGCAGCAGTTGCAGCACTTCTTTGAGAAACTGACTTTCCTTGAGTACCAGAAGCCTTTGGATTTCCACAACAATTCATGGTTGAATTGCCTTGAATTCACTAGATCAATCCAGTGAGGTCTAGCCAAGTGTGAAGGATCCAGTCGCATGTGCTCAGTGTCCTAAGGCAGTGTTCAATTCGAATTGCAGCAGATCTCCATTGACATTTCTCATTGTTTTGCACTTTATCTCATCTTCAATTCGACTTCTTCAGTATCATGGATCTAAAAATGAACTCATTCAACTTCTTCGAATGGAGGAAAAAAATTGAAATCTTCTTGAAGTCCAAAAGCCTCTCTAGAGCGGTGAATGGCTCTCCAGTTGATCCCACTGGTGTAGTAGAGAAATCCAAGTACTTAGACAAGCTTGATGAAGCAGTATGTCTTCTGCTACTCATCATTTATTAAGACCTACATTTTCATGTTATTGATCTGAAGACTCCAAAGGAGGTTTGGGACAAGCTTGAATATCTTCTTGGTCAGAAGGATGATTTAATAGGTCATAAGTTAGAAACTGATCTCATCTCCTTGAGCCCAAGCAGTTTCGAAACTATCACTAAGTTTCTCAATAAGTTCAAAAATATTACTTCACAATTGAAGAGATATGGGATTAAGAAGGAAGAAAAACAACTCATCCTTTCCATCCTGTCGAAGTTAGGCCCTGATTATTCATTGTTTGTTTTGACCTTCTAGTAAGCAAAGTTGTCGATTCCAAAATGGAAATTCCCTACACTTGAAGACTTCATCCAATCCCTCACTTTTGAGGAGGAGAAGTTAGTGCACATGGGGCTGATCAAAACCAAATTAGATTCAGCTCTTGCAGCCACTGAGATGAAGAGAGAGAATGGAAAAGGAAAAAAAGCTTATGAGAGGAGGTCGAATGACCAAAAGCAAAAGGAGGCTCCAAACTCATCAGAAGGAGTTTCGAATCCAAAGAAAGACAAGCATTCTCAGAAGGGAAAATCCACATGCACATACTATAATAGAGGATATCACCCTGAGATTTCATGTATGAATAAGACCATAGATCTCATGGCTTCACTTCTTGAAAAGAATAATATCCCAGTACCTGCATGTGCTAGGAAGAAAGAGAGTGAACCATCTGGATGTAAGGACAAATAGAGATGCCATGCTCTCATAAAAAAAGCTTCATCGCAATCCTCCTTCATCATAGATTCTAGAGCATCAAGACACATGTCTTCCTCCAAGGATCTATTGACTGCTTTGGAATCCACTGTTGGACCATCCATCATGTTGGGAAATGATTCTAAGGCCTCTTCTAAATGGATAGGAAGAATCAAAGTAAATCATGGGTACTTCTTAGATGTGCACTATGTCCCTACATTGACTACAAATATTCTTCCACTATGTCAGATGACTCATACTGGAGAGCCCAAGAGGGTGATCTTCTCTCCAAATAAGTCGAAGTACAAATCATGGTATCAGGTGATATCATTGCAAAAGGAGTTGCAAATCATAAGTAAAAAATCTACGAGTTCTCCCACTTTCTACCTCTCTCAAACCAGTCTGCTCTTCTTACTCATGCAAATGAAGAGAGTAGGCTATGGCATGAAATAGTTGGGCATCTAAACTAGTAGTACTTCCAAGATATGCATACAAAAGAGATGGTTAAAGGGTTTCCCAAGATGAAGTTTTCCCGAGGCACCTGTAAAGGTTGCTTGAATGGAAAAGATCCAGTAAAGAAGGTTGAGAAAAAGAAGATTCACAGAGAAGAGCGAATGCTAGATCCAGATCCACAAGAACCTGAAGATCTAGCACCTAAGGTTCGAACTCCTATTCCAGAAATTATTGGAGATCCCCATCTTCAAGAACAACCAGATCTGATCTTCCCTCTCACACAGATCCATTTCTAGCAAAGAGATGCTTTCTTATGATTGGATAAGATCCAAAGACATTCCTTGAAGCCTACCAAGATCCAAGATGGGTAGCAGCTATGGATGAAGAGTATGAGTCTCTTCAAAGAAATGAAACTTGGGAGCTTGTCTCTCTCCCTCCTGGGAAGAATCTTGTTCAATGCAAGTGGGTTTACAAAACTAAGATGGAATCTGATAGGGTCACTAGCAAATACAAGGCTCGAATGGTTGCAAAGGGTTACTCCCAAGTTCATGGGATTGACTACTCAGAGACATTATCGCATGTTGGTAAGATGGATTCCGTCCGTATTGTTCTTGCTCTTGCTGCATCCAATCACTAGGAAGTGCATTACATGGATTTCAAGAGTGCTTTCTTTAATGGAGATCTAGAGGAGGAGATCTACATGAAGAAACCTGAGGGGTATGCTGAAGACTCTTCACCGGTGTGCAGATTGAGGAAGTCCTTGTATGGACTCAAGCAAGCTCCCCAACCTTGGTATGCAAAAATGGCCTCCTTCCTTATGTCACAAGATTTCATGAGATGAAAATATGATTCAAATGTTTATATGAGACATGACCATGACTCTACTCCTGACTGTTCTATATGTTGATGATCTATTGATTACAGGGAGTAACTCTTCATGCATCAGATCTATAAAATAAGCTTTCCAAACTCCTTCTCCATGTCAAATATTGGATTGTTGAAGCAGTTTCATGGTCTTGAAGTCACTCAGAGTGATTCAGGAACCAGAGTTGCATAGTCCAAATATGTTTTAGATATGCTTGACAGGTTCCATATGAGTGAATGCAAGCCAACATCATTTCCTTTTCTTTCAGGGATCATCCTTGACGATGGTTCTTCAACACCTCTGGTGGATTGTACTCTGAATAGGAAGTTGATTGGGAGTCTATTGTTTCTTACACACACTTGACCAAATATTTACTATGCAGTCAGTGTTGTCTCTAGATACATGCAGGAGCCTCATGAGCTTCACTGGAAGGCAACAAAGAGGACCTTGCATTATTTGCAAGGGAAAAAGACCTTTGGTTTTCACTATGCAGTTGGGTCTCCTCTGAACCTAGTTGGGTACACAGACTCAAATTGGATTGGAGACAACTCAGATCGAAAGTATACATCTGGTTTTGTTTTCATGCTTGGATCTGGACCAATCTGTTGGTCAAGCAATAAGAAGTCTGCTTTAGCTCTCTCTTCAGCAGAGGTCGAGTACAGAGGTGCAGTGAATCCAGCCACATAGTGCATCTAGTTGCGGGGCTTCCTGTCAGAGTTTGGGATTCGATTCCGTACTCCACCTGTCATCTATTGTGATAATCAGAGTGCTATCAGGATGTCCACATATCCGGTTCTGAGACAAAGAACCAAGCACATTAAGATTCACATGAATTAGATCTAGGGATTGGTGCATGATTGCATCATTTCACTGCTCTACCTTCCGACGGAAGAGCAGATAGCTGATATCTTCACTAATACCTTCTCAGTCAAGAAGTACACTTACCTTAGATCTCTACTTGGGGTGAGTGATATACATGATTGATGATTGTCCTACCATAGTCTTACATTTATTTTTAGATTTGTTATATGGGGTGACCTTTGGTCTCTGTTACCAGGGCCCTATAGTTTTCAGTTTTGTGTTACCTCATAATATATCTTGCGGGGGTGTGTTGGAGTATTATCACCTTTAGTTTTATATTGCATGCAATTTTGCATGCATCCAGTCATCAATATGGTAGTCTGCCAGCACCTAATCCTTATTTTGTAGCCCCTAGGAGCCTGTTTATGCTCAGTTCTAGCCCTCTGTTGGGCCTGGTCCAAGTGGGGCATTTTTGTGCAAATCAAGTTTTGGTACAACGAAGTTAAGCGCAGGAAGATTGAAGACTTTTTGAACAAGTAAGTTTTGGGAAGCTGCGAAGTTGAGCGCAGCGTAGCATCGAAAGAGATGTGAAGTCCAGCGTTATGTAGGAGTACATCGCTGCGGTGAGCCCAATCTACGAAGATCCGTCAAGGTAGAATATTGGAAGGAAGATGGCATATATTCCGGTTAAGAAGTGGTGGGTAAGGAGTCTATTTTTGGTAAAGATGCTCCATGATTACCAAGTGGTGGGTAAGGAGTAAAGCAGAGGAAAGCGAACGGTCGCACAAGCAAGGAACCACTACATGAATCGACCGCATAAGGTCGTTAGAGAAGGAATGACCGAGAGAAAGCGATAGTCAGAATATGGTCGACAGGGAAAGGTGAAAGCGACATGACCATGCGTATAGGATGGCCATGATGGAAGATTCGCTACCAAAAGCCAGCAATTCGGTTAAGGGGAAACCGCGACAGTTTTGGGAAACCTTAGGATGTTTTCCTACATATTGCAAAGACATGACCTACTGGCATGATCTATAAATAGGCACCATTTTGTAAGTGAAAGGGTTGTTATATCTTCTGGTTGTTGTTGAATGATTGTAATGGTCACCATTGAATAATCATCATTGTTGAATCTTCTGAGTATTGGCAACCATTGTAAAGGCTCTGTAAGCTGTGTACATAGAGGCCTATTGAGAGAGAAGAGAGTATGCAGCTGAGTGCGTAGACTGGAACTATTGTACCCTTCCCAAAGACTAAGACAACAACAGTTACTGTGGACATAGCTCCCATCCTGGGGGTGAACCATGTTAAATGTCTGTGTTATGTGATTCTTTACATGTTTGCATATGTTTATTTGCTTACCAATGAATGCTTGAGATATTGCTATCAGTTTATGTGTTTAGTTTTATATGTATTCGCCATGAGGAATGAGATGGGAGCAATATGTTAAGTTTTGCATATGTGGATGAATGCTAGATGCTTAAGTATTTATAATTCTGAATGATTATATAAGCCTATTGTATAAGCATTTAAGTCAATTGAGTTCGCACCGTGCGACTCTATCGAAGTGCAGCACCGGAAGTGCGTAGTAGTTTGAGTTCCATCAAAACGCATAAGTCATAAGATCAATAATCTAAGGCAGTGGATGAGTAGGTAAAATGCTAAGTGTTACTTGTGAAACTAGTTAAGTCTAAAGAGGAAGCGCAGTTATCTATTACACTATCCCATGTTGAGCTATTTATGAGCCACGCAGTCCTTGGATGCGTGAGTTGTATCAAGAGTTTCGGCTTGTATAAGCATTAACCGCAACGAAGGTGATCATCACGCAGTCCTCAGTTCACAGAACAACCCATCAGTGCGCTTCTTATCAGATCTGTTTAAGCACTTATCACGCGGTTGTGGAAACTAGATTCCTCAGCCCCCCCATAACTTCGGCTTGGGTGAGACCTCATTCTGCTCGCAGCTTGTTTCTGAAAGGGATGGTGAAAAGGGGTTTTGTTGGTTCCTTGAACCACGAAGAGCCTGGTCTTTATAGAAAACCTCAAGACTATATAGTAAGCCAATAAATGGTTATGTTTTCATGCTAAGAATCCATGATGAGTTACCGCACTGAAAAGAAGCGATGTGCTCAGAAGAAAAGGTCCCGTTGATTGCAAAAATTTGGCATCCGGACAAGAAAGAAATCTAGGCTTGGTGTGACAAGACAGAAAGAGAGTTCACCAAGAAGGAAAATAAAGATCCACACCTCTCTCACATAGATTGGTTGAACAAATACCTGTGGAAAGATATTCACGAATTTTTTTGGGCATCTTTTGGAAACGAGTTGCACGAGTGGTTATCGCAGCTCATAGAGTGCAAGAATTGTTTCCCACTAGAAATACGGACCAAGTGGACTCTAGAGATCATTGTGAGGCTCAAAGCAGTAGATAGTCCATTTTCGAGAGCAGTCGAATTTTGGGTTGATAGTATCCTAGAAGGATTTAGGACAAAGTTCGTTGTGGACACCCTGAATTCCTACAGCGCAGCTGAAGCAGAGTTTTTCAAAGGTTTCAGAGGTAAGTATTTGAACAATTTGAGTTTATAAATTAAAATGCTTTGAGCTAAGAAAGGTATTTTAAAAATGCAGTAAGGATTCCTTGTAGTTTGAATCTGTAATGGTCAATAGCGTTTATAGTGATTCTGATGAAGAAACACATAATTTGAGTAGTGGAAAAAGATATAAGTGTACCACTAAGAAGATTGGACTCCTCATAGATATTGATTTACAAACTCAACCTGGTATCCAAACTGCACCTCTATCCTCTACCTATCATCCTATTACGCCGTAGAATCCACCCATTGTACAACATAGTTTTTCCACCTTACGACTGAGATTATACAATTATAGCAGTTTATGCAACCTCTTGTGTTCATGTGTGATTATTGAATCAATTCTTCTTCTTCTTCTTTTTGCATTCCTCAAGTGAATTCTAGTGAGTTCTGCTACAGCTGTGTGATCCAACCTGTAAAATATTACATGGTATCAGAGCTGGAAGTAGCTATTCGAATTGCAGCAGCAATAGTTGCATCAATTCTTTGAGTAGCTGTCTTTCATTGAGCACCAGAAGCCTCTGGATTTCCACAACAATTCCTGGTGCAATTGTCTTGAATTCACTGGAGCAATCCAGTGAGTTCTGGCAAGATGTGAATGATCTAGTCATAGGTGCTCAGCATCCTAACGCAGTGTTCAATTCGAATTGCAGCAGATCTCCATTGACATTTCTCATTGTTTTGCAGACTATCTCACCTTCAATTCAACTTCTTCAGTATCATGGATGTAAAACTGAATTCATTCAACTACTTCAAATGGAGGAAAAAAATGGAAATATTCTTGAAGTCCAAAAGCCTCTCTAGAGTGGTGAATGGCTCTGCAGTTGAGCCCACTAGTGTAGTAGAGAAATCCAAGTACTTAGACAAGCTTGATGAAGCAATAGGACTGCTGCTACTTAGCATTTATTAAGACCTACATTTTCATTTTATTGATCTGAAGACTCCAAAGGAGGTTTGGGACAAGATCGAATATCTTATTGGTCAGAAGGATGACTTGAAAGGCCATAAGTTAGAAAATGAGCTCATCTCCTTGAGCCCAAGCAGTTTCGAAACTATCACTGAGTTTATCAATAAGTTCAAAAATATGATTTCACCATTGAAGAGATATGCGATTGAGAAGCAAGAAAAATAACTCATCCTTTCCATCCTGTCGAAACTAGGCCCTGATTATTTAGTGTTTGTTTCGACCTTCTAGTTGGAAAAGTTGTCCATTCCAAAATGGAAATTCCCTACACTTGAAGACTTCATCCAATCCCTCACTCTTGAGGAGGAGAAGTTAGTGCACATGGGGATGATCAAGACCAAATTGGATTCAACTCTTCCATCCACTGAGATGAAGAGAGAGAATGACAAAGGAAAAACAAAAGTTTCTAAGAGGAGGTTGAATGACTAAAAGAAAAAGGATGCTCAAAACTCATCAGAAGGAGTTTCGAATCCAAAGAAAGACAAGTATTCTCAGAAGGGAAAATCAAAATGCACATACTGTAACAGAGGATATCACCATGAGAGCTCATGTATGAAGAAGACCATAGATCTCATGGCTTCACTTCTTGAAAAGAATAATCTCCCAATACCTGCATGTGCTAGGAAGAAAGAGAGTGAACCGTCTGGATCTGAGGACAAAGAGAGATGCCATGCTCTCATGGTAGGAGCATCATCACAATCCTCCTTCATCATAGATTCTGGAGCATCAAGACACATGTCTTCCTCCAAGGATCTCTTCCCTGGTTTCCAATCCACCGTTGGACCATCCATCATGTTGGGGAATGATTCTAAGGTCTCTTCTAAAGGGATAGGAAGAATCAAACTAAATCATTGGTACTTCTCATATGTGCTCTATGTCCCTACATTGACTGCAAATCTTCTTTGAGTATATGAGATGACTCATACTGGAGAGCCTAAGAGGGTGATCTTCTCTCCAAATGAAGTCGAAGTACAAATAATGGTATCAGGTAATATCATTGCAAAAGGAGTTGCAAATCATAATTCAAAACTCTATGAGTTTTCCCACTTTCTACCTCTCTCAAACCAGTCTGCTCTTCGTACTCATGCAAATGAAGAGAGTAGGCTATGGCATGAAAGATTTGGCCATCTAAACTATCAGTACTTGCAAGATATGCATACAAAAGAGATGGTTAAAGGGTTTCCCAAGATGAATTTTTCCCAAGGCACCTGTAAAGGTTGCTTAAATGGAAAAGATCTAGAGTTATAGATTGAAATGACACCTCTCTTTTCGTGACGACACTTGCTTGCCTTGGTCGCATGACGTCACTTCTTGAGATCAAGTTCAGTCACACAACAGGACATTTGTGGATGGAGGAGTCATTTGGGACACTAAAAATGGTTGAAATTACCTCATCCTTGACCCATTTGATGTATATGACCCTTAGGAGCATTTTTCCAGACCAAATCATCTCCTGAAAATGAGCAGAAAAGCCTGTTTTTGGCCATTTTTTAACATGAGCGCTGGTACACAAGCATCATAGTAGCGTGTGTACCCTTCTGAGCGTGACTCCACTATTGAAATAGTAGCGCTCAACTCCATATGTACGCTACTTTGTCTATTGTAGAGTAGCGTACACCCCTGTTTTGGTCAAAATATCGAAATTTTGGGAAGTTAAGTTGGTTGGGGAACCTCCTACTTTGTTATAACTTCTTTTCCTATCCTTCACTGACTATATAAGGAGGGTAGAAGGGCCATGTGGAAAGGACTAAGCCCAATTACAAAGTTATGCTGGAGGAATGGAGACCCTCATCCCCCTCTCTTGTGATTCAGTTTTGGTAAACCCTAGCACAGTTGATTAGAGGCTGGAATCCTTGGAGAACGGAAGCAGGAGACCTTGAATCTAGGTTTCATGAAGTGCCAAGCTTGAAGGAAGGTATAACTTTATATACTTGCTTTCATTCATCAATAAAGATTAGACGTTCTTCTCTTTCCAAATATGACCTATTAATGTGTCTCAGATTTGATTACAGTTTTTTTATAATCTGATGTCTTCTTCTATTATGAATATCAGTCTTATATATGTAGTCAAATGTGTTTGAGAAAGGTATCAAGTTGTTTTGCAGGTCTGGGCATTGCAACACTGGATAAGCATTGAAGAGCGAGGGAGGCAAAGCTAGGATCAACCTTCTGAATAAGGTGCCTACATCTCTAAACCCTAATCTCTTCATTTATTTGTTGTACTTGCAGAATGCTTGTAAGTCTATCTTTATCACCGTAAGTTGGTAGTTTCTCCCCTGAACTATGGGTGCATTTTCCCCACAACAGAATGGCGACTCCGCTGGGGAAAGCCTAACTGCTTATGGGTATCCAAGGTCATTTCTTCAGTCTTGTTTGATGGCCTTTGTTCATTTTATTGATTAAGATAAGTTAGTAGGCTCTGTTTGACCCTGCTGGGCTTTTACAGACCCTTCCTGGCCCTTGCAAACCCTTGTGGACCCAAGTGTGGGGGGTTTTAACCCCATTTTTTTCAATTTTTCAACCTGTACTCTACTGTTGTGTAGTACAGTAGCGCCCTGGGTGCTAGTTTCCTTCATACACAGTAGCGCTAAAAATATGGGTTTAAATTTTTGAGTTTTTTCGGTTATGGACCAAAATCTAGGGGTTCTGGCTGCATTTTTGTGGTCCCTGATGACCCTAGGTCTTTGTTAAACCCCTTTAAGTGGTCTCCCATCCTTTTACTGATCCTACATTCATGATTTGAACCTCTTTTGATCAATTTGGGCTTGTTTGGAAAGTTTTGGGGCTTGTTGACCCAAGTTGGGGGGTTGTGGACCCATTTGGTGTTTTGTACCCTAATTTGAGTCTGACTAAACTTGCTTGCCCCATTTCCACTGGACTTGAAACCTCTTGAGTCTTCTTGACCCTGTTTGTATCTATTTGAGTGAAATTTCTCTTTTAGATTGGTTGTTTATCCTCCCTTATGCTTTTAAGTTTTCTTTTGTAGTGAAAGCTCAAGTGTTTTGGCTGTTGTTCAAGACCTTGTTTGCATTGTTCATGTGCAGACCTGACCTCACCAAACCATACTTCTTCGTAGGTCATTTGCTTTGTTTGGGTCTAAAAGTAGTTTTTGTACTCTTTTCCCAATGTTTGGCATGCTTACATCAATAAGAATTTGAAAGTCATATTTGGTAGCTTTTACTGTTTCAATAAAGAGAACTTGAAAGTTCTTTGCTTTTGTTTTGATAGTAGGGTAGTTTCAGTTTTGTTTCTTACCTTTGAAAAGCATAAAGAATTTTGATTCATTTTCTGAATAGAGTACCTTGCAAGTGGCTTAAAATATTTTAGAGTGCTTTGCATAAAAAAGGACAAGTTTTCTTTTGCATACCTATTTGCTTGAGTAGTTGCATTTTTAGGTTTTGAGTTTAATTTTGTACATTTAGACTTTATTTTACCTTTTTTGCATTCGAAATATTTAAAATTGCATTTGCGTACGCATTCTAGATCATAATTTTAATACTTGCATTGAAAAGAAAAGATTTGTTTGGTGGTAAATATTTCATTTTCAGTACTCTATCTCTACTATAACCACTCTCACACACCCACTACCGTTTTGAGTAAGCAAGTAACCTTTAAAATGAACCCTAATAAAATGTACTAGTAACATTTTCTTTTCTAGGTTACACTACACCAACTAGTCTTGGTTAGGATCTTGGGTTTAAAACACCTTAAACCACCCAAGATCACACATTACGCAAAAATCATAGTTTGACTATCACAGGTAAACCCACTTCATTCAAATCTTTCTTGGGATCTATGCAATAGGTCTTGTGAGATCAGATTGTTGGGAATACTCCTCCTACTTTCTGTTTCAAGTATATACCAGGATTGGATCGCATTTGGGGACTCTTTTGAGTTTTGGTCTTAGTTACCCTGCCCACGCCTTCTGATTCGACCAACGACTGTTCCCCCAGGATTTTTCGGTGTTGTGGTATCCTTAGTATCTGACCATAGCGCTTGCACCCTTAGTCATTGTATTGTGGACCTTGGGTAATTGTTCTTCATCCTTCGTTGATATGTTCTGGGCCTTCATCATCCCAGACTCTTCTTCGGAAGGCATCTGTTTTCCTGGTTTGATTTACCTAGGACCTTTTTAGTGGTGTGCTCTTTGTGCTACTTGTCTTAGTTTGCCTTAGAGAAATTCTTGCTCATTTGAGCAGGAAACTATGTCTAGCATTCCGACGAGTGCTAATCAAGGTACCCCTGTTATGGGGGATCCTTGTGCTATTCCATTCGTTGGAAACATTAGTGCTCCCTTAATGGCTACTCTGAATCTTCTTGGATTCACTATTGGGCTACCGGTTTGGTTGTTTTCCACTCCGAATGCCTTGCATGCTCCTGACGCTTCTTTTGTGAGCACCTCAAATCAAGAGCATCAAAACCCTGTGCCTCCCTTACCAGTAACATCTTATCCTCCTCCTTCTACCTCATGTGGCGAAAGTAGCAATACTAGTAACTAGCAGTCTAAAAGGAATAGATGGAGGAAGAATGGGAAGACGATGCCAAAACAAGGGGGAAACAACCCAACCTCTGTAAGTCATGCTGGGGGAAAGCACTCGGCCTCTACAAATCATGCAGGGAGCACCTACCCAGCCTCTGGAGGTCATGCTGGGAGAAAAATGTTGGTCACTAAAAGTTTGTCTTCAACCATTGTCAGTCATGTTGGGGACACATCATTGATCACTGCTAGTCATATTAATGACAAGTCACCAGTTCCTGTGAGTCATACTGGAGACACAAGATCAGCCACTGCAAGTCATGCTGAGGGAGTTGACATTGTCGACAAACCAAACAAACAGAAGCTTAAGTTCCCTTGTAAGTTTTGCGAGGGAGATCACCTTACTTACTTGTGCCCTGTACTTCCAGAAGTGCAAAAAGTGTGGTCCTTAGTTCAAAAGTCTGATGCTTCTGAGCAACCATCCTCTGTGAGTCATGCTGGGGGAAAGCTGTCAGCCAATGCTAGTCATACTGAGAGTACTGACATTGTAAAGGAGTCTAAACCTATAGGACAGAAACCAAAGTTCCCTTGTAAACTTTGTAAGGGAGATCACCTTACTCACCGATTCCCTGCCATTCCAGAGGCACGAAGAGTGTGGTCCATGTCTGAAGGAACCTCTTTTCCTGAGTTGTCTATAGATTCCCTATAGTCAGATCAACCTTTGGTTGATAAAGTGGTTGAACCAATGCAATCTTTGGTCGACCCCACTCTTCCTTTGGAGAGTGAAGTGATCGAATCGATGCAATCTTCGACCGATCCCATCAGTCCTTTGGAGATTGATGCACCTACTACTAAAGTCTTTTGCATTACCAGTTTGGATATTCCTGAAAAAGGGGGCACTTCATCTGTGCCATGTGAACCCCTACCAAGCCCTAGGATTGTTTCCTTTGATTGGAATAGTCTAGCCGAGCCTCATCTTTCTTCTTCGGCACGTTTCCAGATAAAGATTGATATCGGGAACCATACAGTTGATCGATGCATTGTTGATGAAGGAGCTGCTGTTAGTATCTTATCCGCTTATGCTTGGAGATATTTGGGTTTCCCTAATGTTATTCCAGCTGTTAATTGGTCGTTGACCTTCGATAGAAGACCTAGTGAACTGATCGGATTCCTCCGTCAGGCACCTGTTACCTTGGGTGGAAAAACAGTCTTAGTTGATTTTATGGTTTTAAAGGACCCTATGGACTTTGATATGATCCTCGGGCATGATTACGTTTATGCTATGCATGCTGTGGTGTCTACGCGCTTTTTTGTGATGCATTTCCCTCATAACGAAAGCATCGTCACTATCAACCAGCTTGCATTCATTGATCCTCCTTATTACCCAACTGTAGACCAGTCAGATCCCTCGTCATTAGGCACTACTATGTCACATGGGACTTATGTAGCATATTGTTCCTTGGGTTCAACTGCTACTGAGAAGAAGTCTCTGAGTTCATGCTTACCTTCTCAGGACTTAGTCCCGGCTTTTGACCAAGTGACACCTCCATCTGAATGTTTAGATATGTGTTCTATCTAGGATGATATGATTCCTTCCGGTGAAGTTTTCCTAGAGTCTATAGTACAGTCTGCCATTCACTTGGATGTTGATCCAGTCGCAGTTATGTCCAGCCTCGGTTTAACCTTAAAGTATGATCTTCCTACTGTTGAGTCTTTGGACTCTCCTATAGATCCGCAAATCGGTGTTCCTGATGAGTTTGATTTTGCTTCTAGAATTTTCAACTCCCGTGATGATGAATTTGTTTCTGCAGATTCCATCATGTCCTTCAACTTTGATCTTCATCCTGAAGTTGATCTTGTTGATTGTAAGTCCTCGGGCTTGGGTACCATAGCGTCTTCATTCGAAAACTCTGCCTTGTTTATGCCTGCTGTTGATGATAGTGAAGTTGAAATTATTTCTACCACAATGACTTGTATCGGGTCTTTCCTTACATATGTTTTAGATATGATCCTGGTGCTAATGTTTCTTGGAGACAGGATTCTTAGCTAGATGTATACTTTCTTACTTGTCATTTTCGACACCTTGTGCGACCATGTCAGGTATATTCGGAACCTTGCATATAGGTTTAGGCTTCCCCGCTGTTATGTTGCATTTGAACCTTTTGCCATCTGAATTCGCCATAGGGTCGAACCTGTTGGATATTGGTGTGTTAGCCATCTCTTTATGCATTGTGCACCAGTCCGACAGTAGAGCCTACCTAAGATGGGTCACACTAGTTAGCACCCTTATGCCATTCTGGTGCCCATGCTGAGTTTTTCTCATAGGCTTGGGAGCCTTTTTAGATTTACCATGACTTTGAGAAGAAGCCTCATATCTTTCTTCCTCATATATTTCTGGCCATCCCTGATAAGGTTCCCATTTTTATTGTTCAAATTGCATATGTATCTATCATGATCCCACTTGCGCTAATGAGCCTGAAGCCAACTTCCATGCTTTTAGCTCGTTATATAAGCCTCCATCTCTGATCTCATTTCCGCTAAACCTTGTATCATTTTTCCTTTGCAATTTGACACCTTTTACTTGGAGGAGACACACCCTGACGGTACTTATCTTGCTCATGTTCCTTGCATTAGGCATAGCTTTGTTCCATGCGCTTGGAGCTAGTTTCGCATGTCCCTGACATTCGTCTCCTCCCATTTCGAGAATTCTTCTTTTACTTCGAGCTCGTTAAAAAAATAAGTAGGTTGCGAGCATTCTTCTTTTACTTCAAGCTCGTTAAAAACAGTAAGTAGGTTTCGAGCATTCTTCTTTTACTTCGAGCTCGTTAAAAACAGTAAGTAGGTTTCGAGCATTCTTCTTTTACTTCAAGCTCATTAAAAACAGTAAGTAGGTTTCGAGCATTCTTCTTTTACTTCGAGCTCATTAAAAATAGTAAGTAGGTTATGAGCATTTCTTCCACCTTTCCTTCGAGCTCGTTAAAAACAGTAAGGAGGCTATGAGCATTTCTTCCACCTTTCCTTTGAGCTCGTTAAAAACAGTAAGGAGGCTATGAGCATTTCTTTCATCTTCACTTCGAGCTCATTAAAAACAACAAGGAATTTGTGAGCATTATCTGTATCTCCTTTGAGCTCATTAAAAACAATAAGGAGGTTATGAGTTTACTTTTTTGGACTCGTTAAACCTTTACGGAAAAGATCCCTATGGATTTCTTTTAAGCCCTTTTCAAACTCCTTAAATAGGAAAATTTTGCCGAGCATAGTTGTCTTTCCGAATTCGTTAAAATAACTGAACCGACATCCACTTAGGTATAGAATTACCCCTTTTCCGGGCCTTGGTGGATAATTTACGGAAAAGGTATACTCTAGGTATACGTTGGTATGTGCTAGAAGAGTTCTTCTTCCATTATTTTACACTTTTTCAGGGAAGGAGACTAACTTTACGAAAAAGAACCTTTGGAGTTGTCTTTAGGGTTTTCAAACTCTCAAATATGAAAACACCAAGTGAGCATTTACCTACTCGGGCTCGATGTGAAATCCATGAGATGGTTGATGGAGGACTGTTTAAGTTTTTCAACTCTATAAACAAGAAAACACCGCCGAGAACATACCAATCCGGGATCGATATAAAATTCACAGATAGGTGTATAGAGTACTGTTTAAGTTTTTCAACTCTATAAGCAAGAAAACACCGTCGAGTACAGACCAATCCGGGATCTATATAAAATACACGGATAGGTGTATGGAGTTTTCTTCTAGGTTTTTCAAACTCCTTAAATATGAAAATACCGTCGAGCATGCTTTAGTTCTTTGTCAAGCTCGTTAAAAAATGAAAAAGAAAAGTGAAGGGAAGAATATTAAAATATCTTTCAATATGATGGCAGCAAGTCAACTATCTCCTTGAACAAAGCACCTGTTTTTGAGTCTATCAAACAAGTTGGGTTCTAGCGTTGGCCTTAGGGTAAACCTAATCTCAGAGTTCCTACTCCTCCGTTTGGTTAGTCTTCCAATCATTTGGAGAAACTATTAATGTCTCCTACATTGCAGATTTGCATCATGGTCTCTTTATGTTCAAAGCTGCCTAAGTCACTCTTGTGTCATGCTCACTGTTCAAGGATATAACCTGTGTCGGCCATTCTACAGTTGCCTTGACCTCATGTGTCAGCCATTCCTTGGTGTTAGTATGTTTCATCATGTGTTCAGTCCTACTCCAAATCAGCTCAGACCTGTTGAGTGTCCCTTGTGTTGGATGATGGAGGATGCATTAAGGCCTCCCTTCCAATGGACGTCTTCCCATCGACTTCAACTCATTGTGCTCTGGGAATGAAGTTTAGAGTTTCGGTTAGTACCTTGGGGATTGCAGTTATTAGTGGCAGTTTCCCTCACTATTCGATAGATGGGAATACATCAATGTCTCCTATCCGATGGATTCTTCAAGTGTTCGACGGTAAGACCATTTATTCGCACTTGTTTGAATGTACTAGGTACCTTGGGTTCCATTTTCATTATTGGTGGACACCCTCGCATTTGTTAACGGTATACATCAATGACTGGTAATCAAACGATACCTCCCATGTTCGACATCAACTCATTTATTCGCATGGATAGGTTTGTACCTTGGGTTGTTTTTGGATGAAGACCTTGGGATCCTCGATAGCATCACCTCATTTATGTTATCGCCCAAGTTGCGCAAGACTGAGCCACACTCTTTTTGCGCTCTTGATGAGACATCGATCCAGCTTGTTCTCTATGGCTATGTTCTCCAGTTTTGACATAGATCCACCTTGTATTTATGTGGCTATGTTTACACTTATGTTCCTCATGGATCCACGCTTGTATTTTAGTGGCCATGATATATGCATCAGTATTTTGGATCATTATTGTATCCTCTTGGAGGTCATGTTCCACCATTTGAACATGGATAGTTACCCCAAGGATGAGTTTGTCTGACATTGCTTTTAGGTACTTCATTTGAGCCTATGATTCTTGGTTTCTCTGTTCCTTCATGATTCAACTCTTTGTTATTTATAATGTATTTCGGCCATCGTTTCCCACACTCCCTCTGACCTCATACATTAGGGGGCATCTGTCATAGCTTGAAATGACACCTTTCTGTCCGTGACGACACTTGCTTCCCTTGGTCGCATGACAACACTTCTTGAGATCATGTTCAGTCACACAACAGGACATTTGTGGATGGAGGAGTCATTTGGGACACTAAAAATGGTTGAAATTACCTCATTCTTGACCCATTTGATGTATATGACTCTTAGGAACATTTTTCCAGACCAAACCATCTCTTGAAAATGAGCAGAAAAGCATATTTTTGGCCATTTTTTAACATGAGCGCTGGTACACAGGCATGATAGTAGCGTGTGTACCCTTTTGAGCACAACTCCACTGTTGAAATAGTAGCGCTGAACTCCATATGTACGCTACTTTGTTTATTGTAGAGTAGCATACACCCCTGTTTTGGTCAAAATCTCAAAATTTTGGGATGTTAAGTTGGTTGGGGAACCTCCTACTCAGTTATAACTTCTTTTCCTATCCTTCACTGACTATATAAGGAGGGTAGAAGGGCCATGTGAAAAGGACTAAGCCCAATTACAAAGTTATGTTGGAGGAATGGAGACCCTCATCCCCCTCTCTTGTGCTTCATTTTTGGTAAACCCTAGCACAGTTGATTAGAGGCTGGAATCCTTGGAGAACGGAAGCAGGAGACCTTGAATCTAGGTTTCGTGAAGTGCCAAGCTTGAAGGAAGGTATAACTTTATGTATTTACTTTCATTCATCAATAAAGATCAGACGTTCTTCTCTTTCCAAATATGACCTATTAATGTGTCTCAGATTTGATTACAGTTTGTTTATAATATGATGTCTTCTTCTATTATGAATATCAGTCTTATATATGTAGTTAAATGTGTTTGAGAAAGGTATCAAGTTGTTTTGCAGGTCTGGGCATTGCAACACTGGATAAGCATTGAAGAGCGAGGGAGGCAAAGCTAGGATCAACCTTCTGAGTAAGGTGCCTATATCTCTAAACCCTAATCTCTTCATTTATTTGTTGTACTTGCAAAATGCTTGTAAGTCTATATTTATCACCGCAAGTTGGTAGTTTCTCCCTTGAACTATAGGTGCATTTTCCCCACAACATCTAGTAAAGAAGGTTGAGAAAAAGAAGATTCAAAGAGAAGAGAAAATGCTAGATCCAGATCCAGGAGAACCTGAAGATCTAGCACCTAAGGATCAAAATCCTATAGAAGAAAGGGCCACCACTACTGCTGCATCCACCATTGATCTTGTTGGAGATCCCCCATCTTTAAGAACAACCAGATCTGATCTTCTCTCTCACATAGATCCATTTCTAGCAGAGAGATTATTTCTTCTGATTAGATCAGATCCAAAGACATTCCTTGAAGCTTACCAAGATCCAAGATAGGTAGCAGCTATGGATGAAGAGTATGAGTCTCTTCAAATAAATGAAACTTGGGACCTTGTCTCTCTCCCTCCTGGGAGGAAGCTTGTTCAATGCAAGTGGGTTTAACGAACTAATATGGACTCTGATGGGGTCACTAGCAAATACAATGCTCGATTGGTTCTAAAGGGTTACTCACAAGTTCATGGGATTGACTACTCAGAGACATTAGCTCCTCTTGGTAAGATGGATTCCATCCATCTTGTTCTTTCTCTTGCTGCATCCAAGCACTGGGAAGTGCAATACATGGATGTCAAGAGTGCTTTCCTTCATGGATATCTAGAGGAGTAGATCTACATGAAGCAACCTAACGAGTATGTTGAAGACTCTTCACTGGTGTGCAGATTGAGGAAGTTCTTGTATGGACTCAAGCAAGCTCCCTGAGCTTGGTATGCAAAAATGGACTCCTTCCTTCTCTCACACGATTTCATGAGATGCAAATCTGATTCAAATGTCTAAATGAGACATGATGGTGACTGTCTACTCTTGATTGTTCTATATGTTGATGATCTATTGGTTACAGGGAGTAACTCTTCATGCATCAGATCTATAAAATCAACTTTGCACAATTCCTTCTCCATGTCAAATCTTGGATTGTTGAAGCAGTTTCTTGGTCTTGAAGTCACTCAGAGTGATTTAGGAATCAGAGTTGCACAGTCCAAATATGTTTCAGATCTACTTGACAGGTTCCATATGAGCGAATGCAGTCCAACAACATTTCCTTTTCTTTCAGGGATCAACCTTAAGGATGGTTCTTCCACACCTCGGGTGGATTGTACTCTATATAGGAAGTTGATTGGCAATCTATTGTCTCTTACACACACTCGACCTGATCTTTCCTATGTAGTCAATGATGTCTCTAGATACACGTAGGAGCCTCATGAGATTCACTGGATGGCAACAAAGAGGACCTTGGATTATTTTCAAGGGGCAAAGACCTTTTGTTTTCACTATGCATTTGGGTCTCCTCTGAACCTAGTTGGGTACACAGACTCAAATTGGGGTGGAGATAGCTCAGATTGAAATTCTATGTGTGGTTTTGTTTTCATGCTTGGATCTGGACTAATCTACTGGTCAAGCAAAGAGTAGTCCACTTTAGCTCTCTCTTTAGCAAAGGTCGAGTACTGTCACGTCCCCTTCCAACACATCCAATCCTAGAAAGGAAATGTGACCAACCTACTAGGCTTACTGGCAATCTTAGCCCCGCTCATTACTAAGAAATTCATAACAATTAAAAACTTTTGTGTGCAAATATATAATCAATATATACACAGCGGAAATAGACACAACTGCACACACAAACTAAAATGCATCAGCATAATTATATGAAGCAAATGATAAATCAACATGCAGAGAATCCATCCCATTCTCATGCTATGCCCAGACTTCATATCAATTCTATTAACATGAATAATTATCATTTTGAATTAACACATTGCAAGAAACATAATGCATATAATTTAAATCATAGAGAACACTTATCTGGAAGATGAAGCTGTCAAAACGACTGGCTATGTGAGAGAAACGTTCCACCCAACCATAGATCTTTGTCCAGCCTGTATTCTTTTAGCTAAGAGATCACCCCCGAGCTGGGTTGTATATCCACTAAGGAGGAACTAGATGGGCTCACTCACAATCATGGTTTTACTCAACATCTATGCCAAGCCAACACACAGTTGGGTTTATCAAGCCTACAAAAGACAAATGAGGAGGATGCTAAGTCAGTGAGCTCAACCACAGAGCTACAAACATCTCAAGCTAAATTCAAGCAATCCAAACTTCTGTTCGAACATCCACACTTGGATTTCTCACCATTCTGTCAATGAATAACTCAATCCCGTCACTGGTTTTCTGGGCTATCAAAACTGGGTTTTTCAATGGATTTTGGAGTAGCTAATGCTCCCAAATTCACCCCAAGGTTCATACCTATGGATCCCCAATTGGATTTCATTGTCAAATACCAAATCTGGGTGTTTATTGCTCTTTAAAATGTGGGTTCTTTCAAAGTTGCGATTTATGGTTTTTCTCACTGCTGGGAATTTGTTTTTGGATGAAAATTGATGTTGGGTCCTTCCACACTGGAATGGGAATGAGGAAGAAGCAACTCCCATGAGGTAGAGTGACTTGTGGCACAAGAAAACAGAGCCCATACTCTGCCATACGAATTTCTAGGCTACCCATGCTCCATTGAAGCCATGGACTGAATTCCTCAACCACTTCCTTACAACAGAATTAAATGTCAGTAAGGAAAGTCAAATGGGTTCTCAAGGTGACATCTGGAAGCCTATGGTTCAATCCCATAGCCCCCCTCACCCCTCCCTAGTGGATACACATGGCCCCTTCTCATTCGTTGCCTCCATAGCAAGTTTTAGTATTTTATTGCATGATGTTTATTTACATCATTTTTACAATGTTCCATGGATAAATAGCACATGGGTAACGTAATGTTTAATACTTGCCTTTAAATAAAGTTCGAGCTTCCACTAGCGGGGCCTTGTCCTAGAGCTTTACACTAGGAAAACATACATCACATGTATACAATATTTACATTAAAAGCTAATATATCCTAAGGGTCAAAATGGGGTATTACAATCCCCTCCCCCTTAGAATAACACCGTCCTCGGTGTTCCAAGACTTAGGAATACATATACAATTTACACATGTCCAAAATTTCAAAAACTTTGCGGGTATGACCTACATTTTATCCTTTACTTTAAACTTTCAGGACTAAGTCCTTTGACTTCCACGAGCTTCTCCTGATGGTTTTGATCTTTCAGCTCATCCACAAGTCTGAAAAATTTATGGCTACTACCCTCTTGAGGTTCCCTTGTTGGGCAGTTGTAGAGGAAATGATGTCCTCCACATTTCCAACATTTCACTGGCTGCTTCATCTTTACCTACTCAATCTCCTTTGAGTCTTCATGCCTGGAACGTTTCTTAATGGATCGATTTGACGAATGCCTCATCATTGATCCATTGTCCTTTCCTCGGTTGATTGTTTCTAGAATTATTTTTACTTGTCTTTGCAGATAAACAGAGTCCTGCAAAACTTTGTGGTTTATCTCATTGTGCTGTTTTTGTAGCTTGAGTAGTTCTCTAAGATTTTCTTGGGTCTTGTAAATTATTTGAAGAAGACTTTCAGCCAATTCCAATAGCCTATGGTCTGCAGCCATGGTCACTGTGCACAGTTGGTTCTCACTTTGCTCATAAGCAACACTTGCTCGTAACAGTTGCAACCAATTGATTCAATTTCCACCTGTGAAATTCATCATTACAAATTTTGTTAGGCTAAGCACAACCTAAATATTAAAAATCAGTCAATTGATTTCCCCAGTTGACATGGAGAGCCCATGCTCTATTCATGAAACCTCCACACTTTTCATGCTTTCCCAACATACACATGAATTCCTTCATGTTCATCCATTCACAGGAAATTGATTAATTCAGCACTCACAATTTATTTCAAGCAAATAAACACACTCTGCTTTCAGCCATGCACGCATTCAACAATTTTCTATTTTTATAAATGCATCAATAAAAGGAAAGAGAGAGCAGTAAGAGTTTCCCTCCTCTTAGCCTTGTTCCATTCTGGAACCCACAGCACCACTGTGGTTTTCATGCTCCTAGAATCTTTCACTTCAACGTGAATGCTTGACCTTCCCTTCTTGGCTATGACATTTAGTGTCTATGGTCTATTTCAGACCTGTCAACCATGGAGTCCCTCCACATGGTTTGTCTACAACTCTTGGTTGCTAAGACGCACACAATCCCACTAGCACCATCTTTCATTGCTGCTCAAGCTGAGCTTTTTAGGAAGTCACATGTCCACATGCATCCTTAAGAGCGGCTTTCATAGTCCTTGCTTCCAACAATACCTACACTCAAACATTGAATCAATTCACACGTTTAGTTTATTTTCATAGGATTTATTTCTAAACAAGAGTTTAGGAAGTCATAACCAAATCATATACACATGTATATTTATAAGCAAGAAATTACAAGATAACCAAATACTTATTTGCATTGGATGTCTTCACTTTATTCCATACGGTCCTTCTTTGCTTTACAGCCTTGGATTTCCTATGGATATAATAACGAATGTTGGGCTAGCGCGTAGGCTACTCCTCAACCATTCGCATAGGCAATGCTAAGTCAGTACGCCGAATGGTTTTATCAAACATCTCATTTATTAATATGCTAAGCCAGTACTCCGACTGGGAATTATGAAGTATTTGAGGAATGTTTGGCCAGCACGCCGGCTGCTCCATAACATTCAAGTAGTTAATGCCCAACCAGTACACCTTCATGCCGACTGGGTTTACCAAGCATTTGTAGCACCCAACCAATTACTCTTTGGATTTACCAAGCACTTTTAATTCTTTCAGGGTCCTTGCTTTTTGCATTGACCAAGATTTCCAACAAAGAAACAGTAGTGCATCAACTTAACTGTTAGAGGGATTATACTTGAAAACTTCATTATTCCAAATAAGACATGAATGAAATTGAATACTTATCTGTATTGGACATTTCCTCTCTGGTCCACAGGGTCCTGCTTTTACTTTATAAGCCTTGGGATCCTCCTGTGGACTGGGATGTTTGGACAGCACGCAAGCTGCTCCAAAACATCAAATAATTACTGTCCAACCAGTACACCTTCACGCTAACTTGAAAGGAAACTTTACTACGACCATTTATAGTTCAAGGCTCTACTATGGAGCCATAGGCATATAAAAACCCTTTCATCAACACCTTCACAACCCTTCATCAAAATTTCCACAACCTCCACAACATCCTTTCATATAGATTAACCCTTCCACCACAACCCCTCACAACAACCTTTTACTTTGTTCCTTTAGTGTATAGCACCAAATTGTATCTGTTTAAGGTGACAACACAAGTAGTATAGGCAAACTTGTTAGTGTTGTTATTCTAAAATTATAACCATAATTCATATCATTCACTATCAAGTATTGAAACACCAGGAATGCATCCATTCCCATAGGGCATAATCAATATTGGCATCCCTAACACATCTCAGCACCAGGAAGGTGTGCACTCCTCACTGATGTGAGCTATGTAGGTCCTAATCATACTTCAAGCAGTTTGAATAATATACATAAAATAGAATATGCTCTGCATAGTAATTCTAACAACTAAACTTACACACATATATGTATATATATATATATCAGTTAGGGTTTACAGAACACTTATTCATTTGCAGATGTAGTTTTCTTCATTAATGAGGAATGGGGCTCCCTTCTCTGAGTTGACAGCCCCTCGATTTTCCATCCCAACTCCTTTTGATGCTACATAACTCTCATATGTCTTATTGACATAATATTTATCATCTCACTCATATTGTTTACCAATCATGCAGTGCAGATGCAACATATCAAAATATCCAATGGCATTTCACCCAAAACCCATTTCCAATGTATGGGATCTTTCCCATGAAGTTTGGCTTCTGCAGGCCCTCTCTCATGGTCTTACTGCAATGTGTCTTTCTGGCACACTTATCAAATAGCCAAACAGTCGGTAACATTTGTCAATAAAATTCAAATCTGATTGTTCCATAACCAATCAATAGCATTAATAATTAATTCAACATGAATTTACAATTCTATCTCTGACAGAAATTGATTTTCTTAGCCATGAGGCTATTCTCATATTGCTTGGCTCTTGTAAGTGGTATCACTTCTCCCATTATGGTCTTATGTCTGCTTCCATGCATGAACATCCACTTACAACATGTCCTCCTGACACAATTTATACAAGCCAAATAGTCATTAGTCATTTATTAGCAAAATTCCAAATCAGAGAGTTACAATCCTTCTTTCTAACAGAACTTAGAGTCCTCAACCATGAGATTCCTTCTCATAAGCTCTAAATCAAAATTTTCAAATCTATTCCCTATAGAAGTTAGACTTGCAACCATGATATTATTCTCATAAACTTAAATCAGAATATTTTCAGATTTGTTTCATGCATAAATTAAATTTCACAACCATGAGAACCTTCTCATAACCCTTGGCTATTGCACATGGTAGAGTTCGGTTTTTATTATGGTCTTATCCCCATTGCCATACGCAAGACATTTCTACCTGGAATCTGAAAATTTCAATCAACCAAGCATGCTGTGAGTCTCCATGCATATAATATTTCATTGCTGCAACAGTCACTGAAGCATTTCCAAAATTGTAACATTCCATAATTCAAACACTTCTAGTTGTTAACATATCAATATCACCAAACTCGTTTATTTCACGTAAATCATTATCATACTAAAATTGCAAGGTAGATTCACATCATTTATGCAATTTAAATGAAACTTTGGGATACTCATTATTTCACAGTCATATCATTTATACAACTCTACCCTTCCACAGAGTATTCCGACAGTCCATCAATCATGAGTACCTTCTTTATGTTCTTACTATTCTACAATCATAAGAGCCCATGAAATGATCATAGAATTAGCATCCATTCACCATCTCATCCATTATTTAGTTTGCAATAACACACCCACCATCCCCATGCATTCATGCAATGCATCACAACATGTGCACCCACACTTATGCATGCACATTTACAACATTTACTCAGGCTTTTCATATGTATTCACTCAATGCTTAACTACAAGATTTATAAAATCTCTTAATGCACATCCACTCAATGTCACCTTGCATTGTTTCATGAGTACTATGCATTCAAGCATATTATGACTTAATCATGACTATCTCATATAACATGCATTACCATAATCAGGACCACCCGTCCTCACTTGCTTTGGTTATTAAGCTCATAACCAACATACACATGGCATGATGTATTTTATATGAATGCAATCTAAATTTCTAAACAGCCACATGGTATAAGGCCTCTTTCCTTCACCACTTCATGCTCCACCACACTATAGCAGTATGGCGTTGACATGAATGCATTTCAACTCTAAATCCATAGCATTCTATGATTACTGAATATGGTTCAATGGATTCTTACCCAATCCCCTTCAACACTTATGAAATCATCATAAGTAACCATTACCTGCATGGCTCCCATTTACACCTTTGATGTTACCTGATTTGTTGGTTTCTTACAACAGATTGCAACATTCTCCCACCAACCTCTTGATCATGGATTTGTTGCCCTAACCTTTTCTTCATAAGGTTGTTGGCTTCATGCAACAACATCATCAACATCTTTAGCCATGCTTCTATTGTCTTTCGTCCTACAACCAAAACCAACAGCAATAGTGATTATCAACCACAATATTTACCATTAGTGGTTCATTGCATATGTAAAATCTCACTACTTTTACCAATATGTAATGTCATATGCATGCAAAACATATACTCATGCACTGTGCAATATTTATTAATATGCCAACCAATGCATATTCATGCCACTCATCTAATCTCTTGCATTTTCAACATTCTCATGCCATAATTTTATGCACATAAATCTTATAAAATATAAATGTAGTTAGCAAGACAGGGGTTAAGGAATTCTCCCTTTCCAATCCTCATCTTTGCATGAACTTCCTCTTCCACTTCGTAGCTGGTTCAATTTCATGGTATGCTACTTCCAAGCATGCAATTCTAGAGTTTGCCCATATTGACAACAATTTTTCCAAACAGCCACTGGCACTTTTCTGTTCCAATTATATATGGTGTATGATAACCCCATTCAAATTCTGACTATGCACCATTGTTCCCTGCTGGACAAGCTTTCCAATGCCTATCCACATGCTCCATTCTAACTTCAGGTGTGGAAATTGCATTACTTAAAAAATGATAACTTTTACCAATAATTCTGCACATTTTTACACAGTTGTATTTTGGTCCGGAATGCCGACTTCAGCCACCCGTGGAAGCAATTCCATAAGGATTCAGAAAAAAACTTTTCTACCGGGTGAAGTTGGTCCATAGCAAGGAACACTCAGCAACTCACAGATCTCTGTTCCAATGTTCCATTAATCTTCTATAAAATTCTGGGTTTGACTACTTCCCACTCTTCACATTTTTTCAAAATTCCAAATTTTGGGCCAAAAATGGCTATTTCCTAAACGATGCATTTCTAGGAAATATTTGTCTAACAAAATATGTCTGGTTTAATGAGAATATGAAATGTCGAGTTCAGTAAATTTCTTGTTTCCAAATTATAGGGTCACTTTCTACCACTGCAAGCTTTTCAAAATCCCAAAAATGTGGCCCGGAATAGTGCTTTTTGGCCTTCTTGTACACCCCGACTCTACCTCCTTTGGAGTTTGGATCCAAAACTCCAAACTGAATACCATGCCTGCTCCATGACTGCCCCATATCAATTTTGGCTCAATCCGACCTTCTGTCAAGCGTCGGGACACTGATTTGTAAAAGCCAATAATTTCAAATTTATGCTCAATCGGAGCATAATGGGCTCGGGATCTTCACTGGTTCATTCATGGCCTCCGTTAATGGCCTCAGAACACCCCTGAACTCATCAAATTCTGACCTCGCTAGCTCCTGTAATCCAAAAATCAATTTTCGGGCTCTATACTTTTTTTTACACATAGGCCGCAACCCGCAACCCGACATTGCGGGTTCGGGGGGTCAAGTTGCGGTCACGGGGATGTAACCATCCTACAACCCGAAACCCAAAATGCGAGATCGGGAAACCAAGTTGCGGTCACAGAAATGTGACCATCCCGCAACCCGCAACCCGAAATTGCGGGTTTGGGATTGCGGAAACTGGAATGCGCAAGTTCACAACTTGGCATTCCCGCAACCTGAAACCCGACATCCCGAAAGCCGAAAATTGCAGGTTCCGGATTTCGGAAATCCAAACGCAAATTTTGAAAATTCGCGTTCCCGAAACCTGAAACCCAACATCCTGAAACTGGAAAAACACATGTGTTTCCTGTAACTTCCGGGGTTCATAACTCCCTCATCCCTTGGCCAAATGAGGTGAGTCTGGTACAATTGGAAAGCTGTTGGAGATCTCTATGCAATGGTGTTATCCTCTCCCACACTTGAGAACTCTAACCCTGTCATTTTTCCAATAAAAAATTCTGCCCCAACTTCACCAATACTACGTCAAAACCATTTTGTTACTTGCCTGTAACTCACAGTTTGGCCCATGCATCCCCAGTGCTGCATGCTGGGCTCTGATACCACTCTATTACATCCTCTTCCAACACATCCGATCCTAGAAAGGAAATGTGACCAACCTACTGGGCTTATTGGCAATCTTAGCCCCGCTCATTACTAAGAAATTCATAACAATTAAAAACTTCTGTGTGCAAATACATAATCAATATATACATAGTGGAAATAAACACAATTGCACACACAAACTAAAATGCATTAGCATAATTATATCAAGCAAATGATAAATCAATAGGCAGAGAATCCATCCCATTCTCATGCTATGCACAGACTTCATATCAATTCTATTAACATGAACAATTATCATTTTGAATTAACACATTGCAAGAAACAGAATGCATATAATTTAAATCACAGAGAACACTTATCTGGAAGATGAAGTTGTCCAAATGACTGGCTATGTGAGAGCAACATTCCACCCAACCATAGATCACTGTCCAGCCTATATTCTTTCAGCTGAGAGATCACCCCCAAGCTGGGTTGTGTATCCACTAAAAATGAACCAGATGGGCTCACTAACAACCATGGTTTCACTCAACATCTATGCCAAGCCAACACACAGTTGGGTTTATCAAGCATACAAAAGAAAAATGAGGAGGATGCTAAGTCAATGAGCTCAACCACAGAGCTACAGGCATCTCAAGCTAAATTCAAGTAATCCAAACTTCTGTTCGAACATCCACACTTGGATTTCTCACCATTCTGTCAACGAATAACTCAATCCCGTCACTAGTTTTCTGGGCTATAAAAACTAGGTTTTTCAATGGATTTCGGGGTAGCTAATGCTCTCAAATTCGCCCCAAGGTTCGTACCTATGGATCCCCCATTGGATTTCACTGTCAAATACCAAATCTAGGCGTTTATGGCTCTTCAAAATGTGGGTTCTTTCACAGTGGCGATTTATGGTTTTTCTCACTGCTGGGAATTCGTTTTTGGATGAAAATTGATGCTGGGTCATTCCACATTGGAATGGGAATGAGGAAGAAGCAACTCCCATGAGGTAGAGTGACTTGTGGCACAAGAAAACAGATCCCATACTTTGCCATACAAATTTCTGGGCTGCCCATGCTCCATTGAATCCATGGACTGAATTCCTCAACCACTTCCTTACAATAGAATTAAATGTTAGCAAGAAAATTCAAATGGGTTCTCAAGGTGACATGTGGAAGCCTATGGTTCAATCTCACAGGCCCCCTCACCCCTCCCTAGTGGATACACATGGCCACTTCTCATTCGTTGCCTCCATAT